>CM073776.1:50732783-51271339 GCA_037158775.1 Hetaerina titia | reverse complement strand
TCTATGTACCTCGGGGATGAACTTTGTAAGCTGATGAACACTCCACGCAAGAGCTCAACTATCGAGATATTTTAATCTTAAGGAGACTAATTTGACTTTTGAACTAAAATGAAATCTTTAAACGCTATTATTCAACCAATTTTCATGGAAAACCTAACTTTTGCCTAAGGTGGCCCACGTACACATAAAAACTCGATGAATCAGTGTGAAGAGATAATTCTGATTGAACCAGGAATCAGAGAGGTGTAGTAACAACTGGTCCGAGCTGCAATTCAAGTACGTAGTTGTATTATCTGATACACTGATTTCTGATACATTACACACTCTGATACATTGATGATCTGATACACTGATAGTTATCCTAGCAATAATCAAAATTGGCTGCACCCGAATTGCCCTGGAAACGTTTTTGTACGAAGAACATTCAAATAGCTTAAATTCGTCCTCACTTTCATTACTGTCAGGTTCAAAAACTAAGGGCCGCCATTAAGCGTCTCCGTTATAGCCTTTGTTAAGCTTCAGTCACCTGATAAACATATAAAGTGCATTATGACTCTCTTACTATATGTCCTTAGGCCCTGAACAAATTACCCAGTTTGTTTGGTTTTACAGTGGAACCTCTAAAAGGGAATAAACTGAAATGAACTCACCAGCAATACGGCTGTGCTCCATTTTGAGAAGAATAAGACGGAGTGATAATTTTCAATCAATCGCTCCTTGTCGAGCATATTCAATATTGCCCATCGAGGATAATTAGCGACTCGAGTTTTTCCAACACCTTTCCTTTTCGGAAGAACACCCAAACCCGGAGATGGAAGTGCTGGATGGAGTTCTGGCCCCCCTTCCTATCACCAAAATTCATCCACTCTGGGAGTAACCCTTCCGTCCCCGGATAGCTCCCCCCAATTTGCCCTCATCTCCCAGGAGACCCGAGCCGAAAGGGAAGTCCGAAGAAAAGAAGAGGAAGTGCCGAGGGCTAGGAAGGAGGAGGAGACCGGACAACTTTCCTCCCTCCTCGCGCGGAGGGAGGCCATATATTCTCGGGGAAGAGAGGAAGGAGAGAGAACTCGCCCTTAAAAGGCACAATGAGAGAATGGAGAGTCGGGAAGTCTTCAGGAATGAACCTCTGTTAAAGGGAACAGACAGTAAAATAGAATGAGGATTTGGAAGAACTGTTTTGGGAGCGTTGGGAATTTTTATTTTTAGTCTTGAGGGAGGAGGGAATGAGGGGAGACGCGAGAGGGACTCCCGAGGATTAAATGGACTTTCCGTGTGCGAGAGGAGGAAGTGAAGATCTTTTAACGTCCCATATTTACAAAAGGTCTTTTCCTCTTCGCCTAATACCACTCGGTCGGGAGGAATTTATGACATGGCATGACGGAGGGGGAAAGTATAATTAGCCACGCCAAATGCATGCATTACGGTCTGTTGTATTGTTCCCTAGCCGTTCTTTCTCGAGTATTTTTATGTCGCCACTTACCGCCAACTCGTCAACGTCGCCGAGAGATCTACTGCATTACCCAAATTCACGCACTGCGTAAATGTAATCATAGAATATAAAACTGTTCACGACATTAAGATGTTTATCCTCTCATCGATTAATTTGAAAAAATATTTCATGCAATGGAATTCCACTAAATGGATTCCAACCAGTGAAGTATTATTAGCATTAATCAATGCAAATGTTTTGTAGTGAACAGACAACGCACAATGACAACTTCCTGAATTTCTAAACTGCCTCCCGATTAAAAAGCGTCGCCCCGAATGAGAACGATACAAAAAAACAAACGGTGCACGCGTTTTAAAATAATCTGGACGATTCCGCTGTAACCGAATCCTGGAAAATTAGCGCGCACTTAAATATACCATTAAACAAATGAAGGTTGATAGAATATACTGAAAGTGCTTCCATTGTCTCAGCCCTGAAGGTAACTCCCTTAATGAGACTCACAGGGTCGTATCCTTACTCCTTCTCGAGAGATACGAGCGAAAAATCAAATTTTCCCAATGAGTCTAATGTTACTTCAAAGGTAAGCAGAATAGGTCAGGTTATTGGCTATACTCAAAAATTAGATGAGCAACGTCCAGGGAAACAACCCAGAATTTTAATAAATATGACATAAATTGGTATATACAGCAATTGGTATATACACCGTGGGTCCAGCGCACACTCAAGAAGCGAGATGAGGGCCCAGCCCAAACGTCACTTCTCCCGAGACCCTGACTGCCTTCTTGGGCGCCTCTTCAATCCTCGCATCTCCTCCTCCTTGAGAGATACCTCAGCGCGGCCAGTGACCTTCCTTTTGCTGTCACTGTCCCACTCACTGCGGGGACAGTCACTCACCTCCTCCTTAGCCACTGCCAGTATTTCACCAAGGGGTGAAACCTCCATTACTTACTGGTACGGACAACTTACTAGTACTGGTATGCAACAAGGGGCGCGTGAGAGTTTCTGCCGGGATGTTGCATGGCATGGCATTTATAGCAATCGTTTCGAGACGGTAGGATCGGGGAGTTGACAAGTTATCTACGTGTTCAAGCCATGCTATAAACACGAATTAGAATCATCAAAAAAATCCACGACGTGCTAAGCAATGTTCCCAGGTGGCAGTCGTTTTCTACAAAATTTAAAAAAGTTTAACTTTTAAAAATTTGCGATTTGAAAATAAATGAATTCACTTCTAGTGTCTGACAAAGCCTTTCCCTGACGATTTAATGTTTTACTAATAAAGATATGCCATCACGAAAGTCTAAATGAAGCACCACATTGCAACATAAACCGCAGCCCTATTGCTGAATACACACTACTTGCAGATTGCCACTTCACCACAGAAATACTTCCTCCCCGCGCATTAATTCCACGTCTCACTATTTATATTAGCAAATTGACCTTTACGAGTTAAAGAGTAAAACCAGAGCTGAAAGAATGATTTTCATGAAAAGCATGACACTTGAGTTATTAAATTCATTATTACAAAAATGGCAAATGTGATAACTAGTGGAGAATATACGGGCTGAAAACAGTCGACCCGGCTTATATGCCCAGTAATTACGAGATCTCTGAAGGCATAAAAAATACGTAACCCACATGAATACACCACCTTATCATCATTGATAAAGCACCAATCGCTGAATACAACCCAACGGGAACTAAATAAAAAGAGGATGAAAGTTTTAAGTAATACTATTCTTTGATAGGAAACGAATTCCTAAATTGAAAATTGAGCACACTTCAATTCAAAATCCACTTACTTCATCCATTTCATGAGTCCAAATATAATGCATTGAATAAAGGTAAACAAATCTTTATTTAACATAAACCTGAGTTCCTTTCACCAATGGTGGAAGGGTGAGGAAAAGCAATGAATTTGACGATTCTAGTAAAGGGACCGCCTTTACTACACCAATAAAATGCAAATCGTCAATTCCCACGGTGAATTTTCACACAAAATGGCAGGGAGGATACACCCTTGGATATCTGTACCACTTACACAGAACTAGTTTTCTCCTCCGATATCACACGTTAAATTCTTGTTTTGTGGTCAGGAAACTTCGTGGAGGTCAATCACCTCCACAAAGGAAGAATGTCCTCGGAAGTTTTTTTTTTACCTGTTAATGGTAAGGCCTGAGGGTAACGCATTACTAACACAACAAAATCGTAGATATAGAATTTAAATAAATGAAAAAATTGCCACACCTCTATCAAAATACCGTCACCGTTAGCGCACACAAAGATAATTATGAAATTCTCGTACAGTTACAACTGATAACTCAAACGTCTTGTTTTGATGACTGACCATTCAATTTTGACAAAAGAGGTAGACACAATAAACTATAAAATAATTTAAACAATGCGCCAAGGTTAACGATCACTCCCTTACTGACGGTCACTTACAAGAGAATAAAATCAAATGAATATCATTTCTAAACAATTCCGTCGACTTTTCATGGTTTAGCGACTAAACTACCATAACAAAAAATTAATAGAGGTTTTTTTTATGAAATAGTAAGGTTTCACAATTGTAGGGATGTCGTTTCCGTGTGATTTCAATATGGTTTCCGTTCGCTTGGAAGTTTTAAATGAATGACTTAATGAAATGATGAATGCATTAAATTTCAGTATCGGGAGAATTTTGTGTGGATTCAAAAAATTAATTAAACTTTGAACCTGTTTCAGTCATCACCAACGATATACAAAAACCCAGCAGCAAAACCCTCACAAGGAGTAGAGCTATTTTTAAGTTAATGAGAACGTTTGGATTTTAAATTTTCAGACAATACAAACCTGCCCCTCATGATAAAAAATTTGTATCAGTGCATGTTCGAAACTAATCAAATCGTAAAAATGGCACACGTATGGTTATCGGACATACAAATGGGTCCTAGAACGATGAAATCCAACGCCATAGGAAACTACTGCTCATCTTCACTCCATCCTGGTTCTATGTTGTCATTTTTAGCGCCAAAGTCAATTTGAGGCGTCGTTTGTGCATTTGGGTATTTTATTTATTGTTTTAAGCTCAAGTCAAACGATAAAAGAGTTGATGTGAAGGGAGATGAATACTGCTCCTACCAGCTAAAACGCGCAAAAATTTTGCAATTCAAAATAAAACATTGTCAATTGGAAATTGGAAAGTACTAGTGAACCTCACTGAAATCGATAAATACCGTAAAAACCTCGGATGCAGGCATGAAAAAAATGATGCAGCTTCATCGACTACTGAATGTTTTCAAAGAGGGAGGATATAACAAACGGCGTAGTCTTTTTCCACATCTATGTCAAACACCAACGCTTTCCTATTAAAATAATGCATACTCACGGTAGCAGACTCGCCGCATTATATGGATATGGAAATCATCATCGCATAACTTTAAATACGGTGTATTACAATAATATTACAAATTACCAGTAAGTTCTATTAATTACTATGATGCATATTTGTAACTTTTTGGGGTTCAAATTTGATCTACGCTAAACATAAAAATTGCTATCACAAACAGCTTGTAATTTTTAATTCCAGATATTTTTCGCAGCCAAAAACTCAATTTTCCCTCCTTAAAACAACACTCACTGATACGGATATGTCCCTTGGACTTCGGCAGGTCCTCACTTGTTAAGGGTTCACGAATATTTAACGCATAACTGTCACGCTTGATGAGGAGCTAGAGATACCTACTCGCACGGTTAGAATGCGACACTAAAAACCATCCACGAGGCTAATACAACCAGCAAAACCCTAATTTATAATTATGAATAAAATTAAGTTATGAGCCGCCCGGAAACTTCATCCCACCAAGTTTACAGACTTCTCCAGGTTCCATTATATTATCAGAAGACACTTCGCGACTCATTGCCAGATAGACACACGAAAGAGTTTTCACTTTTAAACACAATATTTTAGGCACAGCGGAAAACTGCGAAATTCGATTACGAAAATAACACGATTTATGAATTTTATGGTTTCAGGCTCAACTTTTGTGGTTCATTTTCGTTTAAAATGAATACACTTTGTAATTTCCACACGATTTTTATTCGTACTACCGGTTTCAACGCTTCGGCGTCATCATCAGGTGCCTGGTCGGCAGGGCCGGTCAAGGTACCTGATGATAACGCCGAAGCGTTGAAACCGGTAGTACGAATAAAAATCGTGTGGAAATTACAAAGTGTATTCATTTTAAACCAACACGATTTATCTTTGGAGTGTTTCTTTCTGGAACGAATGATCTCGCAACACTTTGGAGGATCTACATTATTTCCTACGGCCACCGATTTCTACTTCGTGCCTAGTATCAACTTACAATCCATCTCCAATCTAATGTCATTTGTGGGCAAGAAATAAATATCTATCAAACATTGGAAAGGAAAAAAATATAACTGGTATAAAATCTAACTTTTTTTTAAATTTAATCAAAGCCAACTTTTTTAATTTCATCCCTAAACGCAGAAAAAAAATGCACAAGAAGGCTTCTTTAACAAGCTTTTCTGCGGCTTAACCTTTTCGCGTTGGTTCTATAACTTTTTCTTCTCAAGAGTTTCTCACTTGCTTTCCATAATGAGCCAGGTCCTGTGATTTGCGACATTTCCAGATCTGGAATTGGATTGATTTCCAGATAAATGGAAATGCTTCCATTTTTACTCATTAAGTGTGCAACTGCAAAGCGCACGTTTTTCAACGAGCGTTGTGACCGTACTAATCACAAACGCTTTCATCTGGCCTAACCATTATTTGAGTATGAAGGTTTATAAAATATCGGTGTTATCAACATTTAAAAATTAATAAGGTCCAAATGAAAACAAAATTATTAGATATGATCCATAAATTCCATCCCCGAGTTCAATTTTTGTAAGCCACCATCGTAAAACCTCGGTCGGTTTTACAACGAAATAAGGTTTAATTCATGATTTTTTTCCAATGTTTTAACCAACAAAATATTAATACGCATTTCATTACTTTCTGAATTTGTGGTCAAGCTTTTATCGGATTCTTCAAACTTTCATTATATTTGCTAACAAGATCCTAACAAAGAAAAGAGAGTAAATGAATAGTTAACACTGTGGTAGCGATATGTTTTATAGATGCATACATTTTTCATTTACAGAGCACGATACACATTATATAACATTGTAAAACATTACTACACGGTTAAACAATATGTAAGTTTATCATGACAATAAAAACAAGGAAAATCGCATTACTCATTATAACCATGAATAGCTTTCATAAAAAGATTTCCGGCCAATTTCTTTGTTTCCGGCGAGAGAGACGTAACTCACCGTACTGTGGTAAGGAGATGAAATAAAATATTACTCGCACACCTGCAAACCCTTGAGGTCGACTTCCACTCAAGACGTGGGTGTTGAGTAAACCCTGGTGGTCAGCCCATAGGAAACCAAATGACTTGTTGGGGCACAACGGGTTCCAAGGACACATGAGCCACCGGAAGCGTCAAAAAATACATTTAGTCTAAAAGAGGAAGTAGTTAGTCCACGGACGACTGACCTATTCAAAAGTAAAAAAATGGGTAATTGGATTGACGGGGTAATTGATTTTCTACACATTTTATTTCACTATCCGCCAGGCTACTTTATGAAAAAAAAAACGAAACAAAATTAGTGTGAACACTAACAATTCCGTTGGCGGATACATTGGATGTCAGGGAAACAACAATCACAAAAGATATTTCAAGAAGAAAGCTTCTAGAAGAAAACTAAAACACTAGGCTCCGGCTTTTATTTCTTTTCATTACCTCAGCTAAGGCGAATTAATAAATCAGTAAGGAACTATACTATGTGTTAATACGTGTTATTTAAGTTAATGAAAAATGTGTGAGTATATACATTATAATATTATATAATTGGTATTTTTTATATGTATGTGTTATACCATAAACACAGTAATCAACCCTAAGGTCGTTTTGGTAGGTGATGATAGAGTTCACCTAGTACTAAGCCTTACGGCGTGTGAAATTCACACATTGGGGTAGGGGGGCCAGTTCCTTTCCCTGGGCCGGTTATGGTTTCCCAGGTTTTTGGATAGACACAACTATCAAATAAATATTTTGTAACTCCAAACAAAACCAAATCCAGCAGCCTACTCTACATCAGGTCCCTCTTCACCTCTGTGTACTTCTTTCCTCCCTTCATCCCGTCCAACATCCCTATCCTGTTCCTGCCCTTTCCTCGTTTGCCTGACATTCTCCCCTCTATTACCTTCTTCAACCTTCCACTACCGCTCAACACGCCTTTCATCCATTTTTCCTGCCTCCATATATATATACAAATATACATAAATATATATATAATATATACATATGTATAATTATAAGTGTCAATGTGTTATTAAAAGTATAAAAATACCTTTAATAACCACGTTTTATTTTTAATAGCACACGAAAATAAACTTCAAGAAGTACGTATTATAATTATTAGATTACATGAAAACTGATTCTGCTAGACTCAAATTATGAAATATCACCAGCAAACGTGTAAAATGTTATCTTTTAATACGTTATCTTTCCTTCAACGTCCAAGTCTGAAAATGTCAATGGGAAGCCTTCACATAGCAGCGTACTTGAAAAAATATTAAGGGCACGAAGAACGAAATGACGAGAGTTAGAACGGAAATTCCAACAGGAAGACCCTGAGGAGAAAGATGAACGCTCTCCCGAGGAGAAAAGACCATTTTTTTTCCTAGAATAAACGCTTTACAGCGACCCAATTTGAACCGCTCAAAACCAAATGAAATTGGCTGGAAATCCATTAACTCTTAAACCGCATACGAACTCCAGAGAGGATAACGAAGTTACATCTTCCGGGGACATGGGTGATCCCTTTATGGCGAAAAAGTGAGACTCGACACCATGTCCACTCCCGTTACTCCAGAATGATAATTGGAGCTTCTGCCTCCAACTTACGTCCAACCGTCTCCTGATGGTATGTTCGCTTGAATTAGGCGTTTTTTTTTCCTACTCCACTCCAATCTCAATTTTCTTCCAGCAAGCTTTATTCGTACTTAAAATAACACGCACGCCTATCTTCAGCTGTTTTCCGCACGCGTCCCGAAAGTCATGGCATTTCCCGGGTAACACAAAAGAGCGTGGGATTTATGTGAGAATTTGAGCGGTCTAATTTGGAGATGAAATGCACCTCTTTTCAAGAGGTGCTTAATTATATTATACAATGAGGATTAAATAACTCAAATCATCACAACAAATAAACATAATATCTTTTTAACGCTAAGCCAAATCCACGCGGATCCTAGTTTTCAGTAAAGACCTACCAATACTTCATTCATAGAAGTTTGGATTGACTTAAATTTGTAGAAATGAAACATTTACTCTTGGTTTCGTTTATTCGTGAATATACATGTAAACTCACGCAGACGGATAATGAGATCAGTTTATACACAGACAAAAATGAAGGGCAAATTCAACTATCTTAAATTTCAACAGGCATCAAAGCTTTACTTACTTTACCGGAGATGGTAGTTGGTGGATTACTAATTTAAAGTATAATATTTATAGAAAAAAGATAATTTAAAAGCCCTATTGGCAGAAACAATAAGCATTTAGTTAACAAAATTATGAGTACGCAGGGGGAGATCAAACATTCATTTTCCCGCACACTACAGAATCACTTTATTACGTACCCTTTCACCAAGAATCAAAAATTTAGAATGGAATACCGTTTTTCACCCTTTCCCCCTATTCTAAAGTCACTGAGCGTTCGTAACTTAATAACTATGGTTCAACTCTAGTACAGAAGACAGTATTTCTGAGAAACTACCAGGAGAATGAAGATGTAAAATACACAAGGTGATGAGGTAAGCAACGGAGCCAAAAGTCTCATTACCAACTGTCGGAACCAGCGCAAGGAAATGATCAGCACGCGTGAATATTTATCCGTTCGAAGAGAATCATTAGGCCCCAAAGTTGCGAGAGGAAATTCTGCCGGGGAGCACCTATGTGAAAGAGAATATCGTGCATTTTGCTACGGGTAAGAAATTATCTCATTGTAACAACACCAAAAAGTATACTCTAATCACGGATAATAAAAAATTTTAAACTAATTCGCTCAGCACGCAAGCTAGACACGCTAAGCCAGTTATTCCATCGCGTGACATAACGAGAGTAAGTTTTACAAAATCACACTATGTCCCTAAAAATTCCTAAGAGGGTATCTCCACTATGAGGGAATTCTAAAATCGGGTATACAGCAAGTCTTGGAAAATGAAAACACGTTTGAACGAGATATCTTCAACACGTTTGAACAAGATATCATGCTTCTAAACAAATATTCTAAAATATTACATATCTTATAAGGAAAATGAAATGAAAAATAAACCCCAATATAAGACAGAGAAGAAGAACGGGGACACCCAAGTGAAAGCGAGTGTCACGCTTAAGGTTGGTTACTCAAGTGGTCTTAACAGATACCCTCTCTCGGATAGGCTCGCCGCATTTTAAGCCTAGAGGTACGGGAGCCCTACGCATTGGGGTCGGGTGAGAGGGAGAAGTTCCCGTAATAGCAAACGATGCATTAGGTGACGCAAGGGCAGACGTGTCTGGATGATACTTGATAAGCGCGCCTAACCACCGGTGGAGCGGATCTCCAGACCTCGACGACAGGCGTTGAGCTATTAAACCACCGGGAAGCGAATCCCCGCAAAGCGACATCCTTCGGCGAATGTAAACAGACCGCCCATTTCATTAGGAATCGGCTGGAACATCACCCATGAGGAAGGCGAGTTGTGGTCATACAAGGTCTTGCAACGGATAGCCAGCCCGGTGCGGTGGACGGCACTTACAATCAATCCACATGCAACAGCAAATCGCATTCAAACGCAATATTAAAAAGTTTTACACTAAAACATTTGTAATGTCAATGCTTATTACAAATACGGATAAAATAAATCTTGATCAATGTTGACGCCATCGCTCAGTAATTATTGATAATTTTCGCGAAGTGAAACGAATTTCGAGACAAAGATAGATTGAAATATTTGTACATTTGTACCAATTCGGTAAACCATTCAGTAAACCATTTCAGACCTCACATCAAAACCTTTTCCCCAAATTGCTACTAAGGCGAAGGTGAAGTCGTGGCTCGAGAAGGCCGTAAAGCTTATTTATTCTATCTATTTAATGCAAAGCTGAACATAGTTCATTAGTATAGGTCGTCGTCTTACGCTAAGTCTTTCAACATTGTATGAGCACCTATTATATTTATCACTGACCGTGAACAATAGAGCAAACCTGAGTGAATGTACTTCCTCACCAAGAGGTTTGCTATTTTACCTGTTGCCCTGGCAGTTTTCACTATTATACGGATATATCTATCAAACGGTATTGTATATAAAGTTCCTGTTGCTTACATAATTATGGTCATGCGATTTCGGGAGTTTCTACTTTTTTGAAGCGAATATTTTTTGTCGCTGAAAGATCCCCAAAAATAGTTCTGACATGCCAACTGCAAGTTATAAATAGGTTTACGGAAAACAGAGGGTCAGCAGTGCAACCCGGTATCGGTCGGGAGGGAAGGAGGGTATTTTTTTAAACTTAACATGGGAAAGCATTAAAAAAAATACTTTTGTGCGCGAAAATTCCAAAATCAGTCAATAAATAAGACTTTTCCCAAACATTCATGCAATTATTATAGTAATACAACCTTTCGCAAATTGTAAAGATTCAAATTGGAACCCAAGAGGGGAATAAATATATACCCTGGCTTGACATCCATCACAGACACCATATTTTTCGCAAGTAACCAGTGGAGTTTTTACTTATAGTCACGGTAGAACGGGTGCGGTGTGACATTGGATAAATTGACCTTCACGTATGTCACATCGATCCAACGACCAAGTGAACTGTCACAGCACGTGCCTCGACGCAAGAAGCAAACGGTAGAGACCTCGTCTGGAGTGGCGAGCATACCATTCGCTAATCCGGCCGGTACCTTCCCATAGGGAGTTGAGGAGTGAATGAGGGGGTGGAAACGACGGTGCCACGCTAAGAAGCAATGAAAAGAACCTTAGAGCGAAGAAATGGCCGCGGTGAAAGGGCAGAATGGAGTCGACTTGGCCGGGACGACGACGGTGGAAAATGAGATAGGGGGAGATGGAGGAGGAGAGAGAGCGAGAGAGAGAGAGAAAGAGATCCGGGGAGTGAGTGAGCTGGAGAAGCCGGTGCGCCGGGCTGGCATCAAGGAGGACGCGCGTGCGTGAGTCTCGGAAAAGGAATTCGACTTCCATCTCTTCTTACCCTCACCTCACAACGGGCGGCGGTGAGTGGAGGGGCAGAGTCGGAGCAGAAGGGTGAGCGAAAAGGGGTGTGTCGCCGCAATGGGGGGGGGGGGTTGGGGGAGGGGAAGAATGAAGACTTCTGTCCACACCGACTCTGGCATCAGAAGCGAGACTCGGAGATGACGATCGCCAATTATAGCTTTCGGCCGCCGCGCGGAAGGGATGGAAAATCAATTAGCAGCCTACATTCCTACTCCCAACTCTAAGGTTTGAAACGTGGATCACAATTGTGATTCGACATTTGAAGAAAAATCGAACAGAACGATTCAATTATCGATCCCAATGATATTCGCCATATCGCGAATGGAAAAGGGGTAGCTGGAATTATATTGACATTGGAGTCGACAAGCGGCGGGCACGAACATTCGTAAGCCCATGTGGCTTCATAAAGAAAGCGTGATGTCGGAATTCATGTTTAAAGAAGTTACAACAGCACACACGCCACGCAATCAAAGAAGGTCAATTGCAAAGGACAATCGATTGCAGAGTGCAGAGGTGGGAATGGAACCCACGACCTTTGGGTTAATGGGCGAGCATTTAACTTACTGAAATAACTCGTCAGTTCACTCGACAAATTTTGTCCATTTTTAACTCGAGGTTGAATTGCAAATTCATAGGACTCCAACAAATTCGGTGGGAAACGCATACATATTAATCCATATCAAAGTAATTTAAAATTATGGTATATACCTTAAAAAAAAAGCGCTCACCTTTTCACACCCACTGATTTCATTTCATAATAGCCAAATTTAGAGCTGTGGCAATGCCGAAGTAATGCCAACGAATTGGTCGGGGAATATCGAATAACCTCATCTGAAAACGCAATCGGGTTAACGTAATCCAAGGAATGTAATCCTGGGTAACCAATCCATAATTGCGCTACGGGAAGTTGGAAGAAAGGATGGGAGGGAAGACCCAGCGAAAATCTTCAGAATACGCAAATTCATAAGAATACATGTCAGCCATCTGTATCCTCCTGGCGGCATTCCAGCAGAAGTACCTTTCCATTTTAACGCCATTTGAAAGAGGTCCCGCTAAACTACCCCACCTATTTCTCAAATTAGGTTCACTCGCAATATTTAAATCTTATTAAGAACATAATAACGATGTATTGGATGAATGTGATGAAATATAACATTGTTATCATAAGGTAATCTACCAGTTAATGTAGGTTTATTGACTGGACACAACTATCAAATAAACATTTTGTAACTCCAAACAAAACCCAATCCAGCAACCCACCCTACATCAGGTCCCTCTTCATCTCTGTGTACTTCTTTCCTCCCTTCATCCCGTCCAAAATCCCTATCCTGTTCCTGCCCTTACCTCGCTTGCCCAACATTCTCCCCTCTATTACCTTCTTCAACATTCCACTACCGCTCAAAACGCCTTTCATCCATTTTTCCTCCATAGGATTTCTCTCGACAAACCCCTCTCCTCACCTACCATCTCCAGTACTTCCTCATCAAATTATTATACGAAAAAAACATAACGATATTAAAATAAGTAAAACTTATTTCTTAATCAACTTTTTTTCTGACAACATACGAGCTATTTACATTTGGCTCTTGTAGCTAATTTATTTATAGTTGGTAGTGCCGAACTACTGCTTGCGCTGATTTATTATCTAAATTAGACACTCTTGATGCTCCGGGGAACTATTTCAAATAACGCAAGTGAGCATCATGATTACAAATGTCTTATAAGGTTAAGCTTTTACCCATAGTTCAATTCGAAACCGCGAAAGATATGTAGTTACATAGTGTGCCATCTACAGAACACACCAGAATCATTAGTCCACTAAAAAAAGTAACACGGCATATACCAGATTTCCTACGGTTTAAGTCTAAACTTCGGTAAATATGTAAACAAAACAATTCCGAGACCGTAAACTTACAAGTTTACAGTCTCGGCATTTTTTTGTTTACATTGATTCACGACCGTGGCTACGTTCCTTGTTTTTTCAAATTCGATAAATATATTTACCTGTATTGTTGCCAAAGAGCATTAAAAACGATTGAATACGCATTAGAAACTAAAAACACTTAGAGGATCAAAAATTAAAAAGAGAGAGAAAACATTAATACTTGTGACTCAACAGTAATACCTGGGACCCACGACGTATTCTCGTGCAGTTCAGCTGAGGTTATATTTTTCCATAATTCAGAACCAAATCACCTGCATAAATTGACGATATTAGATTCATAAAATCCCGTCACTCCATGCAGCAAATCATTTAAAATATAATAAGAAATCGTTGAAATAAAATAAAGAAGTTTATCCCGGTTAGAGTGTCCCACATATACGAAGTGAATTTTTCAAAGAAGCCACCACATTCCACTCATATTTGTAACAATTATATTATTTTACAACTGGTATTTGTGAGACAAATACACCAGACAACGTATAAATGATTACAGAGCAATGAATTTCCCCAAAACCAGTCACCGATGATGCACAGAACAAAGTTCAAACATTTCCGAATGGCGACCGGAGATGAGACGAGGAGTGGCATGGTATAAGTGGATGAGTGGGAGGGAGAGCGCAGAGAGCAGGAAAGAGGATAGTCGTGAAGTCTGATAAGATTGATTGATTGATCGCCATGAACTCCCCGAGTCCTCTTCCATTCGACCACCACGAAGGCTATCACGCACTGACAGATGGATTGCTCACAATCAGAACAGAAACCAAGAGGCTCTCGACTTAGGGAAAATTAAATGTACCTTTACGGCTATTATTTCACACTTAAATGAAAATAAAAATTCTTCAGCGAAATGAGAACGTAAAAATTAAGCGATAAAAAAAGGAAAAATGACAAATTTTTCTACAATTACAAAACCCCATACGATCTGCTGATATATACGAATACTCGTACATATAGTATAAAATATGTTGTGAGGTTTTAGGATGTCATTATTTTAATACGCCCTACTGCGGACACCACCACATGCATATATATTTCAAGGGGGAATGGCAATTTCAGTAAATGATGGAAACATTTAGAAAAAAAAATTACTCAACCTTCACCTTCAAATTGCTACTGACAATGCACAGGATTCTTTATAAAGTGCTCCAATTAAAGAATGGCTGGAATACAATCGATTCATCCATACATACACTCGTTTGTAATCAAAGAGAGTAAAATCCTATTATCATTCCATTTTAGTCAGTCTAAGATGAAATAAAAAAAACAGTTATCGCTTATGCGAGTGACTTTCTCCTATTTCCAAAAATTAAGAGAACATTGAAGGGCCGTCGTTTTACAGCCGTAGATGACATTAAAAGCGCATCGCTGAAAGAACTAAAGGCTATTTCAAAGATCGAGAATTTGAGAAGTGTTTCAGGGATTGGAAGAAGCGCTGGCACAAGTGCATAATCTCCAGTAGGGACTACTTTGAAGGTGACAACATCAATGTATAAGAATAAATAAATATTATTGTCCGAAAAATTAAAATTCCCGTTAATTTTTGAACACACCTCGTACACACTAAATCTTGAGCGAAATAGGTACAATAAAACACCATTGGGTCCTAGATAAAATTTAAAAATTAACTAATCCAAATGTATAGATAGATCTGACTTCTCAGTAGGAAACTTAGCTTCGGAATCATTAGCTTCCGAAAAAAAAACAATAAATATATCACTTAAAACTTGACATTAAAATCTATAAATTTAAAACAACTCCACTGAATTAACTGCAAACAGAAAGATAAAAAAGAAATTGTGTAGTTACGAGAATAGGTTACGAATAGAGGCCGCTAGGTTTAGAATTCGGTGATTTTAAGGGATAGAATAAAATAGAGGTAATTAAATCTCCAAGCAGCGAAGACCAGATGATAACGTGATTAAAGCAGCACAATGAATCTCCGGCAACGACCAACATTATAAATGGAGCAAACCTCGAATTAGAGGTAACCAATTACAGGGTGCTCGTCAGGAACATGAACCCCAAAATACTAGAATAGACATTTCACGAAGAACGTATCGACCGTCTTTCACCATGACCATACTTCGTGACGAACTGCTTTTACCGCAACCATAATTAACATACGGCCCTGCCCTATTACATTGAAAATAAGCCTATTTAAGCCAGGGGTCTTAGAAGGGTTCCTATCAATTATAGCCGATGACACCAAAAACACTACATTAGGAAAGAAACGCAAGGTGACCCCGAAGATAAGACACCCAAAATGAGATAAGGAATCATAAGCAATTCTATAACATAATAATTATTTATAAGTTTAAATAGAAATATATATATTATCTATCCGTCCACGCACCTTACACATAAACGAGAATGTTTAGGATCCCGAAAGAGCATAACCTATGGTCCTCCCTTTCTATGCTGACAAACCGATATCAGCATGAGTGGTTACGATAGAATGCTATCATAAAAAAATATGACAATGGAAAAGTAATTCATCAGTGATCGTAGGTACCGAAACAAAAAAATAATATGTTTATAAACAATTTTATAAGCCCAACGAAACTATACACTCAAGAAAATTTTGCCAACAGACAAATTACAAAATATTTCAAGAAACTGCGGGAGATGCCGCAACAGTAACTTTTTACGGAGTCATCCGCTAACATGCATTTCATTGCAACAATTTCAGAGCGTAAAAATCATTCGCCCGGTCAAGGCAAATCCCGGCCAAGGCGAATGATTTTCACGCTCTGAAATTTTTGCGATGAAATACAAAATATTTATTTAGTTAATGAAATTTGCAACTTCAGTAGTTTCAACTTGAACGCGGGTTTTTTTTTTCTTTTCAAAAGGATAAAACGGCATAGCGACAAAGGAAATGATTAATTTTTTACTCAACAAATGGCAAAACATCATCATCCCCATAATGTTAAATTCACAAATTTCGAAAGAGGCAAGGCGAAAATACGATATCACGGTAATTAAGGTCAAAATTTGCACAGGACGTCACTCCGGTGTAAAATCGTTACAGCAGGTCGTGATAAACGGGGGAGAGTGTGACGGATGACGAACAGTAAACACTGCCCGAAGGCGCGAGTAGAGCGTATGATATGAGGAACGACGACTGCAAAAAACTGCTTGGGTAGATAACCTGAAGCAACTTATTAGAGTGGATAAATGGCAGCCATATCCAACCCTTCCTCCATAAAAGCAAATTTCATTAACCCGAGAGAAGAATCCCCTTCTCCTTTCCTCATGGTTTTTTTTCCCCGTCATATTCTTTGCTCGCAGGGGTTCATCGGGATGAGGGTTTTAAAGGGGGAAAATTAAGTTTCAAATTAGCCGTACCTTTAACTTCGAGGTAGCACAGTACAAGAAGTAACGTATACATAGTAAAAAAGTGCAAGTGCCTGTGAGATTCGTTAAGGTGTATCCGTGAAGAGAAAGACAAGGAACAATTACCTAAACTAAAGGATTCAATCGCCAAAGAAGAACGCCATCTAACGGCATTTACGTACTATTCAACTTGAGGTAACACTAATAATATTTTATTTCCTCCAGTACACAAAGGACAGTTTGATGAAAAGAGGGTTGATTGCATGAAAAGAAGAGGTGGCGTGATTATTACCACACGTAAAGTATGTCTCAAATGAAAATGCCAACTCCATAAAGTAACGAAAACTTTCACACACCCCAGTACCGAGTGCTTGACAGTTTGAGAAAGGACCGTGTTTTTTACTTTCAGAGAGAAAAATATCGAGGAAACGTTAACAGCAGTGGTCCTCGTAAGGAATTATGTGCAGTTATCCGCTTCTGCTCAAAAGTTTTCAGCAATATTACCAATAATTTAAAATGGACCAAACGTGGATTGGGATTTGCACTTATGATCGATTTAAGATAAACCTTAGATTTTCCATAAAGAACAAATCAGTCCTTTTACAATGCCAACTTATACCTTGCATATGAATATTCAACATGATAATGAAACAATTTCAGAGCGTAAAATTAATTGGCCTTGACCGGAAATGATTTTTACACTCAAAACTTGTTGAATTGTAATGCACACTTAGCGGACGACTCCGTCAAAAGTTACTGTTGCGGAATCTCCCTCAGTTTAATGGAACTCAACATGATGCCAACTTCCGCTAAATCATCCATAAAGGTGTATCGCAGGGGTGGAAACAACAACAGAAAGTGTTGGTAAAGAGGGAAATGGATTACATAGCCTGAATAAGAAATGAGCATACTGAAGAGTGGTAAGACGTTTTTGAAGAACTAGCGTGGCCTTGAATGGAGCATGGAAATGTAACGCGAAGGAATTCCAACTATTCTCTCATTTTACATCAACAACAAAAATTTCGAAATTCTGTCAAGACCACCAACTTAAGATGAGGCCGTCATGATTTGATATCACGATCCCTTTTCTCGAGGACTTTTAGAGGCATTCCGTGCTTCTGTCCTAATGCACGGAAACCAACAGGGAAGGGAAAAGTCGCAGATAAGAAGGTAGTAGATCACATGGGAAGAACTAGTGAGTGAGTGAGAGAGGGGAGTGAGCTTGGGGAATGTAGAGATTTCCCATGACGAGGCGGGGCACTCGGGGGAAGGGGCGCTGGAAGTCAACATTTGTGCGGCGAGAGAGGCGGACGCTCAAACTGAAATTCGTCTGTTTAACGCGCACGCGCGCACGGATAGAACCCACATTTCTACATCACTGGCCTTTTGAGATAATGTTGCCCTTGCCTCCACTTTATCGAATCTCCCACCTGTCACGTAAATATTTCCTGTTACGAGCTTGGCCGGGGTCACTTTTTGCGGGGAAAGCAACGCGGTTGAGTTTTGGTGAAGGGAAATACCACTTAATGCATGGTGCGTTGCCGAAGGGAAAAATTGAAGGAGAAATAACGAGAGTAAATGAAAGGAGATGGCTTAGAGGTCCATCGGAGTTAATTTTGTTCCGTCGAGCGGTAAACGAGAGGATCAAATTTAATTTAAAGACGGAAACTCCTCCTCCTCGCCTTTCATTATTTCAGAGCGAAGCAAGGGGCACAGCTAAGAAGGTATAATCGAATAAGGAGAGAATTACTGCCCCTCCCCGGGGATGGTATCATAGATGTTTTTGTGGCATCGCAAAAATACTCACTTGTTCAAAGTTCGCTCACGGGAACTAATAGGACTCGAAAACAATAAGCTAATATACAACTAACAAGTCTCCAAAATCGCTGACTCTATAATTAAATACCTACGATGGAGAAATGGTACCTTGATTTTACAGATGTACATCATTAACGGTTACACAAAAGATTTGAAATGAAAGAAAAGCACGAAAAATAAATCAGCTAAGGTGAAGTATTATCATTAAATTTAAGGCATTTTTTTCTCCCTACTAATTCAGAATGGACAAAAAACTCACGAACTTACAACGCGGAAAATACCCATTGTCCAGATTTGCGGAATCGTACACAAATATTCGTCAAGCTCAAACGTCCTAAAATTACCTGAATCAAAATGAAAACGTAGGTATTAACACTTTTTCGAATTCCACTACGACATACCTATTTATTTAACGTTATTCATATGCTGCAATCACATTTGATGGAGAATATTCACGTTGACTCTTGAAATAAGCCTAACTGTATCCTTAGCAAAATTTCGAACAATACAGTCTCACAGAAAAAGTCCCATTATTCTTCAAGACCAGGAGTAAGGACAAAGTACCAACTAAAACCACAAATGCTACTTAGACATGACACTGCGTCGGGGAAGATATAAACCCAGACCTGATTTTAGGTTTCGGGATTGGAAGGAAATACTATAACATTTACACAAAAGAAAAATGACTTAATCCGTCAGCTGAATGACTCTGCGTGGTAGCCTATAGGGATAGATCATTTAACAGCCAACCCATGGGTCCTGAGTCGAAAACTCCATAGTCACTTACAGCTAAAGTCGCGCTCTGCGAGTGCTAGGAACTCGTGAGAAACTGCCCGTGGCACAGGGAAAAGAAAGTCTACCAGACCTGAATGTGGCACATGGAAAAGAAGTCTACCAGACCTGAATGTATATATTTTTCACATTGCAGTAGTGCTTACTACCGAATTGGGTCAACGTTCACCTAGTAATCTAGCCTTCGGGTTGAAGATAGCACTTATCAGTTAGATAAAATGGGGACAATAAACTAATCTATAAGATAAATATACGGGAGGAATTCCCTCCCATGGACTACAGCCTTAACGTGGTGGAAGGGCATGTGCGTTCCGAAGACCCCTAGACCTGTGCTGGCGGGAACACTGATAAATTGCTTCTGGCAGGATCACCCATGCCAGATAGGTCGAAGGTTAGGAACCACACGGGAGGTATGGTACTCCACGCTTTGTCTGTTCCTCAGTAAGGCGGCTGCAAAGGCATCTGACCCCAGTGGGGCGGCCAATGAGTAATGGTGTCACGCTAAAATCACTATTGAAGAAGGCAACAGAAAACTACCTAAATTATTATTCTCAAGAATATGATTGACAACATAGAGAATATGAGTCCTGGCAACTACGGGACACGGCCCAATCGGCCGTACATTTGAGAGTGAATTGGGAAAACTAATGAGTATATTGCAGAAAATAGAAATAGATTGGAGGGACATGAGACTAATCCCCAACCTGTATACTATATGTCTCAGACTGCTCAGGTGCAAGTGGGGAACGGAGAGTCCGGATGGACTGGGTTAGGAAGAGGTGTAAGGAAGGGTTGCCCATTATCACCGGTGCTGTTCAAAGTATATGTGGAAGAAATGATTAAAGAGGCATGGGAAGAACTGGAGGTAGGAGTGAAAGTCGGAGGGGAATACGTAAAATCAGTTAGGTTTGCTGATGACCAAGCATTAGTTGCTCAGTCTGCCAAGGGGCTGCAAGCATTGCTGACTGAATTGGAAACTCAGTGCGATAGATATGGGATGAGAATCAATATTAATAAAACAAAGGTTATGCGATTTCCCAGAAAGAAAAAGGCTAAGCTAAATATTAAAATAGGCGGGGAAAAAATAAGAGCAGGTAGAACAGTTTACGTATCTCGGAAGTGTTTTGGACCAGCACGGTCAAAGAAGTAGGGACGTAAGGAGAAGAATTGCGCTAGGCAAGGAGGCTTTCTCAAGGCGGAGGGAGTTGAAGACGGGGGAGGCATTGAGTAGGGAGGTTAAGACTAGACTCGTAAAAACTCTGATATGTACAGTCAGTAGCTATGTACGGCGCGGAAACGTGGTCGCTGAAGAAGGACGAGAGAAGTAGATTGGAGGCTTTTGAAATGTGGGTGTGGAGAAGAATGGAGAAGGTGAAAAGGACCGAAAGGAAAACAAATGAGGAAGTGAGGAAGGAGGAAGAATATGGTGGGTGCGGAGAGGGGTTTGTTGGGAGAAATCCTAAGGGGGCAGGAAAAATGGATGGAGTATTGATCGGCAGTGGGCTGTTGAAGACTGTAATTGAGGGGATAATGTTAGGAAAACGAGAAAAGGGCAGAAACAGGATAGGGATGTTGGATGGGATGAAGGGAGGAAAGAAGTACACAGAGATGAGGACGGGCCTGATGTAGAGTAGGTTACTGCATTGTGTTTTGTTAGGAGTCACAAAATATTTAATTCGTACTTGTGTCCATCCAAAACCACCTACCATAATCGGTAGATTACTTATTAAAAATAAGGGATGTATTATATCTAAGTACGAAAAGATAAACTTGGAAGGATGCTGCAATATGTCTCGTGCTCTCGCGGGGAACAAATAATCAAGTGCGGATGAATTTCAGTTGAGGTCATCCTCTGCTATCCACCTTTAAGCATACATGCCGGGCAATCAATTACTACCTACCTCCTGGTAGTCGGGTTTATTAGTTCTTTAACGCCAAAGATACAAATCATATTTCCATTTTGGAACGGTTTCCAATCTCCAATCAGCACACGTTTTGAATAGCAAGCTCTTTCCCCATTGTTAATTTAAGTTTGATTTCCCGGATCCGAGGTTGCTTTATAAAACTCCAAAGCGAAGGAAATTCAATTTTTAAGCAATAATTTCGGCTCTCATGCAATTAAATGAAATGGGAAATACCGCCCGCATTTCCTCAAATCCCCAAGAAAGACCCTCAAAGAACCCAACCAAATATTTTGTCATTCACAATCAAGATTTAAAGCACAAACCATTAATGAAAAAAACGTTTGGAAGAACGTATTAAAAGATTGTGTAATTTTCCAAAGACTTTATTTTACGGTACGTGGGGCCGTAAAATAACGTCTGTGGAAAATTATTAACTCATTTAATATGGACAACAAAAAATTCCACGAAGTGAAGCCAGAAGTCTAAGGAATGTTAAGAAGAACCCCAGGTCCTGGGGAATAAGTATCGAATTTCTCAATCAAAATGGAATGAAATCTAATCAAACATTTAAATTAACTGTCTTTTTAAGACACCCTTCGAGTTACGTGTAATCCAACCGAAATGCGTTAAGCATGTCTATTAGCGTGTACATGGCCATCCATAAGTATATTCGAGTAGTTTAATTAATATTTCAACGCTTAAACTTCCATTTCATAAAACCAAACTTCAATACGCACAATTCCTCGTATCCGGATGTATCTCTCTATCTTGAACATCCGTCAACTGCATATATTGAACGTGTAGCACTAAACTATAATACAATTTTTAGAATGTGCTTTCCTGCCGAACGAGTCCATTTAAGTTTTTGCAAAAGTACAGGTTTTGGAATGAGGTTTTAAGAGAACTTATACAAAATCATTCAAAGATATTTAATGCCTCCACAGCTCACTAAAGGTAAAAAATCACAGTCCATTAAATTAAAACAAAAATTGAGATTGTATATTGGTGAGAAGCAAGTTTGCGGCGGTGCTACAGATCTAGATTTATGTACTGCCTACACCTAATACATTTTTCATACCTGCAATGCCAATAATTGTGTTTTAAAGGTGCTCCAAGGGGTGAATTCAAAACGCACAAATTACTCAGCTGCAGAAAATCAATAATGTGACAACGTAACACACATGCCTGACGGGGAATCCGAAACCTCAGGCCTCCGGATAATCCGGCGAGCGCATTACATGCCTAGCTAACCGGATCCCCTTTTTAAAACGTTGAAATATGGCATGCGAAGTTATATTTTCCTTGCCCACCCAGGAAATTATTGGAAAAGTTAAGTTCGATCATTTATGTGGACCCATCAGCTCACAGATATAACGCATGAATAATTAAATCCCATGATTTATCTTCGCTGAATTTATGGAAATACAATCCATGGTGACTACAGTACTTCTAAGTGGTAATACGAGGTCAGAGTAAAATATTATTGCTCTTAGAGATACATGAAACGTTCCCGCAAGTAGATCGACATTCTAAACAGATTGACTCGATTTTCAAAAAGCAGCGACGATTCAGCGAAATGACCAAGCTGCAAATATCATTTATCATATCCTAAATGCATTAAGTTGGAGATAGGCACAAGCTATTGCAACATCAATTTAAATACCTCTCGGAAGAAGAAAATTGAGACATAAAAATCCCAACATCTGGAATCAGGGATACTTGAATGAGAGCGAATTAATAATGGAAGGAAACTTTGATACACAACATCGTAAAATTCTTCATGAATTTTTTAATATTTCGGAATTCGGAAATATATTTAGATGGTCACGCCGCGGGGCAAAACGAGTTCGAGTTTCAATATCGGTTCCATGTTCCCCAGAATATTGCCAGCCACATTGGAACCTTCGGTATGCCAATGGAATTTTTCCATCATATCGATTATGAGACTATCAATGCCAGGGTCCATTGCTGTCTCTCACCGTGAGGCGCAATTAGCCCATCACTTGAAAATACGAAGGGGAATCTCAACTCCAATAATGGATCAAAGATATTTTACGGGTACCACGAAAATGTGCAACGTGATGACTCCGATGGAAACGCGGCAAATAACACACAGCCTAGATAAACGAAAATGAATGTTTTTCACAAAAAGTGCTATCCTAGCCTTATGGGTAAGAACTTACGCAAAGAAGCTATTGACTGAAGACACCAACAGCCCCACCCAACTACTTTTGCGCACTCGTTCATTTTGGCTAACCTAATTTTAACTATGTCTAATTAGATGGGTGAAAACGTTATAAAAATATCATTTCCATTCATTCCACTACCCCGATTTTCGTGCAATATTATCTTCGCCAACACCATAAACGACGTGCACTGAGCAATACTAACAAAATAATCACTCATTACGGGAAGTATTGAATGAGTGGTAGGCGAAATAAGACTGGAGCCCTAAAAAATAGTCGAAACGACATACACCAACGCTGTTACAAACTCCACAATCTCCGATTCTCATCTTAAAAAAGCGACACGATGTTCAAGGAAGACCGTGCAAATTTGTTCAAGAATTGCTAGTTTTCAGCAAATCACTGGAAAAAATCTTTAACAAAAACAGAGGCATTTTAACAGTAAAATAAGGGAACTGGACAGATCAAAGGAAGGAAGGAAAGTGGAATAAGCAGCTCCGTTGAGTCATTCATCGCCAAATAAACGAACCGCTTCAACTCAGTATTGTTTCTTTCCGGAACCCATCGTAAAATGGTTAAGTAAACCACACACGTTAACATATTATTTCGACAGCCACGAAATTATTATGATGAAAACACGCATGATCAACATCAACATCTGAATGCACAGCCATAAAAAACTTGCACACGTCGTCCGACCACATCACGCTAAATTACCAAACCGCCCATAGTGTAGACTCATTGATCGGGAGAACAGCTACTCTCCAATTTGTCAGTGAATTGTGGTCCGGAAATGCGATGGGTAGCGGCGGTTTTCCCAACCACCTTGATTGAAAGGCGAAATAAATAATGTATACACATTTCTACAACGTAAATTACATTGAAGGCAACTTCAATTTTAAGACTAACATTAGACTACAGTTAATTAAAAAAATATAAGTTGACATTATAATGGCATTTTACATTCCCTTAATCAAGACAAATTAAATATTGTTTCTCCAATTTTTTTTACAAAATGTACAGAAATATTATTATTATTAGGTAATCTACCGGTTAAGGTAGGTTTTTGGATGGGCACAACCATCAAACAAATATTCTGCAACTCCAAACAAAACCCAATCCAGCAACCTAAACTACATCAGGTCCCTCTTCATCTCTGTGTACTTCTTTCCTCCCTTCATCCCGTCCAACATCCCTATCCTGTTCCTACCCTTTCCTCGCTTGCCCTACATTCTCCCCTCTATTACCTTCTTCAACATTCCACTACCGCTCAATACGCCTTTCATCCATTTTTTCTGCCTCCATAGGATTTCTCTCAACAAACCCCTCTCCATGAATTGTTCATTTTTTTGAATAATTACGCTTGATAAACTAAGATTCCCGTTCCTAGTTCCCTTACTCCTTTCAATTGCGATATTGACCAACCTACTCCAAAATATTAAGTAACGATCATTGTTAAAAAGTAAGCAAGCAACTAGTACGCCTATAAAAGGAGGCGTAATTTATAATGTGTAAATGAATTTCCGTCTCTTGAATCGTCCATGAACTGGCAAAGGTTTTACAAGAGTAATAATTAATCGAAACTCTTTGGAATTACAACATTTGCGATGATTTACATCGACAGTAAAATGGCATTCAGTGAACTGTCCCTTCCATCAGGTTGATTTTGGCGAAAGTCTGATTAGTTGTTTTGATCTTAATCAAAAATAAAAAAAGTTGAATTTTGTGTGCCTTAGGTTAATATTTTTAAAATTATCGTGCTCTCAAAATCACATTTACACACATACTTAAAATTAACTTTTGTCTCCGGAATAGTCAATTGACTGGCAAAGGTTTTACAGGAGTCATGATTAATTTAAATTATTAGGATTTAGAAGTTTTACGAAAATTGACGACTGGAGAATGACAATCAGTGAACTGTTACTTCCGTCATGATGATTTGTGTAAAAGTCTAACCAGATGCTTCTCTTCTATTGAAAAATAAATTTCAAGTTACTCAGCTTAATATTTTTTTTGGTTTTCGTGCCCTCTTATTATGTCAAAATGTCGATTATGTACATACACCAAACAAAATCCCACTCACAAAAGAGAAATGGTCTATACGTGTGCACGAATACTCAAAACGTTCACGTATTTCCATTGCACAAGTCTTATATTTTTTGTAAACATATTATTTTTGTCCTGTATTATGCATGGAGTAAGAATAGCAATCCTTTTGATAAAAAATAAGTGTAAAAGACTTTAATTGGTGAGCCTAATTGGTGGCATTCCTTCACGATTTGTGTTGGAAAGAATAATATTTAATTCGTTTCCTCATAAAATTAAAGAAACGGTCAAGATATCCAAACAGGAGCAAATACAGTCGACGTCATTTACTAATCTTACGTATTAGTTCTAAACATAGCACACAATTCCATTCTTCCTGCTTCTCTGCCCAACGCAAATGACTACGCCCATTTTCCTGCAAAATACTGCCTAAATGCGTGAACCGTTCCACCTGTTCTAGGTTTTTCCCTCCTAGTTAAACTGAGGCTTCCTACTTCACAAGATTCTCACTACTTTGATATTCTTATGGTCGATTGTCATTTCATATTTCTCGAACTGCCCCTGTCTCTCTCGCTTGATCACCTACAAACCTGACTAACTTGACCACCTTAATTCTAAGTTTTATTACTAGCTCAGGTCTTTTCTTTGCTACTCTCAGCATTCCGCATGCAAGTTAAAAGGCACCGGCGAAAACAGACAACATTGCCTCATTACCCTGCTTATTACTTACCATTCCGAAGATACGCTTCGTCTATGATAAAGAGAACATGCTGATCTGGCTTAAGGATTGCTATGCTAGATTCGCATTCGAGCCGAGATACCAGATTCTACGGACCTAGACAAAATTTTTTCCATGGAAATCGTGAGTTACGGATAATTACTTTGGAGATTTATCTCAGTTTCTCCGACCAGCTGCAATAGAATTAAACGCGTGATCAATGCAACAGAATAATGCAGTTTATAACCTGTAGGCCAACTCACCAACTACCTGGCAACCCGAGGTAAGCTCACAACACACGTCAATCAATGCAATTATCAATACTCAAACTGAGGCAATTTGTCACATTTTCTCATTCTATGGAGGCCTGTATGTTAAGGTGTAACGGGAATGGTAATGCCAAAGGTAAATTCAATACTTAAAAAAACCGAGAACGGTTTCATTGTTTGGTAAACTGCATTAAGGCGCCTTCACAAATTGACTAAACTTTGAAGCAACGCTCGACTTAGAATCCAATAATCCTTAACTCTTGGCGAAAGGATATCAATAAAAATTCTTATAAAACTTCCCAACAAAGAGCTTGGTCCGAAAGAGCCTCTCTTTTGAGCTGCACGCGTCTTCTTCAGATATCAGACAAGGGAGAGCCGTGAGCTATGCATGGAACGCAGAAGACGCCGCCTACCCTATGAAAAACGAAAAGGACTCTCGAGTATAGTGGTCCACCATACATACAGAGGGTAGAGGAGGAAGAAATCGGTGGGACGAAAATAGAAAAGACGCCTTGTCCTGCGCTTTTCTCCGAGGAGGGAGAAAGAGAAATAGGAGCAATATGGGATGAGGGAAAAGCCATGGCAGGCAAAAAGAAGGCGTGGCACAAAACTTTCTTGAGACACACGCGAGGAGTGGACAAGGGGAGGAAGAGAAAATGAATGTGGGGGATGGGGAGAAGACATTCCCCCCCGGGTGACCCGACTGGGTTCCCGCAGGGGGTTGGGAGTGCAAGTTGGATCCTACCCAAAGAAATGCACCTCTTTTTCCTAGAGAGGAAGCCAAGTTGTTATGGAAAAAAATTTTAATAAATGGAAACAAAACGAGTACAAATGAAAAGAGTTTTGAGCAGCAGTTTTCACGCCTTATGTCTTCGATTTCAAGGTTAGTTCTGGAGATTGACGGAGTTGCATCCACACATGCTTTTCACCAGATTCTCACGGATGCAATTCTTAATAGATACTAAGGCTCCTTGCTTAATAATCACCTTCATCACGTAGCCCTCAAGAGATAGGCGCCAATCGTAAAGGCACTAATTGAAGCGACACACGTAGTTGATGTCAGGTTCATAATAAGAATGGTAAATAAATTTGGCGGACTAGAGTATTAAGAGTTTAGACATGCAAAAACGCTAACAGGATGAAACTACTTAACACGCTAATTTTCACGGTTTTTCACGAATAACGCATATCTTACCATAAATATTTTGAAAGGCATGCTTCCACTTTCTTACTGCCTCAATTATGTCGATTGTCAATTTGTACGCAATGATGGTTTTGCCGATCAAGTGTGGCCACAACCATAAGTGGACAGTGCGTTTTTTAAATGTTATGAACTATTGCCTGAATATAAAATTAAGATAACTGATAATGACGTTCAGAGTACAAACTTTTAGCAAAATGCACTCCAACCACAACAAAAGATGGTCATTGAGATCGATACAATTCACAAACGATATAAAAAAATACGTGCCTCGCTGGATACTGAAATTCCCTAATTCGAACGCGCACACACAAAGAAGGGCAACGTCAGTGGTGGCTAAACGCTTTTACAATTTCCTGCAGAGCATGACTTAATAACATATGTCCAAATGGTAAATATCATAGAGAAATAATATTCCGCATAAAACATTCATTGGGAATTTCACCACATTTATTTGCAAATGTAGAGGACACTGAAATCTACACTACGCACTTACCAACAGATTCCACTTCTATTGTAAACCTCAAGTTGATTACAATTCTGAGTTTGGAATCAGAATTTGGGAAATCGGAGGATACTGATAAAAAGAAACCCCATTTCATTCATAGAAAGATTTCACGTCAAATTGCCAAACGAGCCTGGCTTCAATTATATATTACCAAACACACTGCGAAATGCTAATAAATAGGAAGCGGCCATTAAAGTTACTAAACACTAATAACAATCAGCTCGAATGCAACATCGTGCAAAGGAGTCCCTTTTAAATTCAGTTCAACAATTTAACCACTACTCCTCGTACATGTGCCACCGAAAAATACTAGTCAACCACTAGGTTAAAATAATCAATACCCTCGGCATAGCAACGGATTTCATTTTAATACTAACATATTAAATAAAGACTGCCTATACGAATGCAGCTAATTTGTCCTAAGGGGCTAAATACAATATTAAGTACTAAGACTTAGCAGTTGAAGTGGAGATTATTTCCTCATAATTTATCATATATTATCATTCAGCGGGTGAAAGGAATTTTATAAACGAAATTTTTACACAAGGGTTCAAAGAGTTCAACTATTTGCTTTATTGAAGTTCCATACGCATTTACACCCGAAAACCTCGTATTTCTAATTATCACCCGCAACCCGTATTTCAGGACGAATATCAGACGCTCAAAAACTTCCTCGATCGAGATCCATCCAGAGTTTTCGTGCAGTTCCATTTAATCTATTAAAAATGTCAAGATATTTCATCTTTCAGATATAACAACAAACGAAACTATAGTTGCACGAGATGGCCAGTACATAAAATTCGCCAAAAATCTGTACTGAAAATCTCCGAAATAAAAAAAACTGATCAAGGCAACACCTGGTCCTTGTGGTATACTAGACGCACATGACTAAGGATTTTGCGGTCGTAAGGGATCGAGGAGACTTCAGAATGGCTGGTGCAGAAAGGGGACTGGAAGCAGTGCTTTATATTTAACCTAGTGAAGGAAAAGGGAAAACAAGACGGAAACGACTTGCTAAAAGAACGAATGGGACATTCCACACAATGAATGGACTCCAGTGGCTGTTTCGGAGGGGAAGATTTCCGGAGAAAGGAAGTTTATTTCTCTCAAAAGCCGAGTGTCGCGAGGATGAAGTCTGCGAAAGCCTTTACACTTTCTGAACCGAACCTAAATTCGCGAGGACACCACGGACGTTACTAACACCTTTCACGAAACCAGCCGACGAGCTTTATTAGCTTAAGTTGCCTTAAAAACGTCCCTCTAATGATTATCAATAAATTTAGCCAAAAATACAATTAAAAACATTTTCTCATTTATGCATCATAGAGAAAATGAAAAGCGGAGACAGAGTTTACGCAGGTGCATAATATTAATACGTCTCTTTCTCCCTGGATTTCGAAAAGAACCCTCCAGGTGACTTCACTTCGCAGAATGAGGCGAGTCCTGCCGTCCCGCCAAATTTCGAAAACTTTTTAAGTTGTCATCAAGGTTTTGTTATATAAAACTTCATGTAGAATAAGTCAGCAAACATGGAGCTTCTCCACACAGAGACAATGTTACGGTAACTACTCCATGGATGCCGAATCGAACAAAAACAACAAGAGGAGCGTCATTTGTTCAGGGCAACTCAATTACCAAGAGGAGGAGGATATGCTACGATGGCTATGACGAAAATTGTTCAGAAAAATAAGGTAATTTACATTATATTATTTATATTACATTTAATACTAAGGTAATAGTAAGGAAAAAAGATGTCTTCGAACTATACTGTAACCGAATACAAACAATACTTAAGGAACAAACACCGAAGATTAGAGGAATAATGAGTGGAATTTAAACAAAATTGCCAAAAAATATATTTAAAAAATTGAATTTAATGGTATGAGGCTCTGCTTTGTGAAAATTCATGATCACTGAATAAATAAACTTGGTATTTTTTCACATAAAAAATTATTATAATAATACCAGTTTTGACACATAGGCGACATCATAACATATCATTTCAGACACATAGGTGACATAAACACCCGATAATGTCGCCTATGCGTCGAAACCAGTAGCATTACAATAATGTTTTTTGGGTAAAAAAAGTTATTTTATACAGTGATATAAGAAATTTTCCAAAAATAAAATTATTCAATCACTGGTGATGTGGTGATATAATTGTCCAAATTTGTACATCTCACTTTTTAAAAATACTGAAAGATATGGTGTACGGCACCCTTTTAGAGGATAAATTATTTAAAATTTAAAGCAAAGGTTTGAAAGTGAGAAGAAATACGACGTGCTCTTCAAGCAGAGAACACTCTTCGTCCAATATGATGTCTCAATGCTCCCAAAATATATTTAGGAGAACTTATGGTGGGTTCCACGATGTCCATTTCAAGAGGGTGTGGCAAGTGGTGTACCGCAGTGGACCTATTGCTTTAAGTGAAACGGTGAAAACAATTCCATTCCAGGTGTCCAGATGGTTATTGAATCTCAACGAATCATATTTTCTATAATTTCCTCTGTAGAACCCAGCAGTGACGTGCGTCCTACAGCCTTCACTTAAAATTAGTCGAGTATACTCAAATGTTTTTATAACCACGTCGCATTTCTGCGTAGTTTGAATAAGTAAAGGCGATTGTTGACCGGCGTAACTGTTTACATTTATTTTCGCGAATCATCAACTTGAATATTTTCTTCTTTACGAATTATTTATAATGATACTAATGTTACGTCGGCAACTGCAAAGGATAACCGAACGGGAGGCATAGTGGAGCGGTATTAGCACATGAAATCTCCGATATTAATATCAGTAGGAAGTGTACAATAACGAAATGAAAACACTTGAACCCATCCCTAGAATTAAGAACACACTTGTGATCGTTTAACAGTTTACTACGAACCCCAATATTTTAGTATCATCCCATAATTACTGAGAATATCCACCGAGTCAATACTCTTTGCTTTCTTGCTCGCATATGCTTAACCATTGGCATATTATTCATCTTCTCTGGGCACCTGCAGGGTTTTTCAAGAAAGTGACTTTATATATATATATATATATATATATATATATATATATATATATATATATATATATATATATATATATATATATATACATACACATATATACATTTTCTTTCCTTGTGTTCAGCTGAGTGTGTGTGGGTGTGCACACATACATACAAGTACATATAATTACAATCCGATCAGTTAAATTGCCGATTAATGAATATACTTTAACTGCTAATCCATTTAATGTAAATTTTCGAAATCTGATTTAAATTTCACACGAAACTATCTTTTTCTAACGACTCCCAACCGAAGTCTGGAAGTAATTGAGTAGCAATTTTCATTTGATCAGAACATTTTTTCAACGAACCGGGCTGCTCTTCGGCTACGCGGACAAAGGAAAGGGCACTTCACCACCGAGGAGAGAACCGCGACTGCTACCCACCCTCCCTCTCCCCCACCGAATTCCATCGATTCCAGATCAAAGGAAAGAAGACTTCCAGTTTTCCCTTCCCGTCCACGGGCAGCTGCCTCACTCCCCAGACACCCACACTCCCCACACCAAAAACCCTCGCGCCACCCTCGAATCCTGCTCTATTCTTGGAACGAACACAAGGGGTCGAACCACCGACACCTCTCGCGTACACCCTCGAGAGAGAGAGAGAGAGAGAAAGAGCGCGCGAGTTCCTTTCGGCGGACGACGCGCAAACAACTGCCAAAATGGAGAAGCCACACTCTCCGCTTGAGTGGTGTTGGGACAGAAATGACGACACAAACCATTTTCGCATGCGCTAAAGCCTCGAGCAAACAAATCCCGCTCTCATCCCGGCTTGTTTCGGCGATTCCCGCCCGCCCGCCGCCGCCGGTCCCCCTTCGCCGTCCTCGATTGTTTATTTACCGGGCAGGGTGGCGGTGGGGCGCGGCGGGGGGGAGGGATGCTAAACAAAGGCTCATTACCAAAGGGTTCCTATTCCGACGAGGTGGCTCACGAGTTTCGCCGTTCCCTCTCCAAACCCTCCCGACAACATCCCTTCCCGTACCCTAACGCCGCACCAACTTTCCGCGGTTGTCAGATCAAACCAACAATATCCTCCTCCCCTCTCCCCACCTGCGCCCCCTTCTACCCCACTACACCTGCCATCCGCCCTACTGTCGAAAAGAAAATCCCTTTCGCAACCTTCCAAGGGTACACGGAACGCCTTTAGTTTAACGACCCATTATGGAACGGCAAAGAGGTTTGCGGAGCATAACGTGGGGTTCGCTTTTGCCAATGCGGATGCGTGTGTGTATTAGGCTAAGGTTGGCTTCTTTTTTAAACGGCTGCTGTCAAAAAGTGAAAGAAAAAAAATTTCATATCTTATTTTTGCTCGTTCCGCGGCGACCACAGGGTGTGGTGTGTGGGAAAGTGGTAAAAAATTACCATTCTTCAAAAGATGGACTTTTCCTTTGGTGAGCCCATATAATTTACTCATTCGAAGAGAAAAAAAAACCTTTGATGCCTGGATTCCCAAGTCAACGCTCGTATCATTCAAAGGGAGCGCTCACAGCATTACAAGTTAAACCCATAAACGACAGCGTACTCCAGTCGCACAAGTCCTTCCAGTTCTTCGCAGATTATTTCACTACAAATGAACGAGCTTCTCTTCATTATCGAGGGCGATGAATTTTGAGTTCATGTAGTCGCAAAATACATCCATAATAATAGAAGCAAAAATACCAATGATTTTTCCACCATCTAAACTCAAATACATCATTGAACTATTTAAAACAAATACTACTGTTTTTTAAGTCGAACCTCGATATAAAAATTCTATAAAATTCCACGAAAATCGAAACGCTGTAATTGGCGGAGAAAAATCCTCACTCTGAAATGGGCAGATTCTAGTACCAAAAGAAGGAAATCAAAATTAATTCCACAAGGTTTTTATTTGAGAGGATTTAATAAATTTTAAGGGGTAGCGATTCACTCTAGCTTCAGGCTGCGTCTACAATTTTTCAACGGTGTGTGATTTTGCAGAATGGAAAGTGCTGCTAAAATTAATACATCGAATGAAATTTTATCGATTAAATTAAATATTATGCAATGGCGTCTGTAACTTCAGACCTATCTCTAAACTATACATTTTCTTAACTTGAAAACTTATTAATATAACTCTTGGAACCTTGTTATTATCATTATTAGACGTATCATTTATATTTACAATGGAAAAATGTCCGGCGAAAAATAGGGAGCGATACCTGTATTCGACTTACAAATACTGGGAGAGATGGAAGTCTGAAAAAACATTCGGAGATCGTTTTTAACACGGCCAGACCTTAGAAATGAGACTTCTTGTTGACTTCATCTCCGGAAATTCTTGCCAGCGCCAGAACATAAAATCTAGCATCGATCCTCAGACGTCTGGTTTCCTTCAGGGAAGATATTACTCACGCCGAAACCCAAAGTAGTAAATACCCACATTTATTACTGCGAATTGCCGGAACATAGCAGCAGTGTTACTAAAGTTGCTTCTCCTGCTTACGTACCAGTGGCCTAAGATTTCAGCCTAGGCCTAGGATTTCAGAAACCAACTAACATGGAGATTTTTGCTCTCCATCTTTCAAAATATGAGCGAAAGCTAGAAATGGCGGGGAACACTGAAGAAAAAGTTCATCACGAATAACTAAATGAAAATTAAGATAAACACTACATAGCCTGTGCCTGTTGGAAACGTTACACTTACCAATATATTGAAGGATTCGAAAACGTTAATATTTATTCATTATGCTTATTTTCATCACTATTTATTGTAAAATATATTTATAATATTCATTCTATAAGATTACCATGTTGCATCTTTTACTGGCATAGGAATCATTTCCGAGTTTTCATTCCTTAATTTTAAATGATCCAAACAGGTATGTGACAACTGTAAAGGGCAGTTAAGGGTCGGAAATTGCTCCCAAGGTGCAGAAACGATTACCTAAGGTAAATCTTCAGAGGGAAAAAACAGATTGTTCTAAGTATAACTTTGATTTAACGTGGCCTCAGGGAAAGTATATCTCAAAGGGTAAATTATTACATTGTTAAAGGTTTGCATCGCAATAAAGAATTAGAAACGACCCTTTTCGAAAACCGGGTTCCTAAACAAAAAAGTTCAAAATGTTTCAGTTGTTCCACAATCAGGTATTTAGCGGAATGACAAATAAAACGGTATCGCCTCACACTGATATCGGGAAAATATTCCATTTCAAGCAATATATGACAAGAATTTGGCTTACGATTAGTGAAAATTTTATTTGCCCATCCCCGGACAACATGAACCCCATTTAGACGCATTTTTCGAGCCAAACATTCAACATATAACCAAATTAATTTAAACTAGGATTATGAGGATACAATTTTATTCTTCAAAACTAATGCTAGTTAAGTAGAAGTAAGTTAAATCGGCTAAAAAAACGACTAAACCCGGCCTTATATGAATTTGTTTTATTCATCAAAACGATTAAATTAGTAAAACTACTTGATCTGGAGCATAAACAAGTTATGTTACAATACTTCACCCAGGATAAATACTTTAAAAGCTTTGGTACCACGTCGATACAAAAAGCAAACCTATTAAAAAATAAGAATAGACTTTCATGGAACGCAGGTAGCATCATTCTCTACGAGTGCCAACTTCTTAAAGAGGAACCATCAGTGGGAATATCATGGAGTGTTACAGTCAGCAATTTATAAAATGTCATTAAATAATTTTCCATTAGTTCAGTCTTGAATTAATGATTTACATTAATAAATTTAGCAATCAATAACATAACTAGTGATTTAATTTGTGACACAAAAGGAGTTGAGCGCACTAACTTAACAACGACTATTTTCCAAATATATAATATTACCATATCAATTATCGGTTGAATACCAAATATCTTGATGTGAGAAGTACTCTGCAAACAAGCACGTCAACAGATGAACCAACATGAATACCAATTACTTCCAAATGTGTCGGCGTTCTGAAAAGGATTTTAAACAGGAATCCGAAAGATCAAGTATCAAAATCGGGGCAGCACAGTTAAAGAACGTTTGGATTGGTTGGGAACATCACTTACTACGAGCACTCTCGTTGGTTGAATAATGAAGATGCGTCATTAGCATATCTATGGAGTTTCATTACATCCGCAAGCACACAAAGATGAACTCATGAAAGGTCTGTCGTGTTCCAGGCTAAGTTGAATAGAATTGCACATTTAATTCACTTTATGGTCATTTTTGTGAGATAAACGAATTACGCCATGGGAAAAGTGGCTCGCAAACTCTTAACAATGAGACACCGAGTGACTAACAGATAAACACTAACATGCATGTCATCATTTGAAGCATTAACAAATATAATAAACTCAGTGCGATATATTTTCAGTTCGCAGTCTTCTATTTTGAGTTTAACATTGTTTCTTAAACCTTTGAAATAGTTTCAGCATATCAAAAATTATAAATATAATATTTCGTCATTTCATTGTTCTCCGAATCATTATAGTGAATTCAAATTGTTCGCTGGCATGTAAATCATGGTCAGCCAAATATTTGCGGTTTGACAAAAAATATGAAAGCGCAAATAATGGTATTGAATGTGCAGAAAAAAATGTACACAGAAAATTATGTTGAATTTAGTAGATGATACACGTAATTCTTACCTAACAAACTCATTTTCTTTTTTTTTAAATTAACGTAGAAATTGTGTTCTCAGTTCGATATGCAATGAAAATCATTTCGGCCCTATCCCCTTTACCTAACCCAAATGTCTTCTTGCTTGGAACACTCCTGGCATTGCAATCGGTAAGCGTAGCCACGTACCAGAAGTCCACCGCTGCGCCAAGAAAAATACAAAGCGGTTAACCCTCCTAACCACCCAACAACATCCCAGGGGCCAAATCAAAACGCTCCACTAATTCCATCCGCTGGTGAGCTGTCAAACGACGAGAAGCGTGGATGGAGAAATGGGAAATCGTGGGTGGGGTGGAGAAACGAGATTAACGAAGACCCTCGACCCATCCGGGCACGTCGAGGCAATCTTTCTGCCGCAAAGACCGCTCTTTGAGGGGTGGCGTGAGAAGATATGAAAAGGGGGAGGGGTGGGGAGTGAGTGAGTGAGTGAGCGAGAGAGAGAGGATCTCCAATCCGCTCACGCCTCTGGAGTGCTTCGGTGAGGGGTATAGGCGCCACACCTTTGCTTCAACGGCGCGGGTGGGGGGGGGGAGACACGAAAGGGGTGGATCTCCCGAGTGAATCCACCAGTGAGTACTCCCTCGAGGCAACCACCTGAACTGCGAGGGAGGGAGGATGGCACAGGGTGTAAGGGACGGGAAAGGGAGCAGATCGAATTGGAGACGGGGAGAGTAGGGGGACAGATGGGAACGGTGGGGGGAGGATGATGAGCCGGGAAAGAGGTCTTTGAAGGGGGGGAGGGGAGACGTGAGTGGGAGATATCCACAGGTTGCCCCCAGACCCCCCCCCCCGATCAACCACCACCTCAACACTTTCATACAAAGCCAATCGACCCTAGCTCAACCCATTCCGGGACGCGACGTGGGCGACAACACCGGCGCCAACTCCGGGCAGTCCAGTGCTGAAAGAAGGGAGTATCTACGCACCGGGTTGAAAGAAGGGGTATGGAGGATCGGGGAAAGAGCCTACAGGGTACTGAGGATGCAAAGTTTATGAGAAACACAGCGGTGCCGAGTTCCCCTTTCGAAATCGAATTTCTAGCTAAAACAAAGGGAGTTAGCACAATAGCATTCATCCTCTCGCAATGGTTTAGGGACTACCTGCTAACATGGGCAACGACTGTACAAAAACTCTATCGACCTTAATCTAGGACGAATCGCCAATTAAAATGCAGTATTTTAGCCAAATCTTTACTTAGCACTTGCTTCTGTGGCAAATAAGTGCCAAAAACAAAACATTATTACTTTCACATACAGGCAATTTTACTTAACTGAACACCTGAGATAAAATGAATCCCTTTTCTAGAATAAACCTTCGGTTATGAGTACCTACAAAGTATTGCCGTAGTGATAAGTCTCCAAAAGACTTGTGAAAGCTTAGGAAAAGAGGTTTTCTTATGGAAATCAATTATTTAAAATGGCAACTTTCCCCTCGACGCCCAACGCAACGGGGCCAACGAAAAAATCTAATGATTAAAAATCGAAATGTAAAATAATGTAGCACTGTCATCTGAAAAGTATGACACGCTTTCGGGGGAAGGGACGTGGTCCATTGTGATACGAGGGGAAAGAGAGAGTTGACTATCAGTTAACTCACCATAGATACGACTTGATCAAATAAATCACCGACCCCTAATCCTGCTCTTCTGTCAAATTAACTGAAAATTATAAAAAGACAAAGTCTATGAGAATGCTGAGAACTATATAAGAATATATGTTCAACCTGAACCTTGGAGGTTCGAAACAAAAACCACTTGTGGCCACGATGACACTTTCATGAAAAATTAAGCAAAGTTCAAAAACTACGTTCAGACTTCTCAACAATCTCCAGCAATATGACTGCGAATTGGTACTTAGGCGTCAGCGTCACGTAGCTTGGGAGGTGGTGTCTTGACGTGACGTGATGGAGTGGAACAATGAGAGCTAGGAGAATTGAGATAACCGCTGAAAGCAGCAGGACATCGTTTACGGTCGTCATCAATAACGCATTCCGATACAGTGATATCTTTCCCAACCCTAGGCTAAGGTTAAAAAGGAATGGGGCAGAGGATACGAATCGCGGACGCCGCGCCAACCTGCTGTCGATCGTGAGTTACGCCATCGAGTCAATATTTGGCCGCTAAGACACGTGGGGCAAAGGAGAAGGGAAGAGGGAGGGGGCGGAGAGAAGGGGTGGAGAGTAGGGGGAGAGAGAGGGAGAAAGGAAAGGGGGCGTAGCGGGTGAACGAACGGGAGAGGGAGGGGGGGGAAGGGACGAGAGAATCCCGGCGAGGTGGGGATTATCGGCAAACAGAGAATCGAGCGAGGAAGATCCTCAAACTCCCTGGCAACCCTCCCTCCCTCCCGCCTCGTACCACCCCGCTCGCACCGGTGAAATTTGATTGCCCTCGGTGCGACGGAAATCGTACTCGGCAGAGGCACCGACCATCCGACCTCTCTCAAAACCGCGTTCACCGGAAAACACGATAGCGTGGGAGTGAAACAACTGAACATCGGAGCCCTCGCCGATGGAGTTTCGGGTCGAAATGGGAAGGGAGTGGGTTGGGGGAGAGGTGGAAAGGACAAAAATCAGGGGAGCTGTGTGTTTGAGAGTTAGTCCGATACATTAACTCAAAGAGGGAGGCAAAAGGAATTCCAAACCCGCCAACAACTACCCGAGATGACTGAACCCAAACATTTGATCGAGTTATGAAAATATTATTAACATCAGCCAGGGATTAGAAATCAACGCGGAGAGCAAGAAATTCAATCATCGATGGAGGACGATAACCAGAAAACAGGAAGGGAAACACACGGGTTGTGTTCACAAGTGTGAAACAGAGTAATTGAGTAAGTCGAAGGAATTTCGATGGATGCATCTAGGACTGTGCTTCAGAGATTAATTTACATGAGTTGTCTTACTGCACATATTAAATCTTTGACTCAAGAAGACAACCACTATCAATAATTGCACGAATTCCGAAGTTTGTCACGTCGTAAAAAATATATTATCGATCTGAAGGAAATCATAACGTCTTTAAGCCATTCAACTGGATTTAACTCCTGAAGCGACGAATGAGGTACATGGATCCGATAACAAATGTGCCCTGAGCATTTTATTTCACCAAAGTTGACTGCAAAGCGGGTAGCCAGCCTTCAGTACAGACGTAACTAAATTATACCTCCAAGTATTCCCCTTAAATGTCAACCACTGCCAAATCATTGCGTCGCACTTACCGTTAAAAATACATTCTCAACTCCCTAGTGACTCGTGTGGCACACTTACCTGCAAATAAAAGAAAACTTTCATTAGTCATTAATATTACAATAATTCTCTCTAATACTGAGGAAAAAATAACAAGCAGAGTCGCATTTAATCCCGAGTATCTACAATTTCACTAAAGTGAGTGAATTAGTGATGACCGCTGACAACAACATCGATGTGTAATTGAACAAATATGAGAGAAAAGATGAACACGTTTGTAGAGCAAGTGTAGAGACGATGCTATATTTTTTTGTGAAAAATTTCTCGTAATTCAGATTTCTGTATCATATGAATTTCATATCCCGCTGCCACACAGGTAGGAAACATTTGCGATCGAAAACATCAAGGGCTAAAACCCATGGAAAAGAGTTGGTACCAATTAGATTCGCAGGACAATGACGATATGCTAGCAATTTTAATGAAATACGCGAATTTTCCCCAGAACACTTATTTAATGCTCATAATTCAGAAAACAACAGCACTTTGAACCACAGAAAGACAAACGCATACCACTACTTTTATCTTATACTAGTCTTTACAATCAAGAACTGTGAGCATGCTTCAAGGCGATGCTTTCGTTAGTTAAAATGCCCGCGCGCGGAAAAACCATTGACTTTCATTCATCAAAAAATTGAATTCAATTACCCGAGTTATAAGAGCGCATGCGCACTTCGCTCCTGAGATATTCCCGAAATTAATTAATAACACATTGAGAATAGAACTTAGCAACCACCCGTGATCCTATCGCCCGCGTGTCGGAAGGGAGAAGAAGAGTCGTGAGCGTGCAGCGGAACGTGATAAGAGGGCGGAGGGTTTGGAAAATAACATAAGAATCACCAGGGCGGGAAGGAAATGAGTGAGAGAAGAGTACGAAAACGTACTGGAAAAATATACTTGCTTCTTAGTTTGCCAACTGTTACGGCCTTGGCATAGCGTTCTTTCGACTTCTTTTCCCTTCCACAAAGGATGTAGGTAGAGCATGACGAGAGCTTCATTAAAGGTACTGAGAAAAACGTGGACGCTGGACATGGAAGATGACAGAGGCAATAAAAATAAGAGAGTTCATCATGAACGGTTGTCATCTTCTCGAACGGTTGAAGAGTGAGGCAAAAATTGCTTATAAATAAATCATGTTCGGATTATGGAAAAATGAAATATATTCATGAATACCCAACGAGCTAATTAACTCCCCCTTACAGAAGATAATTATCCTAGCAACTCCTCTACCTGTTTGAACCGATAATTAGTATTATTATTATTAGGTAATCTAACGGTTAAAGTAGGCTTTTGGATGGACACAACTATCAAATAAATATCTCGTAACGCCAAACAAAACACAATCCAGCAACCTATTCTACATCAGGTCTCTCTTCAACTAATGCTTGATTATCAGCAAACCTAACCGATTTTACGAATTCCCCCCCGACTTTCATTCCTACCTCCAGTTCCTTTCATGCCTCTTTAACCATTTCCTCCACATATATGTTGAACAGCACCGGTGACAATGGGCAACCCTGCCTTACCCCTCTTCCTAACACTGCCCATCTGGACTCTCCGTTCCCCACTCGCACCTGAGCAGTCTGAGACGTACAGGTTGCGGATCAGTCTCCTGTCCCTCCAATCCATTCCTATTTTCTGCAATACACGCATTAGTTTTTCCCAATTCACTCTATCAAACGTTTTTTCGAAATCTACGAAACAGGCAAATACGTCCTGATTGCATTCTATATTCCTCTCGATTAGTGATCTCATTACTGCAATGGCATCACGCGTACCACTCCCCTTCCTAAACCTAAAATGATCATCCCCTAAGTAATCATTTACCTTACTCTCCATTCTTTTGTTGATAATCCTGAGAATAACTTCAGCTGCGTAGGATATTGTTCTGTAATCCTCACATGATGTGGCCTTTACTTTTTTCGGAATAGGAACTAACACTGATCTCACAAAATCTTCCGGCCACATTCCGTCCTCGTAGATACATCTATCTACATCTACATCTACATAAGTACCCTGCGAGCCACCAAAAAGGCGTGTGGCAGGGGGTGTAGCACCATGAGGGAAGGGTAAGGGTTGAGGGGGTTGGGAGTTAGGTGAGGAAAGGTGGGGGGAACCTGTAGGAAAAAAAAATATATACATATATATATGTATATATACACACATACATATACATACATACATACACACATGTATACACATCCTCGCGAAGTCCCTAACCTGTACGTTAATACTTATTGTAATGAACTAAGTCCTGGGGAATTTCGACTACGAGCATTCTGTTCCCTTATCGTTCTTGGAAAAAATGACATTTTAAACCTGTCAGTCTTGCAGTCTATCTCTCTAGTCTTATATTCGTGATCCCTTCGACCGTAATACGTTGGGGTTCGTATTATATCCTTGATGTCATCGGAAAAGGGCCCATCTTTAAATGTTTTTAATAAGTTTAATCTATATTGGAAACGCCGCTGTGTAAGAGAATCCCAACCTAAACTGTCTAACAAAGTGGATACGCTGCTGAGTTGGTCATAACAATGTTTGACAAATCTAGCCCCCCTCCGCTGAACTCGATCTAATTCCGAAACCAAATTTATGTTATGAGGATCCCATATACTGGCAGCATACTCTAGGTGGGGCCTGACCAAGGCAAGGAAACATCGTTCTTTCACCTTTTCGTCGCATTTACCCAGCACTCTTTTCACAAATCCCAATTTTTTATTAGCACGACCGCATATTTCTCGTATGTGTTTTCCCCAGGACAGATCGTGAGTAATTGTTACACCCAAGTATTTAAAGGAATCTACCCTCGCGATTTTGGTTTGTTTCACTTTGTAACTATAAGGGAGGGAATTACTCTTTTCCCAAAAATGTATTACTACGCATTTTTTAAAATTCAATTCCAATTGCCATGTATCGCACCAATTTTGAATTGCATCTAGGTCGTTGGCTAACACGACTCTGTCTTCGTGACTTCGGATGTCCCCATAAATTACTGCATCATCGGCGAAAAGACGGAGCTTGCTATTAACTACGGTACTGAGGTCATTTATGTAAATAAGGAAAAGGAGGGGGCCTATGACACTTCCTTGTGGTACCCCCGACGTGACCTTGACAGTATCGGATGATACACCGTCCAGGACGACTGTTTGGACACGATCACTTAAAAATTCTTTAATCCAGTTAATAATACTTTCGTGTATTCCATAGGTTTCCAATTTCGCCAGTAATTTGCAATGAGGGACTTTATCGAAAGCTTTCTTAAAATCTAGGAATATCGCATCAACTGGAATATTACTTTCACCGGAGTTTAATACATCATGTACAAAAAGTGCGAGTTGAGTTTCGCAGGATCTACCCTTACGGAAGCCGTGTTGGTTATTAATTAGTAAATCTTGGCTATCGAGGTGCCTCATCATGGAACTAACAATGATGTGTTCAAGAATCTTACAGGAAATGGAAGTCAGCGATATTGGCCTATAATTACTGGGGTCCTCCCTGTCTCCGTTTTTAAATATGGGTGTTACCGAAGCTACCTTCCAGCCGTTTGGCACGCTTTCTTCTGCTAATGATTTCTTAAATATTATATCTAGATATGGGGCAATTTCAGCCGACAGTTCTTTATACACACGTGCCGGTATCTCATCAGGTCCCGGAGATTTGTTGGGGTCTATGTTTTTAAGGAGTAATTCTATTCCGCGGGTGGAAATATTGATTGCTTCCATTGAATGCTGAAATATTTTCGGAAGGTTCTCGGGTGTATTTTGTGAGGATATGTTGAAAACACTCTGGAAAAATGAGTTTAATATGTTGGCTTTATCTAAACTACTCGTTACTTTATCCCCCTTTTCGATATTCAATGAGTTTACGGTGGACTTGTTTCCCTGCACTTCCCTGACGTAGGACCAAAACATCTTTGGGTTATCGTTCAAATGTTCGCCTAATTTTTTCCTTTTGAATTCCGCTAGCGCCTTCCGGAAGGCCTTCTTGGCAGTGGACCTAGATGCTTTGTAGTTCTGTATGGTTTCGTTGATTTTATCAGGGGAGGAATCTTTAACTGCATGCAAGAGATTTCCGTACTTCAGAGTTGTACCATCGGGGTTCCTTATTCTCTTTTATATATTTACTAGGTATGAACCTCTGTATTGCTGAACGTGTTATCCTAAGAAAATTATTCCAAGTATCCTCGACACTACTAGTTTTGCTTAATTCGTCAAATATAAAAAAAGAACTTTTTAATTCACATTTTAAGCCATCATAGTCCGCTTTATTGAACAAATACACCTTTCTCTTAGGTTTGTTGACTTTATCTACACTTAGAGAAAATTTAGCGTTTACAGCCCTGTGATCACTGATTCCGTCAACAACTTCTATATTTAAGACCTTTTCGGGTATATTTGTGGCTAACAGATCAAGAATGTTCTTTCCCCTTGTTGGTGAAGTGACTAATTGATGTAGGGAATTCGAGGTGAACGCGAATAAGAGGGACTCGCATAGATCCTTGTCTTTACCTCCATTTATAAAATTGTACGAATCCCAATCTAATCGCTAAAATAATACTGCGAATCAGTCCATATAGAGTCTTTTTCCCACATTTTCCTAGACATTTCAATAGTTCCACAGGAATGTTGTCTACCCCCACGGCCTTATTTGCTTTCATCTCCCTAAATGCCCTTTCTATTACATCGTCGAGTATGCCAGGACCTAAGCCATCTTCTTCTACATCATGTTCCTTTTCTATGTCTAACCTTGTTGGCCTATGCCCTCTACCATAGTGTTTCTATATATTCCTTCCATCTCTCTTGGATCTTTTCTATGTCCACTATTATCTTGCCCCACTTATCTTTAACTGTTAGCACAGATCTTGCCTTCTTACTTCCCGATAATAACTTAACCTTGCTGTATAGAGCACCAATTTCACCCTTCTTCTGTAAACTTTCCATATCCTCGCATTGCGTTTTCCACCATTCTTCTTTTGCTTTATTTGTGGCCCTTCTCAATTTATTGTTTAACTCTTTGTATCTCGTTTTGCCTAGCTCTGTGTTTACATTCTTCCATCTTCTTCTCTCATCCACCTTTGCAATCATCTCATCCGTGACCCATGGTTTCCTTATCCTTTTACCCGTTAACTGTTCCTATAGTGCCTTTTGCGGCTTTCGATATCACTTTCTTGATACATTCCCATTTTTCTTCGATAGTACTCAGCTCTTTACCTCAGCTCAACTCAGCTCCGGTACATATATTTCAACCTGGGAGGAATGAAAATAGGGCAAAATACTCGATTTGGCGATTCATAAAAGAGTTAATCTATAACTGACTGAGTGAAACAAAAACAGTGGTCTTCAGCGGCAATTCGTATCACTCTATTTACGTTATTAAGCATTACAGAACACGCATGAATCAGAAAAAATTCCCCACACTATCAAAATACAAACAGAACACTACTCTAATGCCATTTTCATCATGTATTTTATCTTCACAATGATATCCATGCAAGTAACTAGATAAATTAGCTGTGTTGCCCGTGGCCATTGTATCGCCAGGCGGCCACGTATCACTGAAATGCTTTCGATGTTAGTTCAATCAAAACAGACTTATATAAAGGAATAACTCACCCATTGACGAACAAGGTAGGTCCTAAACCTCGGTCATCGGAAGCATTTACACATCCTCATGGTGGTTTAAAGAAGTAATTTTGTCACACAACTAAATACGGCTAGTAGGTTTGCAAATGACGTTGTGTGCGATACCAATTTGGACGTCGAAACAGAAAAAATACATGAAAGTCAAAAAAAGGACAAACAAAAATGTTGACTAACTTTGTAAGGGATGACAAACTATGGATGTAGAAATACGTAAACCGAACGGGAACATAAACAAAGAGAATGATTTGGTAATATGAAAATGCAATGAGATCGTGGATAACATAGTTTGCCCTGTCCATAAATCTTTTTTCGCCGATATAAAAGCGTGCTTGAGAGCGGATAGAAAGAAAGTGGCACTACAACCATATCCTTTGAACCTTGTTAGACTACAAGCACCTGAGGATTGTAATGTTTCTCAGTTAAAACTGGCCTTAGGAGACATTAAAGTCGTTCATACTTCGGGAGATAAATAGTTTTCGAAGAGTAGGCATGCCAGATTGTGGTTTCTGTTAGCATGGTTAATCGAAAATTATATTACTAATTCTTCTAGTCATTGATGAAGATAAAATATCAATCTAATCTCTATAAAAATCTATAAAAATATAAATATAATCTATAAAAATATATCAAAGAGGGGAAATAAGACGTTTAAGCACTCTTAGAAAGGGGAAAACCCCGAAACGGGTACTGATACCGCACGAGGTAGGACAGAGAAAAAGAATTTCAAAGAGATATCAAATTTAATAAGCGAATGAAAAATTTCCCTTAAAACATTACGAAGTCTGAATAAATTCTTATTTAAGAATGAAGAAAAAGAGCGAGATATGCCTTTTGAAATCGAGGTCAGCAAAAATTAAACGATAAGATAAAAAAAAAGCAAAAATTAGGGCATGTGAAACATAAAATAAAACTTTTTTTTGCGATTGCTTTCGCGTGTGCACAAGAAAACTCATGATCCTCTAGGAAAAATCCTTTTTTAGGGCATCAAGCAAAGGCATTCGAGTGAGAAGACTCATGAAGTCATGCAATACAAGACAAATGAAACGTAACAACAAAGAAAAACAGAAAGGCAACTTTGGGAAAGGTCACCTGGTCTATAGTTAAACCGGCATTCAGAAATCCACGAAGAAAGTAAAAAAGAAACAAAAGATGGCACAGCCTAAATATGTCCTGGGATCAGAGGGCGATGAAAGGTAAGTTTAACAACTGGCAACAACGTCCCTAACGTTGTAAGGGGACCAAAGAGAGAAAAGCTGAACTCATCATTGGAATTAGTGATTTATTTTTCTATTGTTCAGAAAGTTCGGTCACCACCAACCGCTGAGCGAAATGAATGAGAAAAATGAGATTGCCTCGAACCTCGGTTGACGGAGTAGCATGCTCATTTTCTCCTATTATGCTAAATTATTTTTTATTGATTATTTATTTATTATTTAATTTTAATTTCATTATAAAAGCTTCAGTCCAATTGCATTAGCTCGAGTAAATTAATCGATTAATATAGCCAACATTTCTCAATACAGTCCTTAGGGTAAGATTCCAATTCCACAGACAACAACCAGAAAGTAATTTCGCTAGGTGGGCTCGCCTAGTACTAAGCCCAACGGCTTGCGAAATTTACACATCGGGGTTGGGGTGGTTCCTTTCCCTGTGTCGTCTATGGTTTCCCAGAAAGATCTTTTACCGACCGAAAAAAAATTACACAGCTTGGATGAAAAGAAGGGTACCCAGTAGCGTCCCCGGGAATCGAACCCGGACACCAATTAGTAATTCAACTCTCTACCGGACCTAACTAACACGTCCCACACAAACACACCCACACACATACAAGGTATAGTACCATGGGGGGCGTGGTAGCCCATTGGGGAGAGGGTTGAGCTACTAACTGTTGGGTCCTGGCTAAAGTAAGTTTTATTTAAGTAGTAGAGGTATTAGTTTTAGGGGAGGCTTAGGACAGCTAAAGTCATCTGCGACATTAGGGATGGATGGTAAAGGAAGGGTGGAGAGAAACCCGGCGTCGGTATTACCCTACTCTTAACGAAAGGCGCCAGGGGGTCCGCAGTTAAACGTCCCATCCGACGCGACGGCCGGCGTACTCACTAAAAGTGCTCTCCACAAAGTAACTCAAGCCGGGATCGGGATATCACTAAAATATCTGCTGTGTCCAGGATTCGAACCCGGGCTTTCTTGGTGGGAAGCCAGTAAGTTAGGCGCGGAACAATCCCGATCCCCAGATTCATTTAATTTAATGACATTCTACCACTTGGACGATAAACAGTTGGATGGTACATTTTTCAAGCACTCGGTATTAAAATCATTGGAGCACCGACCGAGCGGGTCGGCGCGGCATCAGCTGCTGCACCTGCGGGCGAGAGTGAAGCGAACGGTTTCGGCCGCAGTACTGCGGTGGGGAAGGCAACGGGAAACCACCACATTGTTCTACCCAGAATATGCAGTATTGCATTCAAATGCGACATGATGGCTTTCCTCCCGGTAAAATATTCCGGAGGTAAAATAGTTCCCCAATCGGATCTCCGGGTGAGGACTACTGGGAGAGGAACATCAGTCAAGGTGGATTAACACAAAATAGGGATATGGAACGTTAGGTCATTAGGGGTGTGCGGGAAATTATGAAACGCAAAGATGGAGATGGATAGGCTGGGAATAGACATAGTGGGATTGAGCGAAAATAAGTGGGCGGGGGCGAACGACTTCTGGAGCGACGTCTACAGGGTGATATATACTTGGGAGACGACCAGAAAATTGCACGAGTAGGCATCATACTCACGAAGAAATGGGCAAGGAAAATAGTATCGTGCTGGTAATACAATGTAAGGACATTGATGATAAAGTTGAAGATACCTACAGATACAGTGATAGTACAGGTGTATATGTCCACGTCCAGCCATTTAGATGAGGAAATTGAGGAAGTATACGAACAACTGGAAGAGGTTCAAGGAAAAGCAAAAGGGAAGGAAAACCTAATAGTAATGGGATATTGGAACGCTGTGGTCGGCGAGGGGCGAGAGGGAATCAGCGCGGGATACTTAGGATTGGGAAAACAAAACACCGTGGGAGATGGTAGACTGATAGAATTCTGTCTGCAACGAGAAAAAAATGGTAGTGGCAAATGCTATCTTTGATCAACATCCGAGAAGAAGATTCAGATGGAAGATGCCTGGATACAAAGCACAATACCAAATTGACTACATCTTGGTCAGGAAGAGATACAAGAACTAAATTAAGACGTATAAGAGCTACCCCGGCGCAGATATAAAAACGATCACAACCTGGCGATCATGGACAGCAGACTGCGATACAAGAAGATGAAGAAAGAGACACAACAACCCAGATGGAACACAAAGAAAATGGAAGAAAAGAGCGCAAGAGATAAGTTCACCGCGGCCATCGAAAGGAAAGTAGAAGGAAATAATGAAAATACCAGCAAGGACGGTCGATGGAAAGAAATTAAGAATATAATTACCAAAGCTGCAGATGAACTCCTTGTGAGTAGGGCGGAAATATCTAAGAATCCACGGAGAATAGCTCAAATAAGAGGTCTCATAGACGAAAGAAGAGAATACAAGAATCCAAGAAACGAGAGTGAAAAAGACCTCTATACACAGTTGTGGAACCAGGTCATACGAGAGTGCAAGAAGGCAAAGGAAGAATGGATAGAAAGCTGCTGCGAGGAAATTAATGACAACATGAGAAAGGGAAATAGCGAGATGCCTAATAAACTAGTGAAGAGGCAATTCGGGGAAAGAAAAAAAATCGCAAAACATCCGAGCCGCTAACGGAAAATTACTAATAGATGATGTGGACATAGGGAATAGATGAAAGAATATATTGAAGTACATATACTCTATCAAGCTCCCAAACCACTAGAAGATGGCTTAATTACAGATGAAAGCATGATAGGTAAAGACGATCGGGGTCCGCAGTTATTAAGAAGCGAATTCGAGAGAGCCGTGGCTGACTTGTGAAACAACAAGGCACCACGAGTTAACAAAATAAACGGAGAAATAATCAAGGCACACGGGGTCAAAGCGAAGGATGTATGGAATAATCAAAGACAGCTACGACAACGGGAAGTTACCAGAAGACTTCGAGAAAAGTATAATGATTGCAATACCAAAGAAACCGAAAACAGACAACTGCGAAGAACACAGAACATTGAACCTGGTGACACAAGCATCAAAAATCCTTACTCGGATAATTAGCCGAGGTGATGATGATTATTATTAAAATCATCGAAATGTTCAAAGAATGCGCACGTGGGCGCCAAAAAAATCTTCGATGGTGGAAACTGAGATTCAAGTGAGCGGAACTATGACACACTGGCCAATTAGAACGAAATGTAAGGCGCTTCATTTGTCTGCTGGGCTTTGAGCCAAACAGCTGGGGAAGAGTGGGAAAACGACGTAAAGGGATTTACCACGAGGCGAAAGCACGAGAAGGTGGTCCACGTTCTCTTACACACATCATGAATTAATTTACCACTAAAACATCGATAAATACGAGTTTAGCGGAATACTACCGGCACGGCAAGTGATGTGAAATATGATGACAGCGTTGGTCTATAGATCAGGGTATACAAAATTCAGTTATATGGTGCTTGTGAATTCCATTATTAAGAAAATGCTTTAACACAGAGCAAGAAACAAGGACTTTCGAGGCTTCATCCATCGGGAATCACATCCTGATATTTGACAATCCATTTGTCCTGCCGCATCAATTGGGAAACATTTAAAAAATTCCAATGAAGAGAATTATTACTGGATTAGTTATTGAAGAAATTTTCTCATGGTAAAAATATTTTCCTTCCTATTTGCTTCCAAACATTTCAGTACAATTTATTGCGTCTTTCAGGCATTAGAAGTTAACATTAGCTATTTCAAGTACCACCTAATTATCAAACCCCTATTGAGTGCACTTCTCAGGCATGGGTGGTGTGCGGGACCCGAAGACTCGGTCTTAAATGAATCAAAGCCATGTGTGCTTTATCATGCGGCTGGATTCTGACGACGTGAGTGAAGTTGTGTATGTATATTCCTGATCTATTTAAGTTAAACGCCACTTGAGATAAACGGATGGAAGAAAATATCCCTCACTGCGCTAAACAAACACGCACGTAGAAAATACAGCTCGAGTGGTCAAATTTCAAGGAAATGAAGGTAGTCAGTTTTACTTTTCAAGGTGGTAGATGTTGCTCCCTAGTCAAGAACACGAAATGAGACAAAAAAACTCATACTTTAATAGCATAAAATGATTTTGCGTGCCTAATGGTTGAGGGGGAGACGTTATTCCCCCTGCCTGAGTGAAAAATCAATTAATCGTCATTACCCATAGGAAATAAAAACGATGGAAATATTGAAAGAGCAAAAATGAACAATCCTAAAATAATAAAATATTCAAGGTTGCCTCACACACCAAAAAGCAAAATACTAATTTAACGGATATATTAGGTTGGGGAAAAAGAAATCCATTACTTGCTCTTTGGTGATTGATATCTCGTAAAGTATCGATCCAACAATTTCAAGTTTATGCTCGTTGTCAAGGTGATATTTGATACGAAAGAAAATTCTTTTGCTGTTTTTTGTTTGTTCCATTCAGTCGTGAGTTACAGGGTGTTAACAATGGAAGTGTACAAAGAGAAAATTCGGTACATTTTTCAGTTTTTCTTTGATAAAGGTGAAAATGCAAGCCAGGCCACTGAAATGGTGAACGATTTTTATGGTGCCGATACTGTAACAGCTAATTACGTGGAATTTTGGTTTCGTCGATTGCGTCCAGGCATTTGTGATGTTAAAGATGCACCTCGCACAGGCAGGCCCGTTGTCGAAAATGTCGATAAAAATCACAGAAATAATCGAAGTTGACCGGCATGTTAGTAGTCGTAGCATCGCCTAGGAGCTAAAGCTCGACCATAAAACAGTTAAAAACCATTTGCGCAAAGCTGGATACGAAAATAAGCTCGATGTTTGGGTGCCACACTAATTAACACTAAGAAACATGATGAATCGAATTTCCATCTGCGAAGCCTTGGACAAACGGAATGAGCTCGACCCATTTCTTAAATGGGTGGTGACTGGGGATGAGAAATGGGTTACATGCGACAATATTGTGCGAAAACGATCGTGGGCATGACGAAGCAGCTCAAACGGTGACCAAACCAGGAGTAACGGCCAGGAAGGTTCTACTGTGTATTTGGTGGGGCTTCAAAGGAATCATTTATTATGAGTTGCTTCCGTGTGGCCAAACACTAAATTTAGATCCCTACTGTCAACAACTGGCCCGTTTGAAGCTATCGATTGACCAGAAACGGCCAGCGTTGGCCAACAGAAGAGTTGTTATGTTTCATCAGAACAACGCAAGGCCACACACGTCTGTAGTGACTCGCTAGAAACTCAGGGAGCTTGGTTGGGAGGTTTTAATGCATCCGCCATTTAGTTGGGACCTGGCACCAAGCGATTACCACCTTTTTCTCGCATTGCAAAAATTCCTGAGTGTTAAGAAATGGTGACCAAGAGAAAATTATGAAAATAGATTAGAGTTTTTCGCCAATTAGGACCAAGACTTCTATGAGAGGGGCATTACGAAGCTACCTTTAAAATGGCAACAAATTATGCAACAAAACAGTGCATATTTGACCCAAATCGAACAATCCGAAACATCTTACATAAAGTTTTGAATTTCACGCCAAAATAATGGATTTATTTTTCCCCAACCTAACATTTAAGGAGTTCAATGCACAGTAGTTCAAAACTAACTTTTAGGGCTCCCTGAAAGCCCTGAAAGTGCGCCATGAAAGAGAGGAGCTACCCAGGTGCTTTCACAAAAAAGGTGCTGCAGCAAACCAAATTATTTTCCCAGAACCGAGATCAGCGAACAATGCACTTGGTTAAACCTAACTCTAGCTCGGTTTCCACGATACTCGCCATTTGCCTTGTAGATGAATAACGGGTTCCCTTAATTCACGCAGTCGGAACAACCGGTACTTCTTGGTAAAGCTGAACTGCCCGAAACATCTTTGAAGAGCCACTGATTCTCTGAAATATAGTCTAATCAAGATCATTTGATACTCAAATAGACTTTTGTTAAATAAACAAGTACATATATTCTGATTCGGCCTTCCCCACCTCTCCTGTGTTCGTCCTTTATATATGTTCCTATCCCTTTTCCTTATATCGATTTCCATGTGAATGAATATATATATATATATATATATATATATATATATATATATATATATATATATATATATATACACACACACGTATATACATACATACATGGTTCGTCCGGAAAATAATTGTACTGATTTTTTCCCGCCGCTCCAGGCGCGCCCTGACGGGCTGCGATTGGAGGGGGGTATGTTGGCAAGCGACGCTGAAAAAGGCAGTCGGCTCTGAGCTGTGGTGTAGAACCTCCACGCTCGACCCACGTCACGGAACGCGATGCCGAAGTTTTTGGAGCAGCGTTATTCCATCAAATTTGCGGTATACATGTATATGTATGTATTTATATTTGTATATGTGTGTGTCTATATTTGTACAGATGATGATCCGCTATATAGGTATATATATATGTATGTATGTGTATATATATATAGCGAACAAAAGCGCACAGAGAAACACACAATTGAAGCACACATATTCTGAATTTTCGGTGGCCAAACCACCTTTCTAAAGGAAAAGTAGAAACTATATTTATATCCGTTCACAGAATCTCACAAAATATATTTATATTTAAGTATTTTAACTGGGAGGGTAACAGGAATCGAAAGACCAGGGCTTCAATGTTCCTGGGTGTATAAGTGAATGATGGATCCATCGACCAACTCATTGCCCATTGCCGAACCCGTTAAAAGTTTTACCAAAAGACAGTGAGGGAGACCTATTTGTGCAAATGCAAATCATTACAGCGATAAAACAGGGGTCAAATCAAACAAATGATAAGCGCGTGCATGTGATAGTGATTTCGCCCGGACGGAGATAGAAAGCACATCCGTAGAGCATACTAACACACTATTTCGACCTTGAAGCCTAATTTAAGTGCTAATTTCTTGACGCGGGAGCTAACTTAGCCGATGTATTGGACGAGGAACACTAAACGCATATATACCCCCGAGTCCCCGTGAATAAAAAATTCTCTCCTTCGAAATGGTCTACCAGTCCCATTCTGAAGGGTACGATTTTCTAAGCACCATGCTGAATCCGCCCTCCTTCCGGCGCTCGACCCGAGGGTCACACCACCGCACACCTTTGCTAAGGCTTCGTGCAAATATTTCAACGCCAAGCTTTCTCAGCAGCGTCGAGTATTGGACATTCCTGCGTCATAGACGGTTTCAATGTAATACGCCAACGCAGGTTGGCACGGTAGAGAACAAACCGTTCTTATACTCTCGACAGTTTGAACACACAATAAAGATAGCTGATAACAGTTTCAAAATTAAAGATTTGTGTCAGGTTTCGGCAAAATTATTTCCAAGCAAGTGCGGTCATAATGCGATAATATACCTTTTAATTACTTGGTACAAAATATTCATACATACTACTATTTTACTGAAGAGAGGCCATCAACTGTACGTGTAAAGTAAATTACACACGTGAGTTTCCAGATGAAAGTTAGAAATGCATATTAATTTAGATCAGGCATATGAGTAGCAGCTTAGTTATACATATGATTTCCGGGTACGCCTCTCTGGGCACCCTCCACTTTACCCAAGGTGTGATATTTTTTGTGTACCACAACTTTCTGGGAAACCAAAGGCTTTGGCCCTCCCTACCTTAATGTGCGAATTTCACACGTCGTTGGGCTTACTATTGGGTGAACTCTACGGACACCAATAACTAAAATAAATGTATATATAATAACAATAAATCAATTGAAGCCTTAGAAAATAAGTTGGAATTGGGTTTTCCTGACTCATAAGTTTTAGCATACACCATTAATGACTTCCATGTTCACTCGGCCCATGAGCATAGACAATTCACGACAGCGAATTCCAAAAATTACCACATTCTTACCACAAGTTTCGTACATGTAAAAAACCATGTCAACTGAGTAAAACTCTTCGCTACGTCCCAAGAAAAAAGGAAGCATACACAGTGAAGTACAAGCATCCATCCGAAACCTTAACCTTGTATTGTTATTAAGCTGCACATCAAAAATAGCAACCAGTTATTTACTTATTACATCTTATGGGGTAATTGCGCAAAACATTACATGGATCTAATGGGATAGATGACTTAAACGAAAACTTTGGAGAAGGAATAAGGATATCAATCAATTACTACATCACTTTGGAGAGTGTTTAAAGATTGATTAACATATTTCTGTTCTTCCACACGTAAATTACATTCGGTTAATGATACGTTTCCAAATTTCAAGAAACTGTAATAGTAACTTTAACGGAGTCACCCGCTATGTGTGCATTATAATGCAACCATTTCAGAGAGTAAAAATCATTCGCCCCGGTCAAGGCGAATGATTTTTACTCTCTGAAATGGTTGCATTATGATACGTTTCCATTTGTTCCAGAACATGTATCCGCCATAGTAGTCAAAATTATCATGCATCATATCTTCCATAGCCTACCTTAACAGCCTCCAAAAACAACAGCTTTCTTTGACTGAGACTCTCTCGTTTCCGAAATCAATATTTCAACTTTTGGAAGCAAGTCTTTAATCATCAAAGAGAAAACATTTTTAACGATATTCAACCATTGCTTGGCATACTACGAATGAAAAAATAAGGTCAAGATGCACCTGAGCCAATATGAGCAGAAAGAAATATCGAGCTGCACTTCACCTGAAGGAGCTGATTGGAATACCGGCGAAACCGTTATAATGTAAACATTATACCTGGTTGAAATCCCGAACAGAAATTTATTCAACACCATTTGGATGAAAGCCTTCACAGAAATTAAGATTGACTGCCTCCTCACGTCCTGCGGTGGTTAGCGATATTTTTCAAATTAATGAATGAAGTTGAAAATCACAAAAACGAAAAATGCTTAATTATCAAATTTAATTTTTCCTAGCTCCGATAGATGCAACACCAGCGTCACAGTAATCACCCCGAATGTTTGCGTTGATAGGTAGAGCTCATTTCCAGCCAAGCCTTTTGGAATGTGAAATTCACACACTCGGGCAATGGAGGAAAGAATGCCACACTCGGTTTTCCAGAGTGTCCTCCCCCTTGATCAGTTTGCAGCTGTGGGAATTTAGCTAAGCTCTCCATTTTTACTTATGAGCTACATCCCACATTTTCCACAATACGCTTCATATATTCCCTTCTCGGTCTGCCTTTGAAATTCTTCCCATTTATTTTTCTCAACATGGTCCTAATGTAGCATTATATTGCCTAACCACTCACATCTTCTTCGTCTGCAATGTTTTCAAGAGGGTTGCTTTTCGTAGGACCTCCACGTTTGTTACCTTATGTATCCATTTTTTTAAAGCAATTATCGATTACATCATAGCTCGAAAACTTACAGCCTTTTACTCCCTTTCGCTCTTACATCGTATGTAGTAAATGTACATCCATCACTTTTAGTAACAAGGTAAATGGAAACAATAGGGAATATTAATTCTCAGAAAATGTCATTCCTAGAAGTGATAGCTGTAAATAATTAGGTGTATATTTAACCAAGGATTTAGGGTGGAGGCTAAACATGGAATACATTGTTAAGAAAGCTTTCAAAATTCGACATTGGGCGATGAGAAACCTCAAAGGGAGCATTAGAGCAACTAAGGAAAAGGCGTACAAGACCCTGGTAAGACCAATTTTAGAGTACGCATCTCTAGTATGGGACCCTCATGAAGAAGAACAAATCAAAAAACTGGAAAAGGTACAAAGAAAGGCTGCCCGATATGTGAACTGGGGAACCTTAGGAGGATGGAGAGTGTGTCTGACATGCTAAAAACGCTGGGCTGGGAACCTCTACAAACTAGAAGGAAAGTAAGCAGACATTGTGGAATGTTCCGCATTCTGAAGGGAGAGAAAGCTAGGGCAGATCTTAGGAAAGAGCCGGGGAACCCAAATTTTATGGGGAGAAATGACCACAAATTTAAGGTAAAATGCCGGGCACAAAGAACGAATAAAAAAATTTTCTTTTCTATATAAAACAATTGTTTAATGGAACAACTTACCTGCAAAAACATTTGACCCCTTTCCTAACAGAGTGCATACTTTTAAGAAAAGACGTAAGGAATACATGCAATAATTTGATTTAGGTGTGGTGTAAAATTATATGTAACAGCTTCATTTTTTTTAATTCATCTTTTTTTCTTGCTGATTGATTGATGTTAATGAGATGGAGATTTTCTCGCTTTGTGAAAGAGACTTAGTTTTTTTAAGTTCCCTTTAAGTGTACTTTTGTTTTAATGGCTGATTTTACCTTTGTGATTATTTGGGACTTGAGTGCCACCTGACGCTGTCCATCAGCAGATGTGGACTTTTATAATAATAATAATGTTTCACCACGACAGAAAAATGCTCCACACAAATCCCTTCAAAAGATTTTGTTCTTACTTACTTAAATTGACGCTAAAAAAAACTTGAAAATATTTCTTTCTGGCATTTTAAGATATACTAGCCTGAAGCATTACCATAGGGATTTCCCTTATTTTTCTTCCTTTCGTTTACACTCTCGAGTAAACATCCCTTAAAATCGCACCACTTGGCTTCTTAGATGTCGCTGTCCAGTGGAACCACATTGGATTTGAATCTCGTGCCCTTTGGTCGGCACCTGAATATTCTACCCACTAGGTTACCATGCCATACGGTAACAGAGTTCAGTATAAATTACTCCAAAAGAAGGAGGAAAATACTTTCTCAAACGCGAACAAAACATCCTTTCGTTAAAAACTGATAATACGGCGAAGTTTTCTTGAAAACTGATTTTCAGAAATTGTTCACCTATGGATATGAAGCGCAATCTCAAATCTAAAAGAACATAAAATCAATGATTACTACACGAAAATGTTCTAGCTCAGTAGAGACTCAAGTGAAAGATTTGCGAATGCTTGAACATGAATCATAGGAATGTACAAGTCAGAATATTTATGATGGTGAAACAATTTATACAGAAAGCTGGACCGTCAAGAACTCTTCTAGCAAACCACAGCTATTTGGTAAAGCCAACATTCGCAGCAGCGTGAGAGATACGTGTATTCATACACAACATTCAACACCCGAGATAATCCCACTAAATAACTTATGCCAGGTTAGCCGTAGTTCCGAAAGTCGGAGAAATAAACCAATACGGAAATTAAGAGCGACCCGATGACGTGTTGTACATTATGTAGAGCTTTTCCAGCAAGAGTTGAAGGTCCACGGAGCAATGACAGTACGAGAATGACAATGAACGAAGATCGTAACAAATAGTTCCGATATCGGAGTGGCCTAGGACCACCAGATGGCAAGGACAGGATTCACGCATCTCTCACCCACACGAGAGGCCTCTCGACTGGCGCGCGCGAGAGGGTGGAGATAACAGAAAAGATCCATGATTGATGTCTGGAGGTCGCGCGAGAGGGAGGGAGGTCGGGCAGTATCATTGCTAGGGATGGGAGGCTGAGGAGCGCGTGGGGGCGTGGGATGATGCATCCTCCGCTGCTGGCGGGAACATGACGGCGAAGCGAAGAGAGGAAAGAGGGGAGGAAGACTGGACGGAAAGTGAAATCACAGCTAAGAACGCCATCAGCGCCCAGTGTGGAAGAATTATCAGTGACGCTCGTGGTGATTCACGGACGTTATCCGGGGTCACAACTCTTCCTCAACAGTAAGCAGCCAATCCGTTTACCATTAATCAATTAACAGCTCCAAGAGATCTGATCACTAAAAGAAGACAAAGAAATAACAGAAAAAAACCCCTACGAATGAAATGAACCAATGGTAGCACTTTTCCACATATTTTTATTCAAACCACGATCGTATCGATACAGGACATCATGAAAACTGTAGTAATTTACCGACTTATATTTTAAGCGTGGAAGAAGGGGAATATGTGGCGGGAAGAAGCAGGGGAATGGGGTATGTGACTTGAATGGAAGCTGGGGAAAAGGTAGGGGAAGGGTTGCGAGAGGATAAATAGGAAATACGAACAATGGTAAAATCATATAATACAGGAGATGAGGCCGAAATCCCACTTCGCTCATTAAGAAGTCATTTTCGTGCACAATATCTGTATCAGGAAACGGCAACTGAAAATTAATGTCATTGACGTTATCTCAATTGCTTAACTAGCTTTTTAGAACGTGTTACAATGTGAAGAAAACGCATTAAAAAGAAAACTGAAATGTTTACGGGCCAAACAACCATAGATTTTCACAGGAAGTTACCACCGAATTGAGCTACGCATGATGGGATTGATAAATGTAGAAGGGTATCTCCCGATAACACCTTTGTGACTGATTCGTTGCATTTGGTGAGTGTCAACCGCAAAGACTGGTTATCTATCGGTCACTATGGCTGCATTAGACAATAAACAGACACGCCTCCCCATTACCCAACGACGTGTCTGCATGGCAGTGCATTACTTCAATGCGTGCTTGGGACTAACCCTCTCACATAAATCAGTTCTGTGTGGATATACACTCACAGTTGTCTCTTGACGCGACGAACGGTTTTGGCCTAGAAACAAGATAACTCACCACAACCCCAGTCACAACGAGATTGCACACAATGATTAGGAATTGTACTACTACGCTGTCTCTACACATTTAAAGGTTAACCTAAACTACAATATCTGGCAAATAAGAAATAGAGCACGCTCACTAAACATAAAATACACCTCCAGTCGTTCCCAATTCCTATATTTCAAATTAAATTACGGAAGGGAGTTCAGTACTAACTCAACTCAAAAAACAATAAATATTACTCAGCACAGGAAAACGTGTACAATATTGTCAAGCGATGTTTGCGTCGGCTAAGACTTCACAATTAAGAGTAGTGACAAAATAAGGACATATAGAGGATAATTAGAAAATGTTGATAGGGAGAGACTTCAAGGACGACTGGCGATATGGAAAGAGAAAGGGGTTGTCTGGGTTAAGACCGCTAACCAGGAGTTAATTTATACGAACCCGTCATCATGGCAGGGTGAAACTTCAAGAAGGCATTAAAATTACCCAGAAAATTTTAAAATACAGTTTAAGATAAGGTAATCATACTTTAAAAAATGACAGCACTGTGTAATTATTCGTTTATAATATTTCACTTAGTAATATTTGATCCAATACAGTTTCCATTTTGCATCTTCTATCTACGATTTCAATTTGGATTTTCCAGGCGGTATGATAGGGCTTCTAAAGAACAAGGAGATAAAATCAGGACTACAAATCTTACATCTTAGTAATCTGATCGTGGACGTGGACACGAGACTTGGGTAGTCATTCTAATTAACTGAGCAACTAACTACACGAGAAAGGAAATACAGAAAAAAAATTTTAAAACGACAAAACACCCGTAAAATTAACTGTATTTGCTCCTTTCAATTTAATTCGAGGGTAGGGAACATGGGGCATGAGACAGAATGACTTAAAACATGGGGGGAAGGAGGGGGAGTGACAAAATAGTACGTTAAAACACTTGATTTGCAAACACAAGTACTCGTTTCCATTGTTTTTCCAGTCGACGCGACATGCTATTAGCAAATACATCATCAGTTTTTTTTTTATAACTAAGTATTCATTGGACTGTAATTTTACAGAATTGTTGACAGCAGCTCTCCGTTTTTCGCCACCGAATTCTAATTTTTTAATGCTCCATGGATAGGTTTGTCCAATCCATCCTGTTCTCCTTACCACATTTCTCGAAGTACTCGAGGAATTCTTTAGTGTACCACCTCTTTTCAAACTTAATCGGTCCACCTTAAAAAATAAGAGAAATCAACCCGCATAAAAAAAATGAAAATATTAATTTTAGAAAACATTTCATAAAGGCATAAAACGTTAACTTACACCTTCACGGAATACGGGAAATGGATGGTGAGAAAAAGATCTGACGAAGGCTGTCGTATAAGGAAAACTAAATGGAAAGAACTAAACAGGGAGACCAACTGAAGATACATGAAACAAACATAGAAATTAAAACGAAGAATTGCGAAAGAAAGAAAAGGGTGATCACTAACGAAACAGTGGAAGGAGCAGTCAAAGCGACCCCAGGATTAATGGCCACCGATGATGATGAATTTTCGGTATCCGTTTCCAGCACCTCGTTTTGAGAATCCCTTTTCTAATATAATAATTATACAGAGCTATTTAAAGACTGCCACGGAAATTATTCTTCAAATACTAATTACGTGTTTCCGAGGCAAGCGTCACAGCTTTATAAACGAGACATCCGTCCTAAAAGAAAAACTGTTTCTTGATCGCCTCACTGCTCAATTTTTTTTTCACTACCTGGTGAGGAAAATAATATACATCTTAATTGCTTACAGTTACACCTTGAAGATTACGAGTAACCTATCGCGCAACCCACTCCAGAATCCGATATGTAGCATAACTTTGAAGTTATATATTGATGTCATACTCCATGAGCACCATGGTATTTGAACCATGCGTACATTTGCACCAAGACACCGTAAGTGCCTCGGTGGGTTATGTTTGTACTTGACACTGCGATACAAATTTAATGCCTGCAAAACTCAATAAGACATTACTATGGCATTTTTATAATTAAAGCGTAGTCACAGCGGTGGATTGCCACAATGGAACATGATTTACAACTCTGTAAGAGTACTTGGAATTGCTTATAACTGGGAAGTGGAGTATGTCACGGTTGCAAGATAACCAACTGTTTTTAATACATAATTGACAGAAAGAGAAATGAATAATTTAGGGAGATTGTTTTAGCCGGAAATGCTAATTATTGCACGCAACGTATTTATCCTTCACAGTCGATAACAGAAATACAACGGAGAAATTCCACCGAGTAACGTCGAAAACAGTGTCACAACCTAATATTCAAAATATATTCACCATTCAGTTCAAATAATCCATAAACAGTACTCTATTCCATCCCTCTATTTATTTCCAGCAAAATTTTCCATTTTAACCCCTTATCAAACTCACCTATGGTGGTTCTTAGGACACGAGGTAGATTTAGATATATAGTATGTACAATACCATCATGAATTATCCAAAAGCAAGACTATACAATTTGAAAACGATGTCCCAAAAACTAAAATTGCCACAACGTACACCCTGTTAAATTACAAAAAAGAGGCGTGTTTAGCACTACTTGAGTCACTCCTTAAGTATGAGAAAATTCAATACTCGTACATGAACCAATGATCAAATTTGTTCGGCATATTAAGGGACCGCTCACGAGCTAGATATTTAGTGCCGAGTTGATGGTTTTCAAACCGCAAGGAAATACCTTTGACAACTTAAATTGCCATGAGAATACGAAGACACTCTGGTCATGCTACGACTAATCGACGAAATCCCACCACTAATTAACTTGGACAAACTCGGTTACATTTCCTGATTGTTTGAGCTAAGGCGAAACGATTGCAGTCAAAAAAATGTGTTCTAGAACAATGACTATAAAACATTACACAAGAATTAATCAATACCTTTGTTGGAATGCGTCTAAAATTGGTGTGAAATCACAATGAAAATAAAAAGTCACATTGCAGAATGAGATCGTCCTCATCAAAAGCAATCCAACTGGAATGCACTTCCAGTTTACCATCACAAACACGACTCTAAATCCGCCGTTTGTTCATTGAGCGCCTGGGAAGTAAATGGACGCTCCAAAAGAGTTGCAGACCCGGGAAGTAGATGAAATAAGAATAACTGTATTTTGGCACCATTAATCATTTTGAATGTTTGACGGGCTTATTTCCGCTCCAAGTATAAAAGCCGCTCTCACCTCCATAACCTTCTACCACTCAGAAGAAAATACAGTCATTTACAGCGCAATTACGACGAAAAAAAAGGGAAGAGGCGCCACATCCGCAAATGAGCCCTCACATTCCATAAAAGGAGTCTCGACTAAGGCTTACATGCCCATAATACGACAACACTTCCTCTGCCCTGGAGGAAAAAAAGGACTTATTTCCACCAGCAGAAGGGTCAGCGTGATGAAATAAAAATGAATGGTCGAATTTATTCATGCATTCCTTTGCCAGTGACTGCGAAACCAGAGATTCAACGGCCGTTATGCTAAATGTACCCAATTTAACATTTTAAACATTAGGGAGGGATCTCGCGTACATTTCCAAAAATAACTGCCTATGGAAAAATTATAACGGAAATACCAGTGCGTGATGGAATATAATGCAAACTACCATTTAAAATTTTTTAAGGATTACAATTAATCGACAACAAATAACACGGTTGAGAAATAAGACGCATTGGTAAAACCATCATTTATGGTAACGTGATAAAATTCCAAGAAATAAAGCCATTCGTGTTACGAAGATATGCACTGTGGAAGAGTTAAGGCAATGACGGAAAAAATGTGCTACGTGAATTAAGTATGCAAAGCACCATAAAATGACGCAATTACTTATTTAGTATAAAGTACAATAAAAGGAAGATCACATATTAACGGAAAGACAACTATCCCAGTGTAGTCCAATATATTCCGCAGTACACTCATAACCTTTAGCCTGGGGTAGTGAAATTGCTAAATATAAACACAGTCTGCTCCTTACACACTCTAGAAACAAGATAATAAAGTGCAAACGAGAATATATTTATGGAAAGAAAGAGTGCCAGGAAAGAATTTAGACTGAAGTAACATGACGAAGAAGCAGGAGGATATGCGATGCGCGTGGAATGCACTGCGAAGTAAGTGACGCAGTTTACACTCGGCTTCCAAGGTCGAAGGTCCATTTCAGTACACACTCCACGCCAATCCTTCCTCATCACCACAACATTATACAACATACGCACGCTGGCTCTGAAACCTTTAAATCCATGAAACTCGCGACGACAGAAAAGGGAGCCTGTCCTCCATGCTTTCACAGATAGTTAAGAGGGGCATTTCCGAAACACCACGCTGAACGGCTCGGAGAGTGGTGGAGGCGGAGTAGAAGAGTAAAAAAAATAAAAACGACGGTAAGAGGATGCGATGGAAGGGAGAGAGGAGCAAGTTCACCATCGACGCAGGTCTATTCTCCCTCCCTCCGTTCACCCCGCGTTACCTCCCGGCTCGCCCTTTAGCAACCCTCTCCGACACTTTGTCACAACCTTCTCTGCACGTCCACCCTCTGCGGAGGAAGGGAACGCCAAGAAGAGCTTTCGATCGCCTATCAATTATCGCTCCATTTCTCCTTCGATCGGATACGCCGCACGTCTACAAAGGGAACAGGGGGGGAGGGGTGTGAAACCGAAAGGAGACGAGGGAGTGTGAAGCCGAGGCGTCAGCCGACACGGGAAATATGGGTCGACCTGAAAATTTCAAGTCACCCTTGAGCTGAGAGGAAGTACCTAACACGGGCGGCGGGGACCACAACTTTTTTCCACCGAGCAGCCGAAAGTGAAATTCAAGACGTAAGATCTCGTCTCCAGAAAGACATCTTCCTTTGAAATTAAGACATCAAGTCTTACGGCAGCCTATTTAGTACGTCACATATTAGCTTTTTTCTGATGCAGACCCCTAAGTCCTTGAAAATTTGTCCCAGTCCCTTAAGATTGCATCCTCCAATCATTCGACGCCTACAAATGCTCGAATTAGAATTTAAAAAAACATCGATACAGAGTTGACAATTATTTCCCCCCAAGCACTTAGTACCAAAGTATCCTAATCAATTACTATTGTTAACTTTGCTTTCTTTACTCGGATACTTTCCAACCAATGTCACAGCATCTCTTATCTTTCACATCCTCCATACCACGCCTCATCCCACTCTGTAGGACCCCAATCCTTTGGTGTGTGACGTAACATATGGTATACACATACGTAAACCGGTGGGAGAGACAATAAGATGACACAACAGAAAGAAAACGTAAGAATGAAAACGCACGCGTTTCAAACCAAGCTATCACATGAAAATATACATCCCCTAAGACTACGCTACAATTTCAAAGTGTAGCACTGCAATGCGCATTAGCGGACGCGTCAAAAGTTACTGTCGCGGCATCTCCCGCAGTTCCTTTGAATTTATCTCCTCCTACTATTTACACGCTGAAAATTAATTATAATTACCGAACATGAAAATAGTTTCCCTAGACTAATTTTGTTCCACATTAAGCCAGGAACGATCAAATTAATACAAGGGTGGTCTGATAAATTTCCGACCTAACAAAGATACAAAACATTTTTTTCTGAAAATTTTTAGGTCGGAAACTTTTCGGCCCACCAACGTACGTATATATTCTCGTGTAGGGGCCAGAATGTGACAAGGAAGCAGGCCATGCTCACTGGACAAATACACTTACACCGTGTTTCCAGCCGACGATTTCATCTTAATCACAAAGCAAAGAATAACGCAAATCTTAAGAGGATAATTTCACCCATGGAACTACGCCGGCTGTTTCAAGCATAAATTCGTGCACAACTTAATATAGATGATAAGTTTTCAGCAGTTTTGTTAGTCACAAACATTTTCCGAAACTGGCATTGACTCGCACAAAAGACAACTTAAAAAAGACTTTTTATAAGCCGAAACCTGGGTTGGTACATAAATAAGTTTTGGTGTATTTTATTTAATTCAATTTCCATTAGATTAATTTAGACCCACTCTCAGGAGATTATCACAAAGCCGGCTGAGATAAAATAAAATTTTTAAAAAATTATACAGAAATGCCTCAGCATTTATGTTTTCAGAGCTTATCATTACTAAAGCATTACTATCAACTGTATCTCATCTGCAGAAGTGTTTAACGTCCAATTAAATGGAACTCGTTTTCTTAGTAGAGACACCCGATGGGGTAGAATCAATACTTATCCATAGGATTCAGGTTACAGCTGATTTCAGACAGTAGCGCTATACATCCTGGGACGTCCTTGGGGTATGGAAAGTGGGATAAGAACCACAGGCCTCACGCTTAGAGCGCGCTCTGTACTTGTTAGAATAATGTTACAAATATGTACCGCCCATGGATCTCCATTGGTATTTCTAGAGACAACTGAGTTGCAACGGGTCCTGTAGTCTAAGACTATTCGAAGAAAATAAATAAACTCAACAATTGCATAAAAAATTTCAATTTACTTAAGACGAAAAAGTAATTTCAGTTCAGGAAAAATCGCACTTTTTTTTAAAGAGGAATCAGGTTAAGACTCGCACTGCCCGCACAAACGCTAAGGACGCTCCATCCATACATTTTTACGGATGAGTCAAGTTTTTCATGGGCGATAGGTCAAAGACGGGCATGAATTAAATATCACGAACGGATGCATGAAACCTGAGGGTTTATGACCCATAAGTTCCGTAAATGCGTCGAATGTACTGCTTGAACACCTTCACCCCTTCAGGATGATTCAAGCCATACAGCGCAAACAACCCGAAATACATTACTCGACAAATCTTATCACTCCGAGAAACGTATACAAGGCAATTACATCGGTCTTCAGCCCCTTCACTTCCACCGTCCCACTTCTACCTCCCTGAATAATTCAATGAGGCTGAAAAAATAACTGCATACTGTCGTAATGAAGCAAAAATGTTATTTAACGACCATGGTAACTACAGGCCTGTGCCCTTCCAGCACACCTACTTTTCAGCTACCCCAAGCTGTTTCACGCCATTTAACTTCTCCACCACACCTTCCAGGGCAGTCCACACTCTATTAAACACATAATGATACTATATTAGGATTTAAAATGTTTATTTGATAGTTGTGTCCATCCAAAAACCTACCTTAAACTGTAGATTACCTAATAAATAAAATATATATTTGATAGTTGTGTCCATCCAAAAACCTACCTTAACCGGCAGATTACCTAATAAATAATAAATATATATATATACAAATATTGAGAAGGTGAAATGGACTGAAAGGAAAACAAATGAGGAAGTACTGGAGATGGTGGGTGAGGAGAGGGGTTTGTTGAGAGAAATCCTATGGAAGCAGGAAAAATGGATGAAAGGCGTATTGAGCGGCAGTGGGATGTTGAAGAAGGTAATAGAGGGGAGAATGATGGGCAAGCGAGGAAAGGGCAGGAACAGGATAGGGATGTTGGACGGGATGAAGGGAGGAAAGAAGTACACAGAAATGAAGAGAGACCTGATGTAGAGCAGGTTGCTGGATTGGTTTTTGTTTGGAGTTACAAAATATTTATTTGATAGTTGTGTCCATTCAAAAAACCTACCTTAACCGGTAGATTGCCAAATAATAAATATAATTAGGATTTATTAAAAGATTACTAAGTAAATGTGATGAAAAGGTTAAAGAAAAATGTTATCTTTCGACGGTTAGGCCTAATTTAGAGCATTCTACTAGTATAATTGTGTTCAAAACATAACGAGAATTTTTTCATTTCGCGGGCTTGGAGAGTCGGATTGTCAAACTTTTTTTATTATGTTGGTATACATGCCCCTCAAGTATGATAAAACTTTCAGCTGTTTTCATTGCGGACTTTGTCTGTGACAGCCACTAATGTTAGACGTGGTTTATGAGCTCGGCGATTTTCGTTTGTTAAAAGAAATGGATCAAAGTATTTGTATCAAATTTTGCGTAAAAAAATGAAATAAATTGTAACAAAGTGTGTGAAATGTTAACAAAGGCCTATGGTGAGTCTTCTATGAGTAAATAAAGAGTTTACGAGTAGCATAAGCGTTTCCAAGAAGGCCGTGAAGACCTTGAAGACGACGAACGCCCTGGATGCCCCAGCACATCAACAATCGATGAAAACGTGGAAAAAGTGAAAGAAATGGTTATGAACGATCGTCGAATTACAATTAGAGAGGTCGTTGATTATGTTGGCATATCGATTGGATCGTGGTGAACTAAAGGCTATCTCAAATATCGAGTTTGAGAAGTGTTTCGGGGATTGGATGAAGCGCTGGCACAAGTGCATAATCTTCAATCGGGACTACTTAGAAGGTGCAACATCATTATTATTATAAGGTAATCTACCGATTAAGGTAGGTTTTTGGATGGACACAACTATCAAATAAACATTTTGTGACTCCCCACCTAGCAAACTAATCTATATCAGGTCCCTCTTCATCTCGGTGTACTTCTTTCCTCCCTTCATCCCGTCCAACATCCCTATCCTGTTCCTGCCCTTTCCTTGCTTGCCCAACATTTTCCCCTCTATTACCTTCTTCAACATTCCACTACCGCTCAATACGCCTTTCATCCATTTTTCCTGCCTCCATAGGATTTCTCTCAACAAACCCCTCTCCTCACCCACCATCTCCAGTACTTCCTCATTTGTTTTCCTTTCGGTCCATTCATCTTGTCCATTCTTCTCCACACCCACATTTCAAAAGCCTCCAATCTACGTCAATCCTCCTGCTTCAGCGACCACGTTTCCGCGCCGTACATAGCTACGCTCCATATCTGAGTTTTTACGAGTCTTGTCTTAACATCCCTACTCAACGTCCCCGTCATCAACTCCCTCCTCCTTGAGAAAGCCTTCTTGCCTAGCGCAATTCTTCTCCTTACGTCCCTACCACTTTGACCGTATGTATAAGAATAAATAAATATTTTGTCGAAAAATTAAAATTCTCGTTATTTTTTTAACACACCACGTATGGGATGCTCATGAAGTTGGACTGTTTATAATATCGTTGTTACGATAAACTTAGTAGCGTATACAAAATATTAGAGCAGCCAGACTGGGAATCACTCATGGAGAGAAGGTTAAATTACAAAGTACGTGTATATGTCTTGAATGTGGGTCGCGGTAGTCCAGGAGGTAGAGCATTGCACTACTGACCGGAGGACCCGGGTTCCATTCACGGGGAAGCCTTTTTGGGCACCTGAAGCTCCACACAAGCCATGTGATTTTTCGGGTACCAGATCTCCCTAGGAAACCATAACCGGCACAGGGAAAGGAACTGCCCCCCATACTAAGACGCTTGAATTTCACAAGCCGTCGGGCTTAGTACTGGGTGAACTCTACCTTCACCTACCAAACCGACCTACAGGTTGATTACTTTGTTTATGGTTTATTTTTGTCTATTGCATAAATTGGAAGGACGTCTCTTTAGCAGTGATGTTGAAAATGTATTATTAGCCCCATATTTCTACGGTAAGCGAGATAATTTCAATTAAATTAGAGAAATTAAGTATAGTACAGACAGCTTTAATATGTCACTTTTCCACGCACAATAAGGGATCAGAATAATATTTGCCCGCCCGCGGTAGGGGTAAAAATATTCAGGTCAAAATCAGTCTGGTGTATATTCACCTTCTGCCACACACCCTAACGGTAGCTAGCAGGGCACTAAAAAAGCTGCATGAGTAACAATACTGCCGTCAAGTACAATTTAAAATTACGAATGTTCAAATACATCAATAATATATAACGAAGACAGATAAAAATATGACACATTTTCGAAGATATCGTATGATTATGGCATGTCTTATATAACAAGGCACTGCTTACTTGACTTAATGGTTTTCTGTTAAAATGATACTCCGGTTTAATAATGTTTAAGAGACCTTTCCCTTCAACTGAATACCTAGACTTCATTTTATGAAAGCGATTTACACTGAGGCCAGTACTTGGAACGATCCTTGCCAGGCAAATATGTGTAAATGGACAGAAAACCAACTCGCCCTCTGAAAGACCATAATTTTACATGAAAACCTTAACTGATGAACTCCACAGTGAATAATCAAGGAAATGGAAGTGTAGCAAAACATTGGCCTGCTGGAAAACATATCACCACGAACTCGAGTTACAATGATGCAGAAGTGAAACGCGTAGGTCTTAACTGAACGTGTTAATGGTATGGAATAATTCCTTAACCACGGGAAATACGTTTCTCTCCCTCGTTCACCCGTAATGGCTAATTTTTAAGATAGCTTGCCACTCCCCCTTCATTTATTTTGCTTTCGTCTTTAAAGCACATCACACGAATTCTTTTAGACGAATGAAAGCGAACGCGGCTCACTCCATAAATCCCTATTAAAATATCCGCCATGCTGAATCTTCTACACAACTTTCGTGGAATTCCCATTTAAAGCAAAATCTCAACGACCTTAATAAACACATGAAAAGTGGCAACCTTGTATCATTATTTACACGTTTTTGCGCGTAGTCAATCAACTATCAAACTGAGTTTCTCATCACAACTGTCACATTCTTTCCCTGTTGGCTCCAAGCGCGCGTCGCTCGCTTCCCTCCTCTGTACAATCTCCCCCCCCCCCGTCCCCCCGATGGACCCGTTCCCTCAGCAGCCATCACATCCATTTCCGCCCCTCTCACGCGCGGACGTCCAGCATTTAGGAGGGATGAAGCCTCCTCCTCCCAACACACAGACCCGCCTCATCCCATCTCCCTAAACGCGCGAAAGCTCTCTCTCCCGGACTGTTCGCATATCCGAATGCTGCCACCCCGCCTCGTAAACCATTGTCACTCACATGTTTTTTTTTCGCTCCGAAAAAAATAGAGCTTTCAACCTTTCCATCAACGCCCTCGCTCGGATGCTCCCAACCTTCCTTCACCCTCTCCAAAAAAATAAATAAATAAAATGAAAACATGAAAGGTCACTTCAATACCCATTTGCTGGTGTAATCTGCATCTCGCACGAAAAACCACCACTACGAGGAAAATCTCCGCCCGCGAGCGAGTTTTGGTCCATGAATACTTTAATCTCAGAACGAGCACAATGGATTCCATAAGATGCTTTCCGATGTTTGGCACGAGAAGGTGACCTGACCAGAGGAAATCCAAGCGCACGGGTTGGTTCTATGGATCTTTTAAACGGTCGATCAACGGAAATGAAAACGCGTTTTGATAATTCACAGGTGAGCGTTTTGAAATAAATTCTGGATGAATACCGAAATATAATCAAATCCCAGTGATGATCAGGGAAATGATGCCCACACACTTCGAAAAAGTCAACATAGTAAGGGAATCAACGAATATTAAACGGAGCATTTAAGCTAGGGCAGGACGGGCACGAGACTGGATTGAATTTCTTGCTTGCTCAAGTCCAACGACGAGGCACAACGCTCACATTACGATGAATGAGGCATTTTCAGAGGAGGCAAGATACCTGCTTGGGCGCCGAGTGGCTTGAACTTCAAGAGTAGGATTCCACCCTTCGGGTAGGGTACCAAACTGTACACCTCTCGGAAAAGATTGCTAAGAACAGCAAAAACCGAAGAATATTCTTCTACATCGAGTTACAATTGCCCCACTTATGGCATTATATGAGTTGGCCATGGTAATTTCAAATCCTTTACTTCTGTTTCACTTACCTCAAATGCTGCCTTTCAACACGAATTAGAGACTATGAGCGAGAGATGGAGAGAGGAAATATAGGCCCGTTCGAGGAAAGACAAAAAGGAGGGAGGCCAGGATTGGAGTGATAATTATAGGAGTAATTTACAGCGGAGGGGAAGAGAGTCAGCAAGGGGTGGCTATAATACTGAAAAAAACGGTAGGTAGACGTGTAGTAAACATACAGCAAGCGACTGACAGAATATTGTAAGCACAAATAAAAGCGATATCAACGAACTTGGACATTATTCAGACCTACATGCCACCAGGAAATCATAGAAGGCAGAAGTCGATCGGGTATACGATCAGTCAGGGAACCATTAGATAGTTACGGGGGATTGGAACGAGATGGCAGGCGAAGATAGAGATGGTAGTGACTATGTAGGAGACTATGTCTTAAGAACATGAAATGAACGCGGAGAGAAAACAATAGTTCTTCAGAAGAAGGGTTAACCATTACCAACACTTGGTTTAGAGACCACAAAAGGCGTACGTTCGCATGGAAAATACCGGGGTGTTACGGAAGTTATCAGTTGGACTATATGATGTTTAGGCGCAAACTTAAGAGCAGCGTGATCAATTCGCACATTTTCCCGAGAGCGAATCTGATCTCGGATCACAATTTAGTAATTATGACGCGGAGCGTCCGATTAAAATAGATAAAACAGCTAATAAAACACTAATCGGATCGAAAAGGTAGCAGCATAAGCAGGCTGTACAGAAAATCATGAGTGAGGAAAGAGAGCTGGGTATTACAGAGGAAAAATGGAAGCAGATCCAAAGGGATATCGAAAGAAGCAAAAGAAACTATAGGAATAAATAGGAAAAAGACAAGGAAACCATGGATTACGGACGAGATGATCAGAAAGATACACGAGATAAGGAAATAGAAGCATATAAACAGAGTTAGGTAGAAAGAAATGTAAAAAATCCAATAATTAAATGAGGCGAGAAAGATTAGAGGGTGAAAGAGGCGAGGAGATAGCCGCAGTAGGAGGATAAGGAAAGTTTACAGAGAAAGGGTGAACTTAGTGCATAATTCAGAAAGGGGAAAGCAGTGCCGGGGAGTAATAATGGTAAATCGTTGCAAACAAAGAAAGACAAGTCAGGAAAACTGTTAGTTGAACCAGGAAAGATCCAAGAGATACGAAGGAACGGATAGAGGAGCTTATGGTAAAGACATTAGGCCAACAAGGTTATAAAATAAAAAGGTACAGGTATGACGTATACGAGGATATTTAAGACTCAGGCTTACTCTATGTAGAGATAGACAGGACATGAAGGGAACTGAAACCAAATAAGGCCGTTGAGGTAGACAACATTCCCGCAAAAAAAAATACCTAAAGGTTTGGGAAAAGGTAGGAGGAAGAGTTCTTATGGACTAATTCGTAGAATTTGACCGGAAGACTTCGTCAAAACAATGTTACTTCTTAGTTAAAACAAAAGAAAAATAGCCAGATTTGTTTCGGACAATAATTGTGGAAGTACTTACGGACATAAGGCGAATAATTACAATTGGCAAGTAAGCTTCCACCCGGTGGAAGGACTTGATATCCGAGACTTTGAGTATGTTAAGAAAAGGTTCGTTAAAACTTTGATATAGAGCGAGGTTTTGCACTGTGCGAAAACATGGCCATTAAAGCAGTATATTAGGCATAGGTTGGAGACTAGAAATCCAGGTTAAGAGAAGGATGGAAAAGGTAAAGTGGAGAGAAAGGAAAACAGACGAGTAAGTGGGGGCCACGGCGGGGGTGGAAAGAGGATTGTTGAAAGAAATCAAAAGGAAGCAGGAAAAGTGGATTCAGAGAATTTTGATTGGTAATGGGATGTAGAATATTGTGATAGAGGGAAGAACGTTGGGAAAACGAGGAAGGGGAAGGAATAGGATAGCCATTAAATTTGGAAAATAAAAACTTTTGAGGTTCACTGAAGTTAAGCTGAGTGCCATAGAATTCAGACATGCTGGATGAAATGAAGAAAGGAAAGACGTAGGCGGCATTGCAGTGTGACTTGCTGTAGTGCCCAATGTAAGGTTGTGCTTTTGGTTAGGAGAGGCAAGTTAATGCATTGTAGTACAATTGTATAGACGGTGTCCATCCAAAACCTACAATTACCTATAAAATGCCAAAAAATTATACTTGGGCAAGGCATGGTCAAGGGCATATCAATTTGCTGCACCACTTCCCAGAGTCTCTAAAATGAAAGAATTATTCACGAAATGATCGCTTTGGCTTGGGAAAACCAAGTTTTGATTAAAAATTAAATAATTGAAAACACAGCAAAGGCAAACAAATTAAATGAAAGACAATATCTAGAGATTTCCAAGCACGCAGTTCACTTATCACATGACTGGCCAAAAGGATTCTTCAGGTGAAGTGTTAAACTCAGATCAAAGTGAAGATGAGTGACGGAACGGTTACTGTCGCTCTACATAACCAAGCGGTAAGACGGAAAGATTCCAAAGATCCAGCATACTTCACCGATAAGTAAAAAAGTATCAAGTTTTATCAAGTCAAATGAAATATCAATAATCATTCATCAAGAATTGATACTGTTTCTCGAACGATTCAATGGAAATCAATAGACAATAAGTTCGAGATGGTGGCATGCATAAAGATGTAATTCAAAATGAATCATAAATTGAAGCAGATATGACATTTCGATTGCTTTATTCGAAATGTAACATAATATAACCACGCGAAATAGAGCGTGTAACGAAAGATGGTGGGTGTTTCGACAGGCACACCCATCATACATAAAACAGGATAAGGGAACCAAGAGACACTGTAATAATGCAGAATTTAAAGCCATACTCAGCAAGTGAAAAGGATTCACGATTCGGAAATATCGAAAATTAATTTCACTGTTCCATATTTAGTTGTTTCATATCACTACCCCCTGCCACACACCATTGCAGTGTACCATGCATGAATGTACATATGATCCCTTATGTCTTACCGAGCTCTCACAAGCCATGGTCACATCACGATTGCGATGATAGGCCACTGTCAATGGTCCCCACATCTCCTGTATTAGCCATGCATTCATGTCGGCGAAGACAATTATTTTTTAAGGCTGAATTAAATTAGAGTTATTTCGCGGATTTCAGCAGACTAACACTAAAATAACAAAAACACCATACATTTATAAAATGATTCTGGATCTTAGCATCACGCACTATTGGCAACCAAAGGGACCATAAACGCAGTAATCAAACCTTAGGTCGGGATATTCACTTGAATAATATCTCAAACAAGCGTAAAGCGTATGGACTGAAATATGACCATCTCAAAAAACACCACAAATTCAAAACATTACCGCCAACAAGAATAAAACAGTCGGTATGTATTTGCCATTTAGGCGATGTTTGGCGAGATAGTTTTAAGCATGAGGTTTTTTCGACATTGGGAGATATTCTTCTGGTAAATAGGAAAAAAACTACTGATTTGTACTATAAAGAATAAATCGATCTAATGGTTCCAACGGATATTTCGTACAAGAGCAAAAACAACATAACCATTGCCAAAAATATGCTTCATAGTAAATAAACAGTAAACTATACGATCAAGGCAACAAAACTATGTGACTAACATGAACTATTTCATCATGACCAGAAATATCGAGTCCACTACCTTACAACTTTGAAACCGCAGCAGACTAAATCATAACTCATCATAAACTGCAATTTTCTTATTATTATTAGATACAATCATTGATTCCTTACTCGCAGTAAAATCGAAGATGAAACTTTGTAAAGAAACGCACTCTGCTTCTTTCAGGACAAAGGCATAAACAATACCTCTAGTTGAACCTATGCACATCTCCCCATCTTCGGGGTCACCGATTACTGACGTACGAGCTCGTAAATGCTAATACTTGGGACATTTATGGAATGAGCTACGAAGAAATTTGATGAATTTTCAGGTACGGTAAAGATCTTCCAAGCAGTAACGTTTATATTTTATACACAACTCGCATACCTTACCGAGATTGAATTAACAACCTCAACGTAGACTACACCTTAATTTTCTCAGACAAATAAGTAACCACAGTCACAATACGCATGTAATTAAAAAATCATAACACTAATTAATACATACTCCTCACAATTTACTCAAAAAATGTATTGGCAATTCACCTCAAAACAACTACCTTCGCGCTATTTGTATAGACACACTACCATGTTTTCCCGAAGATCCAAAATAAACCCTGCTAGCCCAGATAACGTAGACGTTTCTTATCAATCGTAATTCTGCGCTGCTGGGACCTACGTTTCACACTTTTAGATCAAGGAAACAAAGCAAAAGAAGGATAATATTTTAAGACAACACGATCTTATCAAGCCTAAAACTTAGTATTCACATTTTTGTACAACTACATCCTTCCTGAAAAGATTTAATTTCAAAAGTGGGCTTAAATAGCTACTCTAGAATCGCCGTTCATGTTTATTCGTCTCCAAGTGTACGAGAAACATTGTGGTGGCTGACATCTTTGAGATACACAGGAAGTGATAATTGAGATGACCTGGAGCATCTCAGGATAACAAAGACCCTGGGGGATGAAAGGCAAAGACTGAATCTACTGAACCAACTCCCCTCTTTCACTAACAAGATTTTATGAGGGAGCACTTAGTCCCATTCATCCGGATTCATGCGGGTCCCACACGACTCAGCGACAAGAGCCTCATTTTCAGAGAAGCTCTGAATGCTTCATCGACATGAACAGTGACTAGAGTTAAAGGACACAAAATGAGGTTTCAACTTCCGAAAATTCTCTCCATCAGTGAATGCAGTAACAATTGAATCTTCATATTTTAGATAGTCACATCCGCTCATCTAACTAAATTCACCCAACGTCCATTACTTCCCTCCACGAGAATTGGTAACTCACAGAGGGTTAAAAGAATGATTTAGTCTTCACTAAATTCGAAGAGAACGTAGAATAATTAGGATTTACGTCCACAGCTAAAACTTAACTGGCTTGTCTTCATCGCTTATTAATCCAGGAGTATGCCATGCCAGATTAATCATATTTCTCTGTTCATATAGCGTTAAATTTCACAGGATCAAACGCTATTTACGCCTGCATTTACTGTCACCTGCGTAGGAAAAGAAGAAATGGTTCAAATTTGTTGATTTTGTAAAACTAGGTCGCCAGAGATTGACATGAGATCATTTACCTGGATACATTTGGACTAAAAGGCTAAGCTAAATATTAAAATAGGCGGGGAAAAAAATAGAGCAGGTAGAACAGTTTACATATCTCGGAAGTGTTTTGGACCAATACGGTCAAAGTGGTAGGGACGTAAGGAGAAGAATTGCGCTAGGCAAGGAGGCTTTCTCAAGGAGGAGGGAGTTGATGACGGGGACGTTGAGTAGGGATGTTAAGACAAGACTCGTAAAAACTCTGATATGGAGCGTAGCTATGTACGGTGCGGAAACGTGGTCGCTGAAGCAGGAGGATTGACGTAGATTGGAGGCTTTTGAAATGTGGGTGTGGAGAAGAATGGAGAAGGTGAAATGGACCGAAAGGAAAACAAATGAGGAAGTACTAGAAATGGTGGGGGAGGAGAGGGGTCTGTTGAGAGAAATCCTATGGAGGCAGGAAAAATGGATGAAAGGCGTATTGAGCGGTAGTGGAATGTTGAAGAGGGTAATAGAGGGGAGAATGTTGGGCAAGCGAGGTAAGGGTAGGAACAGGATAGGGATGTTGGACGGGATGCAGGGAGGAAAGAAGTACACCGAGATGAAGAGGGACCTGATATTAGTAGATTAGTTTGCTAGGTGGGGAGTCACAAAATGTTTATTTGATAGTTGCGTCCATCCAAAAACCTACCTTAACCGGTAGATTACCTAATAATAATTTGGACTGTACACTATCCATAGAGTACCGGCTTTCACTATCTAAGCTTTATCAACAACGACGTCCTATATTTATCGAGCATGAAGAAGTAAATTATGCATAACAAAATGATATTTCAGCTGAAAACTCCAGTATCTGCCTAGCATAAAAAATAATTCACGAAAGCAAGGGATAAAAAATATATAACTGTCAATAAATTTATTAACGTATAAAATCAAGAGAACCCGGTGAAAGTGGTAAGCGAACAGGCAAAGAACTTAATTGAGCTAATATTAAGGGATACTTTTGAAAATTTAGGCGAAGATTTTGCGGTTACGGATGACCTGGGGAAACTTGAGATAATACTAGAGTCGTCGACACATGCCAGTAACTGAGGAATAGGCTACGGTGTCGCATCACTTATTGAAAGGAAGGTGAGGTTTAGTGGGAAAGATATTAGTAGGATCTCCTTCGTGTAAGACTTTCTCATTATGGCTTTCAAAAATTTATTTATAGAGATTAGGTTTCATAAATTTCTCCAAAATCACCTGTTAACAGTTACCGATCATCGATTATGTACAGAATACTATATATTCTTGGTCAAGAGAATCGGTCTCGGTTCCATTTGGACTGCCCCCAATCATCGACTTCCACGCTCGCATAATGATTGCAATCATTATCACCTGTTTTGTGTAATTTGTTAATCTACGCCCCAAAAACAACCAGTGGTGAAATTCCCGCTCTGAATCGATTTAATTTAATACACGTACATACACCGCCATCCATTGGCAACGCCAAACCTCCTCTGCGCGCCAAATTCAATGAATACGATACTCCGTAACATGAGCAAATCGAGGGAGAACAAATTCAGCGTTGAAACCGCTTTACATGCCAACGTCCAAGAATAGTATGTTTATACAACCACCTTTAATTAAAACACAAACAGCATTCTGAAATCCGTTTTGAAACTACTACTCCAAAGCGACCTTCCCATGAGTGTTCATCCTCTGGCTTCGTTCCCGAATCTCACAGTGTCAACACTGGCAATTTAGGCGAGCACAGGTTTGAAAATGAGAGGAAGGCCCACACAACTCCGCAGCCATCCTAAAAATAAACAAAGGCAAGGGCCGTCCTTTCCATTCTCACCCAGCGAGGTGGTGATATCGCACGCGAAATCTCGGGGACGTATGGCAAGTGAGCGAGGACTGGCAATTTCCACTTAGGGGTAGTTGATCTTACGCCGTGGAGTACCTCACACCTGCGATCGCAAACTTTTAAGATATTTAAGAAACATGTGTGTGCAAACCTTATTGGAAAATGTTGATCACCTCACCATACAGTCGAGGAATTCCTTGATCGATCAAAATGGATGCAGTGAAACTTAACAAACCAGTAATCAACAGCAAGGAAATATAAATAAATGAATTTGCAGTTATCTCAAATCCATCTAGCGAAAAGAAAGAAATATCCAAGTACATTTTCCGAATGAAGAAATGGCAACGAGAAACCAGTGGCGTATTGATGGGGGAGAATGAAAAAGTACTCCAGGGAGTGGAAAAATTATATACACAAATACAAGAGAAAACACTACGAGTAAACGTAATAAAAAGATGAATAGCGAAATGTGGTGTGGTGAACCCTAACAATAGAATACAATGACTACATGAAACTACGGTAGAAAAAGACAATAACAGAAGACCTAAGAATTGTTTGCCGGGAAAACAAAAAGAATGGAGTGTAAAGAGAACATGTTAATGAATTAGTGCCTTTAAGGCATTCATACTCCTTTAAGGCATTCATACTCCATCCTTACGGTTATTATGTGGAGGCAATGTAACATACTAGAGTCGATCGGACGTCATCTTAAAATATGCAATCGTCCCCCACGAAAATGTTAATATAGGACAGGCGTCATTTTGTGAAAATGTCGGCGTAGTATTTTAGTGGGCACACTTTCGGTTACTAATCGGAGGTTCCGGGTTCAGAACCGAGTGACTCTGGGCACCCTCAGTTTCACTCAAGACGTGAGATTTTTCAGGTACAACACTTAAATGGCAAGACGCAGTTGGTACAGAGAAATACCACAAGCACGATTTTTAGACGCCGTCGTATTTTTTCCGAGGTGTGCTGATCAAAAAAATACCAAACAGAATATGTCGACAGGATAATTTTCACGAATGGCCACTTTCCGTAGGGATGAACGAGCGTTTAATAGTTAAGGGTTTAGTCCTTTCAGTTAGCGGCATTCCCTTCGAAGTACAGCAATCGTGGGGCAACGCCCTCTCAAGATCACCGGTCACAGTTTACAAGTTAAACACGCAATGGCATAACATTAAACTAGGGAAATAAAAGCATAACGAAATATTACAAAAAAAAGTTTAATTACCTAGAGCAACAGAGAAAGATCATCCCACAATGTTCCTCTCGCATCTCTGGGAGATTAAAACGGAATAGCTGACCAGTCTGAGACTACTTAATGAAACCAATGTAACGAGTGCACCCTCAGGGGCTCTTTCAAATTAACTGGCGCCAGAATATTTTTCCTCTCTTGAGATTTCAACTCGCCACTCCCGTTTTGCCAAACTCATCTCTCCAAAAAATGAGAACCGCGGAAAACACGTGACACGTTAAAAGAGTCATTTTAGCCCGTTAAAACCAACGATTAGAGGATTGGTGAAATTTACACGAGCCAGCAGCGGTAAAAAGGGAAGCGGGAGGGAGGAAAATTTCTCTCGGTTTTCCATCACTCGAAAATCGTCTCATCTACGCTAGGGCTACCGCTTTCGCGAGTTATTGACGAGGTCGTTGCCACTCCCAAACCGCTGGGGAGGAGGCGGCCAGCTGAAGAAGAGAGTATAGGATCGAGGGAAAGGCCGGAATATACGGCAGACGGCAAGAGGAAACGAGGCAAATGAAGCTGATTTAGCCTGGAGAGGCTTCGGGACGGAAAGACGATGGTTTGGTGAAGGGAGTTTGGGGAACTTACGCTTCCGCCTCACTCAAACGCTCCGATGAAGAACAGAAACGAGATAGAATGAAATGCCCAGCCAAGTTGATGTGGGTGGGATAACGAGGCGGCCTTCTGATTCAAAATCCGCAGGTTTGAGTCCCGCCAGAGAAGATTGGTGCGTAACTTTGATGGTTCAGATTCCAGAAAAAATTATAACAAACCATATGGATTTATTGAAACCTTATGAGCTCGCAATGACAGTCAGAATTCCAAAATGATTAAAAATGAAACAATGAAAGGATGGACCAGGGAGCGGGAATCTTTGCCAAAAAAATTATCATAAATACAGGGTTCGTCCGGAAAATAAGTGTCTTGACAAATAAGTCTTTTTTGACAAAAGGGGAGTCGTCCACTACGAATTTGTACCTGAACGACAAACTGTAAATGCTGAATTTTACGTCCGAGTGCTCGACAGGCTTCGAAAACGAGTCGCCCGCGTGCGGCCAGCGATCAAAAACATCTGGCGGCTGCATCGCGGCAATGCGCCGTCTCACACCGCGCTTGTCGTGTCGAACTTCTTGGCCAAGCACGGCGTGGCAACGCTGCCGCACCCGCCCTACAGCCCGGACTTGGCACCACCGGACTTCTTTCTGTTCCCGAAGATAAAGAGGAGTTTGAAAGGAACGCGATACGGGACTTTGGACGCCGTCAAAGAGGCCGTGACGACGTGTCTTCGAGAGGTTCTCGATGATGCCTTCGCGGAGCGTTCCAGGAATGGGAACGCCGCTGGAACAAGTGTATCGACTCACAAGGGTCCTATTTTGAGGAATAATAGCTTAAGATATGTAAAAGTGTAATAATTTTCTTTTCCTGAGCTCAGTACACTTATTTTCCGGACGAACCCTGTAGTTGCCATGGACACTTTGCTCTTCACTTATAACGTCTTCAAACACAATATTAGAAAGCTTATCCTACAAATTAACGAATTCCACGACATTGGATATCGGACAGGCTCCGATTCCCATTAACGACACCTAAAACCTAGTTAATTTCAATGGATTTCCATGACAAATATATAAATATGAATTTCAACGAAATATATAACTATCGGAAAAATATACATAACAAGAAATTTCAATGAAATTCCATTTTATAGCGACTATCAAGTACTACCTGATACACTGCTAAAGTCAAAATTACTCAACACAAAATTTTATTCCCGATAAAGCATGACTTTATACAGTGCATGATATCACTCTTGGTAGGTAATAAGATGCGTTCACATGCCTTGTATCCCGTAAGACATTTTGAACAATCCTTTCCGATTTCGAAAATGAATTATATATCTTATTAGAACCGTTACCATTTGTTCAAAATTTATCAGGAAACAATACTGGGCCTACCATGGTAACAAAGACTCGTGGCACTCGCGGCAGTCAACCCATGTCGCCCATACAAATTGCTAGTGCTTGGCATAATTCCTTACGCGAATTACCCAGTTGCTTTTTCATCAACGCCTTATTTGCTATCAGGGGAGAGTAGTCGAGGAGAGAGGAAACACGGGCTCTTAGAATGGCGAAGGGAAATGGAGAGGAAGACGTCTTTACAGGACAAAAGAGGGGGAGGAGTAGGGAAATGAACACGCCCGTAAGTAGTTGCTCTCCCTTCCCCTCACCCTCCGGTTTTCCGCTCAATTTCGCGGGGGCAAGAGGGGGGGGGGGAGAATGCGAGCAAAGGAGCAATACGGTAAAGCGCAGAAGATATCTCCTTCGCTGAGTTGACGGGAGGAGAAAAAAGACAACGATGAGGAAGGGAGACGCATCCCCACGGGAGATGAATTTGGTTTGTGATAAATGAGCGGAAAAGGATCGCGTGGACGGGGAGTTGGGGATATTGGGAAAATGACGTAGAACAACGCCTGGGACGTAACGTTGCTGGGTAATTGGAAACCGTTTTCATCTGACGCTAGAAAGGATAATGCGTTGCATTACTTGCATATGAAACTAAGTAACTCCTTACTGGCTCCTTACACCTCTCCATTCAAGATGAGTCTTTCGCTGGAAATAGTGCGATTCTCCGATCTAGGGATGTAAACGCAGATAAAGACACAAAAATGTTCACAAAGTTCTGATGCAACAGGAAATCAGCAGAAGTGGTTTACTTAAATTATTAGGCGGTTCAAATTCTTCGTGAAGGTGAACCTGGAAGACAATCAGAATCATTGCTTTCTTAACTTCTTTTTTTTGGCTGCCCAGTCGGCTACGTAAAGATTGGCGAGAAGGGGAACATAGGATCAAGTCCACTTCTAAATAATGTAAGCTGTATTATATCTGAAAACCTCATATCCAAAGTATTTGCAAGACCAGCTCTTTTGCCTAATGCCTTAAGTTTTATGAAACTAAGTTACACATAACATACGTAACTCATAAAAATCACAGAATGCGGGTTTAGCAGGAAGAATACACCCGATTTGAACCACATAACATCTAGTCAGAACCAAAACAGTACGCCATACGCTACCTTTATACCAATATTCTGTTGTTAAGCTCAACCTTTCACATATTGAAACGATATTATTGACTTTTTAATTCCACACACGTTTGTGCGTGAAATTACAAAGCCAATGAATTCATTTCAATATGTCATGCAACTTTCATAAGTTACGCCGGAGACAACAAATTTTAACTTTTTACAATCAGATTTTCTTCGTGATGCTACAAAACAACATATAGGAATTTGCAAAATAAACACTTGGTTTTGCAAATATGTATCGTTTCCACAAGGTGACCGCCTGAAGTTATCTCCTTTAACATATAGGAACACATACCAAGTGTTTATGATAATTAAAACATTACTTAATTCGAACCGAAAGAAGATGAAACAACTATTTCGATCAAAAATACCCATCTGGACGGTCCTCATCACCGACAAAAATCAATCAACCGGAAACTTTTCGACTCTTTGTTTCATACACCAGAGGATACCATCAAGAACCTCTTCTTTTGCTTCGAGGGAGAATGCATTCCAAAGTTCCGGTTTCCATCAAGTTTGAAAACTATTCTTCATCAGTTTTATATGGAAAGAACTTCTAGACAAGCAACAACTTGGGAATACACGAGAGGCTAGAAGCCTTTACTGGCAGCGCTAAGAAGTTTCAACAAAATATACAGTACTTTATAGCATATGCGTTTCGTCCACATTATGCAGCTTTTAATGCAATGAGCGAATCCAGGTCGAAATTGCGATTTCTACATTATCGAAACATTTAGTTCCCTAACAATCCACGGAATGCTACGGCCTGATGAAATTGTTATTTGTCCACATGGTTCCGAGTGCAACTTTATCATATCATGCAATTTTATTAAATATACATTTTTACACGTTGCCGCGAAAAATTAACCGTACTTGTGACGTTTGTCGGTCGTTTAATTATTTTCTTGATAAGACGCCGGAAGTGAATTTTTCTCCTCGACAGCATCCTGCTTGAGAGATAACACCAAGAAACTATAAATCTTCCACTTGCGTCTTCTGCAGACATGTAATTTTCCAAAGCCATGTTCACCTCCATGCATTGATGCACCTGAGTTAATTTAAAGTTTTTTTTTAAATTTCGGCGCATCCCCATTTTCTAAAGCTTTTAATTAAAGTCACGGATGATGTATATTCTTAAGAGATGTTTCAAATACAAATTCAACGGCCATTAAATCTTAATAATTAAATAGTAAAATCATAAACTGTAAAAGATAATTAACTTAATATTAGACCGAATTAATTATGTTAGCAAAAACCATAATGCTAAGACGGAGAAACATTTTTATATTATGGAAATCTCATCCTTCCCTCGCAAATACCAATAAAACATATTGGAGCATTTCAGTAAGCTGGAGGCAATGAAATCACCATGTTATCGAGCCCTCAATTGCGTGGAAGTGTAAGCATCAGCAAGCTAAGCAAGCGACGTGGACAGAATATGAGCAAGAATACAGTATAGTTCTCTATGTTGACCTAAAACTTAATCCATACCAGAAATGGAGGCAAAGGATAATTTCCTTCGGAAATGGCACCGCGCGAGATGCTTTCCAAATGGTAGGAAACTGACACCAGATCCTGAACATCCGTTGGGGAAACAAGCTGCGCAGGAAAGGGCGACCAATGAAAAACGGGAGTGGCTTACTCACGCCATTATTAGATTAAAACCCTATTTCCCGACTGAAGATTGCATTTTCACGAGGAATGTATAATTAGCCACGCAAACATTAAATACCATTCACCTGAGTTGCAACTGAGCGCAGAGAAGATTAAAGCGAGAGCCGGGACCACGCGAGAGAGGGTAACGAAACCACACCAACCATGCAACGAGAACTATCTACGGCTCAATTTAAATTCATTATAGTGACAAGTGACAACAAAAGCAGAATGATTAAAAAGAAAATCACCTACCATTTTATGCACTTTTTCAACCGCCAGAATTATGAAAATCTTTGCGGGTTAACAGGGTATTACCAAAAATATTGCACGAAAAGGAAGTTTCTTACGGAAATATATTGGAATAAAAAAACTAAAAATTTCGAGGACTGATCATTTGATCGGACCAACGTTTCATTATCTCATAATCGCATTCCTGACAGCAACAAACACACAAAACATGAAAGTGTCGGAGCAACACACCTTATAAGAAAATGGGAGTTTAACTGGTCGCAAGAATGAATTAAAACAGCCGAAACCATATCAATCAACGGCGACAATATGAGTTTTTAATGCGCACAATGACCAGCAGGAAAATTCGCGGGCTCGATTCTTGGTTCAGTCAGTCATTACTTCCGAGACACTAATTATTTCCCACAAACAGGTTCACGGTGTGATGTGACCTCTACAGTCGAAACACTTCAACACCCAATTATTGGTACCACCACCACTTTTAAATTTACGTCACCTTTAATCTTTAGTACGATAATGATCACATGATGAACCATGTTAGTCAATGTATCCTCAATCATCAACAAATTAAAAACTTAAAATTAAACCCAAAATGTGACTTTGTACCACACTCAGCACATTAAAAGTAAAAAAAATATTTCCACCTGGGTCGCATGCGACCACAACCTCTTCATTAGTTGAACTACATGCCAAAGTTGGAAGAGTGCTTTACTATGAACTCCATTACAACGCCATTAAAATGACAGACCACTCCTATCTACTGCATTTAGCCTGTAGTGCTTTCACCCGGGAATGCTCTGCCATCGCAGTAAAGAGAGAAAAGGAATACTCGAGTACATTTAACTGAATCAGGCCACCCTAGACTACAGCGAAATGAAGGAGGTGATTATAAAAAACGAAGGTCAAAGATTTGCACAAACTTAAATCGCATTTCCTGGCACCCTAATTGATTTCCAAGAATCGCGAAGAGTTAATTTCTCAAGGCAAAGAAACGATTTACAAGTTTTATAATTTAATTGGATTTCATGCACTCATCGTTGGTATACATATCATAGACTCTCTTTAACTAAGAAGGTTTTAGAACAAATGAAAACTTTGACTTTAATTACTGCTTTCCTTGTAAGTACTAATTTAATCAACTTAATTACCTATCAGTCAACATCAAAGCGACTTGTGGTTGAAAATGGCTAGCGGCATTATACCCTAAATTGTTCAAAACAGCAACAGCCGCATTTCTTTGTCCTTAAAGCGGCTCACAAACGCAAACTGAATCACGATCTATAATACGCTTAGCATTCAACATAATCAGAACCCATTAACACTCCACGTCTAAACCGAGACTCGTGTACATTTACTCATTTGCCGCATAACACAATGGTTGACGAAGGTGTGTCGCGATGTGGAAGCCAGATGTCACGTCGATAGATTAAAAAAGTTTATAGAACGCTTTCCAAGAAATTCAACGATGAAGACATCCCGATTTCAATTTTAGTCACAAAAATACGACACCGATACAACAATTGATTTCCGTGAAGGAAGCGGCACAAGCGAAATTGAACACGATCCCATCGTGCTCGAACGGATGAGTGCTGAGAATGATGGGAAATCGCACATCACTCCTCAGTCCCTCCTCACCACCCACACCCGTCACCAAAACGTAACGGCTTGGCGGGAGGGGGTGGAAGGAGAACGAGGAAGCGGAGGGCGCTCCGGTCAGGTGGACGAACTCGTGCACACAACGCCCCCGAGGAAAAATACCGGTCGGTGTCGCGGAGGGGCTTTTTGAAGGGTTGCGAGGGAGAGACAACCCGGAGGAGAAGGGGTCGAAGACGGGAGAGAGCGGTGGGAAACTGGCGGGAGGCAGGGATTGTTAAAAGATTTCCTAGGCATGCGCGATTATCTTGCCGACGCGGCGGGGTCACCAAAACGGAAGCCAACCTCGAACTCCGCGAAGAGAGGAACTGTTCAATTTCGGGCTGGGGTGAATATACTATAATACATAATAGAGCCCATGGAAAAAAAACCCGTTTACGATTCATTTTCAAGAATGCCGCATTTACATTCTTTGGGAAGAATGTGTCGAACGGCAGTGCCAAGATAAAAATAATGCTAGCCTTTGTCTACGAAATAAGTCAATTACCCCATCTACAATCCTTTAATTAGATGTTAAACCTTATCAGACCAAACCACAAAACATTTCTACATTTCCTACCAAATTTTCCATGACCAAATAATTTCCCGACTAAATTCAAGAAGGTACTCGCCGCGTCCGTGGCGTCTAGTGATCGACTGCATCTCGCCGGCGAGCGCCACGAGACAACGGCAGAGCGTCGCTCTACGAGTACTGTGATGTAGCGAAGACAAAGTACAAGAGGCGTCAGGTCGCCGAAGGATACGGTAAACATGATTTTCCATGAAGTACAGGAAATCCATGCCAAACGTGGGTTCTCAATGGTTAGAACTTTCATAGTCACAATGATATTGTCCGGGTGTAAATACAATATGAATATAACCTAAAAGAGGACGGGAGACGTGCGGGTAATGAACATCGGTAACACCGCAGGGGGCGTGTAGTTCAGTCCAGTAGTTGGGTGGAGCGCTGGCCTATGCAACCGAAATAATACCAGCTCGTATATTTAAGGATTTTGCTTCGGAAATTGCACCGGATCTAGAAATAATATTTAAGAAGTCTGGTAGATCACAAGCTTCCCAGAGATTGGAAAATGGGTAACGTAACATTAATATTTAAAAACGGAGACAAGGAGGAACCGAGTAATTACAGGCCTATTTCCCTCACATCCATTTCGGGCAAGGTTATGGAAAATATAATTCCTAGTTCGATCGTGAGACACCTCGATAAACAGAAGTTATTAATGAAAAATCAGCACGGTTTCCGAAAAGGTAGATCCTGCGAGACACAACTTGCGCTTTTTGTTAATAATATTCTTATTTCGGGAGAGAGCAATATTTCTCTGAACGTGATTTCTCTAAATTTTAGAGCTTTCGACAAAGTACCTCATAGTAAACTACTCGCAAAGCTAGAAGCATATGGCATAGATAAAAATATCAGGGGTTGGCTTGAAGACCTTTTGAAAGGTCGGGTACAAATTGTAGTCATAGATGGAGTTAGCTCCAATGCATTAGAAGTTATTTCAGGTGTTCCCCAGGGAAGTGTGATCGGACCTCTTTTATTCCTACTTAACGTTAACGACATTGACTCCGTAGTCACTATTAAGATACGTCTATTTGCCGATGATGCTGTGGTTTACCGAGATATCCATGAACTTGAGGACACACCAGCTTTTTCAGATGACCTTAATGCTATAAAACGCTGGTGCGACACTTAGCGATTAGGATTACGTAAACTTATGGTATCTGGAGGTCTCTATAGCAGTGATGTTGAAAATGTATTATTACTCCATCCTACTCCGGTAGGAGAGATCATGTCAATAAAATTAGAGAGATTAAGTGTAGAACAGATAGATTTAAGATGTCATTTTTTTTCCACGAACGATAGGGGATCATAATAACATTGTCCGACCGCGCTAGGATCATGTTCTGGTAAAATTATTCTGGTGTATTCACCTCCTGCCACACACCCTAGTGGTGACTTGCAGGGTATATACAAATAAAATAAAAAAGAGATGAATTCGATCCTTGGTACGGTATATAGGCACATTTGGACCCAAGCTGCGTGGTTTTTCCTGTACTAGATTATCCTGAACAACGTCAAGCGGAAAAGGGAAAGAAGCGGGGTCCCCTACCTTGACGCGCGTATTTCACAAGCGGTGGGACTTAAAAATTGGGAGATATTTACCCTTGCCTTTCAAACCGACCTTTAAGCTGATTGTCAACCGTGGTGTTTTGGGTAAGGATTCCTCAAATCAAAGACCCTTAAGACCTTGGAAGAACCTTAAGAAGATCCCGGTTAATATCTCAGCAGAAGCCGCTGTTTCAATGGTTTTGCGAGGTAAGCGAGATGTTGGTTGTTTTCTTTTATTGGAGAATCAACAGATGTCTATTTGCGTCAGACTGCTAATAAACCATCGGTGCTCAAGACGTCAAATTTAAAAGTAAATAAAAAATAAGACAAATCGCACCATTGAAACTCATTGGGTGTACCGTCAAAAGGATTTCGTGCATTGTACTCCTCTACCCGTCAGATAACAAGTTCTTGAAATTGTTAGACAAAGACCAACGCTGAATTTCCCACCACCCTATCCTGCCTCGTAAATAAATCGAACCTTCCCACAAATAACTTATCTTTCTTCAACGGTGTAAACGAGTATGTTCGTCGCCTAAGACTGACAGCTCTGAGCAAATGTGACGTAAACTAAACTATTATGTTGTCACATTAATGTGACGGGAAATACCATGCCGACTATTTAATTCCTATCAAACGGGTGTGAACATACAGGATTCCCTCTGAAAGCTTGAATTTTTGCCCTTTTTTCTGACTAGCAGAGACTGCAAACAATTCGACTTTTATTTCCAATATTACCTTATCAATTTAGTATCATTAACGATTGTTTTTATGCTGAAACACGTTATTGTTTCAGCTTTGCTCACAGTAAACTAAAATGATGAGGACAGATTTTAACATGTTGACACAACTGGCCTTCCTCTTAGTTTTGGCATTCGTTTAGACGAAAAATCTATCGCGTGTGAGACTACTTTTACCTGTGCCTGGTACTATGCGTTGCGAAATCGACACATCGACGCTTTTGTAATACTCAATTTACACCGTAAACCGTGATGCCTCAGTGCGAACATCGCACAACCCCGCACCGTGGACGGGCGGACAATTTCATGTCTCTCCAATGACAATTGAGGACACAAGAGCTCGACGGCCATACTACACACGATGTGGGTATTTGACGACCGTTCCGAACGCGGTCACTCGCATGCTGCTTGCTATCTCCCTGGCGCTCTTTGCCGGGGCGTGAGTTGGCTTTCTGGCACACACAAGAGGGCACCGACGGTAGGTGGGGGAGGGGATTGGGTCGCCACGGACGACGGCGCCTAAAGCGGAAAATTTGCGCGGTCTCGGGGAGTGCGGCGGGGGGGGGGGCACAAAAGTGGTGAGGGAGGTTGAGTGTACGCGGGGAGATGGTGCGTGTGGCTCGGAGCGAGGAAGGATGTGAGGGGCGGTGGCGGAAAGGGGGAGGGAACGGAGAGAGAGAGAGAGGTGCTGAAACGGAAGGATGACATGAACGGCAGACGACACGGTGAGAGACAAAAGGGGGGGGGTGAAGACGCAGTCATTTCTATTCCTGCAGCATCGCGCTAGTGCACACTTTGACTTTCGTGTTAAGTAAAAAACTTGATCAGTTTTAAGAAAATTGAAACAATTGAGGTAGTCGGAACATATTTGTATAAAAGTATATTTGCTCGCAATTATCAACTACCACCAAACAATGAGCACTTGAAAATATACTTTCTCTTGATTCAGATTTAACTCAATCAAGACAGAAATATATTTCAGTTTATATAGTGTTTCGGAAAAACGAAGATATCAATCAGGATTTAGCTCGACGAAATAAATCATCAGAATCATTTCACCCAATAGCAAGAGCCGAATACTGTAACCATAAAAGCATCAGGGAAGTGCGAAAAACATTTATCCTATCGTGTTGATACCCGTTAAATTACGAGATCATAACAAACTAATATATCATTTTTATACGGGATATCATTACAACTCAACAGATACGGGGGATCTTCATTTAGGCGGAAAAGAACCAACACCAAAATCAATTTAGGAATAAATTAAGAAATCAAGTCTCCACATAATTTAAAAAGAGACGTTTCGGGCGTGATATAGTGGAATATCATGATTAATTAAAATTGGCAGTTTTCCACAAAATTAAATTTTTATTAATACGACCGGTTTCGATCTACGACTTCAACATCTTCAACTACATCATCTTCAGCAGAAGATGATGGTAGTTGCATTGAAACCGGTCGTATTAATAAAAAAAATTATTTCGTGGAAAATTGCCAATTTTAATTAATCCACATAATTTGATTGAATTATTCTAAGCATCACCAATATGTTCGTGATTGAAGCAGAAAATAATAGTTTACAGTTGCAACGTAGTGACAATGAAAACCCCACCCTTGTCGCAAAGAAATAACGTTATCAGTCAAGGACACAAAGATATTTAAATATTCAAAATTTAGGATCGAACCTATTAAACGAATGCAACTTTAAATATGGACACTTGAAAACTCTTGATCCGCAAAGCAAATGTCGTTTTAAATCTGAAAAGTAAGGCGAAACATCCAAGGAATTTGGGAAATTTTGTATCCCACTTTCATTGGTCAGAAACCTTATAGGGAGATGAAAATCACAATAGAAGGATAGACTCGGAAGGGTAAGGCATTGAAAACAGTTGGGGCAAAGAAGAGAGAAAGAACGGATGGATCAGACGGAAGTGACGGTAAAGAGAGAGAGTGAAACGGGAACGACACTTCCACCATTCGCCATATTTAGCGGCAAACCGTGACGGTTAGGGCAGAGAGAGATGGATCCGCATCGCAAACTTTCTACCACCGTACCACCACCGCCGTAATCTGTAACCCCGTGACCCCTCCATCAAACAAAAGAGTGTCGATTTTCCCATCGCAACTGTTGACCACGACGACCGAAAAAGCAAATAAAAGAAAGGAAAAGCAAAGGGAAGACTCATTGTGAAAAAAACAAGGAGCGAAGGGGTAATCAGAGACGAAGAAAGATAAAAAAAACTATTCTCTGCGCAGTTAAGAAAACGAAAAAATAATACAGAAGGACAAAGAACAGACACGATGGGCAAATTCAACGCAAAACAATGGAAAATATAGGAAAAACTCTCATTGCAAAACGGTAAATCGGTCTAAAAATGTACGTAGGCGAATTTGAAAGCTTTTAGTGCTATGCTGTGTATGATTTACAGGGTTCAGCCTTGATTCAAAATCTAGTAGGCGTCGTAAGAAATTTCAATGCAATATTCACCACCACCCCAAACGAAAAGGCTATCCAATGTTTTCTAAGATAAGAAGTATTAAGCCAAATAAATAATACAAATTACACAGACACAGCAGTAGCCGAATCTTCTTGCAATAACAATTAAACTGCGACGATTAAACTAAATACGTGGAAAAGTACCTACGTTATATTGGAATAAAACTGAACGAATTGTGCTTGATGCTCATATAATTCAACATCCGGTGCGGCCATAAAAAAATGTCCACCGTTCCACTCAGTTTAACGTGAGACCAGTGATGACAGGCACAAGGTTTGGGAAATAAATTTTAAATCAATTCATAATTACATTACACCTATTCACATTCCTCGTCTACCAACTGAGAGGTCACGAGTTCGATTCCCGTCTGGGTGGATTTTTCTCCATCCAGGGCTTGGCTGTATGTACGAGGGTCATCCGGAAAGTAGTACCCGTTCGTGAAATAAAGACACAAAAGTAAATATTAACAAACATAAAAAATTTTATTTGAAAGAGGATACTTTAAACTACTTCTCAACATAATCTCCAAGCAAATTAAGGCATTTGTCATAACGTGTGACAAGTTTCTGTATTCCTGCTGCATAGTCCTTCGCCGCCAGCTCATTGAGATACAGGGTCACTCCTTCTCTAAGTTCTTCATCGCTGTCAAATCTTTTTCCTGCCAAAAAGTCTTTAAGCTTTGTAAAGAGATGAAAATCTGAAGGGGCCAAGTCCGGGCTATACGGTGGATGGTCGAAAGTTTCCCATTTGAATTGCTGCAAAAGTTTTTGTGTTATCCCAGCTGCATGAGGCCTGGCATTGTCATGAACGAGAATGACACCAGTAGACAATAGACCTCGCCGCCGATTTTGTATTGCCCGCCGTAATTTCTTTAATGTTTCACAATACGCATTGGCATTAATAGTGTCTCCACGGGCCATAAAATCAATAAGCAATACACCTCGTCGATCCCAGAAAATGGTTGCCATGAGTTTCCTGGTGGACAGAACTGTCTTGAATTTTTTTGGTTTGTTTGGTGAATGAGCATGATGCCACTCCATTGACTGTCGTTTACTCTCAGGTGATGCATAACAAACCCATGTTTCGTCACCAGTAATTATGCGAGTCAAGAAAGAGTCTCCTTCATCAGAATAACGTCCCAAAAACGTCAGTGCTGCAGCCATACGCTTGGTTTTGTGCTCATCTGTAAGCATGCGAGGGACCCATCTTGCACAAATTTTTGCATAATGCAGATGGTGTTTAACAATTTCATGAACAATTGTTCGAGAAACATTGGGAAAATGCTCACAGATGTCATCAATTGCGACGCGCCGATCGTTCCTCACGAATTCGTCAACTGAGCTCACCAGTTGGTCTGTAATGACAGACGGTCTCCCCGAACGCTCATCGTCGTGTGTGTTCCCCCTCCCCATGTTGAAGTTGCGACACCACCGCCGAACAGACGACTCGTCCATTACATTGTCTCCATACACCTCCTTTAATTGGCGATGAATATCACATGGGCGAACGTTTCTTGCATTGAGGAATTTAATCACTGCCCTCACTTCACAACTGGCGGCGTTCTCAATTTTTTTAAACATTGTAAACAATCACAGAAACAACACAGGCAATGCTAGCGTCACGCAACTTGGCTCAGAGAAGGCAGACAAGCCACTAAAGCTATCTGACCTCGTCCAGCGGCTACTCGCGTCGTCAGCACTTCATGCGGCACGAACGGGTACTACTTTCCGGATGACCCTCGTAATTGTCTTCAATGTAATGTATGTAATGTAAGGGTTAGGTGGAAGAAGGGTCTATTTAGTCTCAACCTCGCCCAATTAAGTCGATAATAAATAAATAAATAATAAATAGTAGTATCCCAAAAAAATATCACACTCTTCTAGAAAGACAGATACTTTAGCAAGTCCAAAATGTTTAAAAGAAAGAACAATTGGGAACTAATGATGAATTATCATTTGAAACGACTGGATTAATGTTCAATTTGAAGTTGGAACCATTCAAAATATGACAGTAAGAACAAACACCACTAACCAACGTTTAATTACAGATTGAAGCTCTTGCATAAATTGGAAGGAGGTCTCTATATCAGTGATGTTGAAAATGTATTATTACCCCATCCTACTACGTTAGGAGAGATCATATCAATAAAACTAGAGAGATTAAGTGTTGAACAGATAGTTTCAAGATGCCACCTTTTCCACGAGCGATAAGGGATGATAATATTGTTCGACCGCGGTAGGGTCATATTCGGGTAAAATTATTCTGGTGTGTATTCACCCCCTGCCACACACCCTAGAGGTGGCGTGCAGGATATATAAATAAATAAATAGATTTTATTCACATGGCGAAAAAAATAAATTAAGAGTATTACAGCCGGATTGAAAGAGTCTATGCCAACATGTCGTACGTGAGCATTATTTTATAAAATCGGCCTGTACACCGTAATTCCAGATTAAAAGCACTGGTTTGAGCATGTACATTTTGCAAAACACATTTTTTTAATATCGAACATACGGTTTTTCCCACAATTAATCAACCAGTACAAATTGTACCCGATAAAATAAATAGATAAATATCACTTGATCAGTTCCCTATCAAATGTCTACGTGTAATTAATCGATTAAAATGTGATTTTATGGTAACCATAAACCATAAACACAGTAATCAACCCGAAGGTCGGTTTAGTAGGTGATGGTAGAGCTCAGCCATGTACCAAGCCCGACGGCGTGTGAATATTCACACATCAGGGTAGGGGGGCCAGTTCCTTTCCCTGTGCCGGTTATGGTTTCCCAGGAAGATCTGGTACCCGAAAAATCAACTAGCTTGGGTGGAGCTGCAGGTGCCCAAAGTGCCTTGCCCGGGAATCGAACCCGGGACCCTCCGGTCAGCAGTCCAACGCTCTACCCGCTAGACCACCGCGACCCGCTTTATGGTAACATTTGTCTAGAAAATAGTTTAATGGAGAATCAATGCGCACGAAATTTCAGAATTGATTCGAAATATGTTTAAGAAAGGAATGTCTATTTTTGAAATCGTAATATACTCACCACTCGCGTGACACTTAATTTTCACAATACTCATACACGTGATATTCCAAGGATCACAATTGAGATAACATGATAGCTGGACGAAGTAAAGAGATTTTGTTTCGTATTTGTGTTTTGTATATTTTCGTTTCATCACAATTTGCCACAACCAATGTAAGAGTCAAAGCTCTATAGCATCTGAGGCATGAACAACAAAAGAAATGATTAATGTACAAAATGAAACGAAAATACAATGTACAATAAAAGAATAAGACAAGTCAATGTTCAAACTTAACAACCACCTCATGGTTTCAACACATCGTGACATTGTTAAGATGCAATCAAGATCGAGCTCAAATGACTGTTTTGATGATTGAAATGCATCCCCATGAGTTATACATCATAAGGCGATTTTTATTCAGGCCAAACACTTGAGCTCCACCTTCATCAAAGCCTTTTGATTTACTCTCGTATCACCATGTCGAACGGTACCGTACTATAAACATTCGTGCCGAGCGAACGTGTTTAATTGCTTGAAAAATAAGAAAACGCGGAAAGATGGCTGAATGGAGCAGAAAACGCTGAAGGTCGGCACGAGAAAGTATTGAACGAGCGAGAAGGTCAAGGAGACAGAAGTAGTACTACTAGAGTGTTGGTGCGGGCAGACTGAAAATTAAGTGTGGGGCTGAGATGGGGGGTCAGAAGTGAGGGGTCGATAACGCTGATAATGGAAGGAAAAGCGAGCTTTATGGAGAAGACTAAGATACGCTCCGAGTGGGATGATGCCACCGAGTTTATGTGCGAGAAATTGAGAGGAGTGGGGAAGGAGTGGCGAGGAAGTATCAAGTGGATTACAAGGAAAAGATGAGCTAGAAGGGTGAGATAGGAGGGTTGGTGATTGGATGGCGGGATAAGGGACTTTCTTCCCTACTGGGATAATTTTGCCTCGAGAAATTTCTCTTATGCTTTTGTCAGGGTGATATCTTTCTCCGCAGCTAATGAAACAATTCTGACAAGGTATTAATACTTTTAATACGTTTAGGTTAATAAAAACATTAATGTAAGCAACAATAATCAATTTCCGCAGCAGAGACACCCTATGAGAGGCACTTATTGACCAAAGTAAATACTTGTTGCTTTGTCTAGTCATCCTGCATCCACCCAACACCCAAATTTACATAACACGCCTTATCATGTAACACGCGGAATTGTAAAAGAAGGGAATCCAAACTGCACACAGAAGGCACGATCAATGGCATTAGAGTCTACTAATTACAGGTAGAATTTGGAATTCATGGAAAAATTATTGAGCAAAATTGTAGGTTACGAAAGCTTTTAAGTACGAGAGAAACAAGTCCTGCTTTTAACTACTCCCTACATTCGCTACTCATACTTTCTACCTTCTTGAAACATCTAAATTTCCTTTTCTTTCCTTATGATCATCTCCACTTACCAAGTACCTCCTTCATATCCTTCAACAACCCAATACCTACTCCATTCACTTTTTTCCCTGATTATCTCAATCACTTCCTCTGTTGCCTTATCACATTCAACACTTCACTTTTCTCTACAGCTATGATTTCACTATGTTTGAGCTCGAGCTTCACTATGATTTAATTTGGCTTAAAATTTGAAAATCACACGTACTTCAATTGCCATAAAAAACACTAACATTTATGATGACGAAAAGATACAATTTTTAACAGTTTTTCCAATAATATTTTAACTTTTGAAGATCTACTCAGAAATGATGGAGAGACTTCTGATAAATGTACATATTAAGGATAAAAACATAATTTGAACCCTCATAAAGTCAGGCAAATTAAAATGTAATCAACGGTGAATACAATGGTATTGGCAAACATACAATAATCATCGCATGTTTGTCGTAATTATGCCGAATCACTTTCACAAACACCACGAGTCCTCATTCGATCAATGAATTCTGGTCAGTTTTCATATACCATTTCCCATTCTAGGGAAAAATTACCTCGTATAGCCACGCCTCTTTTATCTTGAAAATTTTCCCAAATTCTAACACCCGATTATCGATATTTTAATAACCCCATGACACCTTCGACTCATAAAAGTATTTTAATAAATCTAATATCGCATATTTTAAGAACACTTCCGAAGTGTCGCAAATACTTGAAGCAAGTAAGTTATTTAAAAGTAGCGTAGAACTGGATAAATAGCAATTCCTTAACATTTCCATCGCTACACCTATTACTATAGCTAAAACGAAAGTAAGGTAGTGTGTAGGTATCTCATGCGAGATTTCGAAGGCAATTTTTGCAAGAGTGCCGTTTGTAGAGTGATAATTTTTGCGTATTCATGATAATTATGTATAGTCTGATTACTACATACATTATTCTGTGTTTCAATTTTTTTTAATCATAATTATAATATATTCATTGATTATTGAGTCGTTACTAAACATTTGCTGAATAACCAAGTGTTGTCTTTCAATTAATCATGAATCGATTCGATAAATTTATGAAACAACTGATTTCCATTACATTTACGTGCATTTCATATTAATTTATTGTAACCTTCAATTTTTAATGAAATACTTAAATGTTATCGTAACCTGAAGCAAGCAATACATACCATTCTTTGGTTTTAATTATGGGACAAATGAATTTTATTCAACTCTTCAAAAAACCATACCATAGCTGGACAGTAAAACTGTTTATTTCCTCTCTCTTTCTATACGTTCGTAACAATTAATCCGGCAGAATTTCTCAGAGTACATTATGGTACAGAGTTTACATGTTTCGTATTTCAGCACAAAATAGCTTTTAAAAAATCCTAATGGAGTACACACCAGCGCTGCCTAATTTTACAGGCTCTTTGAATCAAAACTATCCGACCGGATTTCAATGAACTGCCTGGGAAACAATCGATCTCTTGATTTTCCTAAAAGAGGCCAAGCTATTTCCATCGCGAGCGCTATCTGATGTTTTTCACTGTGAGTAAACTCAAGAAAAGCGCTCGGAAACTTTTATTGCCCCCCTGAGCGTTGCCGGACAATAATACCTACGAGAAAAAAATTCACTACTGCCAATACTTCATTGGAGTAGACGGGAAGTAATGGAGGCGGATGAAGTCTACAAGCCCTACTAGCGCCATTTCCGTTCAAGCCTCTCTCATTCATTCGATGTTCATCGTTTAGTTTTCAGCTTAAGATGTAAGAAACATAGGAGCAATTATTTGGACAAACAGACCAAGACCTGCAGTTCGAGCCGAGACGAATATAATAAAGCTCTACAGTTAATCTGAATATGCCAACCATGGGTGTTCTCAGCCTGAGTCCCATTTTTAAGACCTGTCAACATAAAATACGCACAGTGATGAAACATGAAAACACGTCATACACTAATTGTTAACATAAAAACTACATAATGTCAATACTTCCTTAAAATGTTGCATTATGACGGCTCAAACACAGACCATTTGACTGAAATCGACCCATGGCCATAATAGGTATTCGGTTTTACGCATATTGTTCCTGAGGTCACGGAAAAATGTCCAAGAGTAAGCAATTAAAGCATTGGATTTACTATTGGTCATTTGGGGACCGTGCATTTTCTGATAGAAATTTGCAGCATACCTGGGGCCCGTTTCTCAAACCTGCTACTCACAAGAACATGTAGTTTGCTCATTTGGAGCCTTTTTATTAAACAAAAACATCTGAAATAGCACACCACTACCCAGCATTCATAGGATATGGTTTAGAAATGTTTTACATTGAATTTGAGACTACTCTTGGACAAATGGCAAATCGAATTTGGATTTTGAGAAACGCCCCCTTGGTTTCAACTGGAGGCACATAGAACACGGAGGCGAACACTGCCCCAGGGTCCCTCCACGAACAGCGTGCTGAGCACCCACGCTCCTGATCTCCACTGGGAAGATTTCAAATTTGGGAAACGGCAATGCTAATCGATATGGACGTAAACGCTTTTTCTTGCAGACCACACACTAAGGCCCAGGTGCGTACGCGGCACAAAGACTCGCGCTCCCGAAACGCTGCACGGGCAGTGTGGTGGGAGGCACGGATGGGAAAACGAGGGAACTCGGGAATGGAGAGAGATCCAATCCGGTCGGATGAACCGCGGCGATAAGGTACACGAAGGCGAGAGAAAGCAGTTTTGTGCACAGGTGCGTAGGAGGGGGGGGGACGGGAGAATAAGAGAGGAGAGTGCCGTGGAGGGAGAGTAGATGATGTCACGGAATTCCTCCACAGCAGAAGCGGCACTCCTCCTCCCCATGACTCTACTACTCTCTCTCCTCCCGCTGCCATTTCCCACTCCCCCGCCATAACCTCACACTCCTATCGCGGGGCACCGCATTCCAAAACATCGCCCTACCTCCCACCATCGCTGAAGAGAGCGAGAGAGGAGAGAGACTCTCGAAAAATGTGCAGGGGGAGAGAAGGCCGTCGAGGTTGGTGAGATGAGGAAATCGGGAGCGTCATGGGGACGTCTACGTGCCTGTGATCGGCTTAAAGGCGGCACCACTGGGGCTGCACCGGGCCGTGTGACATAGTAGGTAGTCCCGACTGAGAGAAACCAAGAGACCGTGGCGTCTGTTCACGAAAAATAGAAGGAACTATCCTCTCGATCATGGATTAGAAATGGTTAATTCCTCACGAACACACCTACGTGCCACCGCTAGGGTGTGCGGCAGGGTGTGATCCCACAACAATCGTGAACCGACAGCTTTACACATGCAGCACTTACAGTTTTACAACATTACGGTCCCGAAGTATAAAATAATACTCGACGCATTCGAGAATGGCAATCGCCATTCTACTCATTCCGATTAAACGTGCGTAAAATTAATGAAATCGTAGGAGTCGCATTCGATATGAAATGTGCGGTATTTATAACTTTAAAGAACTTAAGTGCCTCTTAATACATATTTTAAAACTATTAAAATTGGTTTCTTTTACACGAAACATACTGCTCGTTACATGAGGTAATCGATTAGACCATTTTTCTCTTTCACTAAGGCATCGGTCGCATAGCTTTTACGTTTAAATCGAAATTCTGCGTGCATTTTGTACAAGAAAAATGTCGGACTCCTTATTTTCCGCGACAATTTCCAAAACTTTGCCAAATGTAGTTCAGTAAATAACTGATTATCCTCAAAATAAGGAAACTTGGCTAACTAGGACATTGTTTAGTCCAAAAATTACAAAAAAAGTGATTTGTCAATGGGAACAACTTAAGCTTCAACAGTAGCAATACCCATGAAAACTACTAGACAGGCAAGAGAGGTAAAGTATGAAACCGCTTACACTTACAGTAGCTCGTAAACGTATAACAATAAAATACCAAAGGTAAATTATGATCGTCTTAACGTTCGCCTTGGTTTATCAAAGTAAAAGCCGGAGCCAACACGGTTAGACTGGTATAAACAGGCGAATTCGTGTAACACCGAAGGATAATGAAAACATTTCTACTGTGCGCGAACTTATCAAGAAGTCGAATTAGTTTTTATTTTATATAACCTGTAATTCAATCACAACAAATGTGGTAGTTTATATAACAAGACGGGTGAGGGGGCGTTGTCCCCGGCCAATTATCGACCAACTTTCATTGAGGCATATGACTAGTAAAAATTCTTACAAATAACTTGAAATGACTTCATTATTCGGGGAACCACGTCACCAACTCATTCATAATAATCAACGAACATGCACAATCAGTAATGTCAAAGCAGAACGAGATAAGGTGAGGATACCAAAAACTCGATCATGTGTCGTCGCAAAGAAAATGTTGCATACCACGAAATTTCAAACTGAGGAAGGCGATATACGGCAAGCTATGTGATTTTTCGGGTACCAGGTTCTACTAGGAAACCATACCCGGCACGGGGAACGGCCCTCCTACTCTGATGCGTGAATTTCACACGGAAACGGACTCGGCTTAGAAATATCGTAATGTCAATGCCAGTCATGGACCAAGAACTAACCACTCGGGTATCAGATAGTATGGAGGATCATAATTCATCAATTAGCGATACTTTTACACCTCATTTCTGTACCCGCAAAATTAGTGCATCACAAAAGGATGGAACTGTGAGATAAGAGAGAATAGGGAAGGATTAATGAAGACTTTAATACGGATATGTACGGCTCAAAAACTTTATCTTTTGAGAAAAGAGAATGAACCTAGATTGTGGATGCTTATCAGATATGGGAAGTGTAAAAATAATGGAAAAAATGATGATGACCGAGATAGATAAAAGGAATAAGATTGTGTTGGATACCGCAGATGAAAATATGATGGGGTTGGGGGAAATTCGAAGAAGGAAAATGTGGAGATTTTAGAAGTCGAAAGATGTTGAGGTCAGCGATAACAAAAAGGAACGGCAATGAAAGGGCATAAGGGAAAGATGAGGGAAAAGAAAATACATTTTTGACGACGTGAAGAAAGATATAATTTATTTTAAATTTAAGTGTACTCCGAAGTGATTTGAAAGCCCAAGAGGATGCAAAATAATCCTAGGGGTCCGAAAATTCTCCATCTCTAGGGTGAGCCACCTCTTATAGGTACGGTTATATTTATATACATGAATTGTGGATTATTGGTGTTGGGGCACTTGTCATTTCAAACACAATTCCTCTAACGTACAAATTAATATTCATTAGCAATGATTACAAATTCCAAACCTTTCAAAAAGTTTATTAACTTGAACAAATTACCTTTCTGGGGCCCCTATGAATTAGGAACAAGTGGCACGCCTAGACCATAACCGAGCCTTTCCCGAATCTCATTTACAGGCTGTGGGCTGGATATGAAAGGCTAGATGTGATCGAGTGGTCATTTATTCCATCGGAAATTAAACGTGTATCGATATTACCTAAATGAGAACAACACTGATGCAAGTATTGCGTCACATGCAACGTCAATAGCACCAAAAGTTATAATGATGAATTTAAGAACTGAAATTCCAAGCCGGTCTTTCGTCTTTCTCTATGCCTTACACTGATTCTAACTTCCACTCGTCTTAATTTAAAAAAAATGGCTGAGAAAACGATGTCAGCCAACCTTTAGGGATCACAATTACGAAAAGGAATGAGTACGCTTTAGATATGCATTAAATATTATACTAACAATAAGAATTTACACGACATTTGTGAATTTTGCCATATTCTCAGTATTCGAGACTATATGACCCAGAGATAAAGTAAAAATTCTACGTCCAATAATTTTTTTAGGGAAAGAAAACAAAGGGTATAATATATTTTTCCAGGTTACAAATTTAACGGAGATGGAAAACAGGTGCCAGTTTTCTTACACCGACTGATGACAGCAGCTGAAATCATTGAACGTCACATTCGAAACTGGCTGGCCAAATACGATAATAAGTACCTTTTTCACGCGTCCTATATAGCTCAGTAATTAAAGAAAACTGTGTGTCGGAAAAATAACTATCTTCCGAGCAGGATGATGATTTAATACAATAATTCACATTGGTAAAGACATTTTAAAGGCCCCTCGGCTAGCCGTCCTCAGAAGCCGCAGTCCTTGCGTGTGACTCACGTTCTACTATATTCCACGATGCCGGCGAGGACTTGGCAATGGCTTTCACCGGGCGTGAGTGAGGATTGACGGAGACGTAACACAAGAAGCAATGATTCACCGATCGTCAGCATCTTTCCGCGAAAAATTACAACTAGCCCCGTGACATCTTAAGTTTGTCCCACTTAGCAAACTTTCAATTATAAATTGGTCTAAGCGTTCTGGTTAGCACTCGTTGGCATATGAATCGCTATTATCTAGCTGTAACGTCTACCTACCTCTCAAGGTCACGCCATGACCTTACCGAGACGCTTTAATCGAATGAAAATCGCTGGTTTCCCATAGATTTCTTTCCAACCCCTTGACACCTAGTGGAGAAAAATGAAGATTTGGAACGGCACGCGAAGCAACATTTTCCACATCCCTTCCTTGCCTCCAAAACATATTTTCAGACGATTAACTTGTGATTAAATGCAAATAAAATACAAAATTCTACAAAATAAGATTAAGTCTATAGTGCTGGAATTCCATTCATTCGCTGCTTTTTGCCCGAATGATATTCGGCAATCTTTTCATTAAAAGGATGGCAGCAATTATAAACAACAGCCTTTTTCGTGATCCTAGAGAGTGTTTGAAACAACGAGAAGAAGAATTGCCTTCAGTTTCGTCTGAAGCCACCTGAAGAATAACGAAAATAGCAAAAAAAATTAATGTACGAAACTCCTTAAAGTTTAATGGATGGGTTTCGTGATGGAGTCTCCTTTCCCTCAAAAAAATATTATTTTCGTCAGAACTTGAGCATTGATACTCCACAAAGAAAAAAATAGTTCATATTTTCAATTCAGCAATTTAATCGAAATGGACACAACTACGGTGAAGAATCAACGTTAGAACGACAGCAACACCCATAGTATACGATGAATTTCACTTCACCGCTATTTACCCACGTCTGACGTGTATGATTAAGTGATGGATTCCGGCTGCGATGCCGGTATCCACGATCTGGATGAAGTAGAAGCCTACGTTTGCACAGAGGTTAACACATACGAAAATAAATGAAAATAACTACTTTATGAGCTGGCTACGTATCATAAACACTAATTTCACAGGCAGCTCTAAATTTGGAATTTTTCAACCTTATCTCATCAATTATAATATCGGAGCCAACAATAACGTCAAAATCGTACGAATTAACTAAAATAAAATACAAATTACGATAAACCAAACTCATATCATTTGCAATTCCAACAGGAAAAATAATAATGAATTGGATAAGCTCAAAGACCATAAAGTAAAAAAAGGACGTTCAGTTTAGCCAAAACACAAAATGAAATCACTCATCTAAATTAAATAATCTGTATAAACTCAACGAAAAGTCGGAATACTATAATATTTGAATGGTAATAATAAGTTTTCAAGCATGAAGTTTATCAATAAAAAGTGAATCATGGCAAGCTAAACACTATGCCAACAAAGGCGCCAAATACCCGACAAGGGTCATCACAAGAAAACCACCCACAAATTTAACCTATACGGTCAACTGATGCTACTAACTTCAGCAATCAGTTTGGTTCCTTCGAGGCACATATCAAATTTACAGGTACATTCTGAACGGTTCCTAACTGTAACCTAAGCATCGCGAGTACTACCTCAGTAAGGCTGATTGCAGATTTGCAATAGAACATCAAACCTCAGAAAATCATGCGTTTATGACGATCAAATATAATATCATTAAAACCCTTAATTACACAGTCACTGGCTTTTTACAAAAACCATTCTTAAGTGATGATGTTTTGATTTTAGCTAAGCTCCTAATCGGCGAGCTATTAAAAAGCAACATTAAAAAGGAACGGGTGTTAAACAACATCATTATTCATTTCGATTAACAGAATACAAAATATTACAAAATTATTAAATAAATATAATTCACTATACGATTGGAGTCAGTATATATACACAAATCTAAACTGCCCGACGTTGTAAACAAGGACCACCCAACTCAATTGAAAAACAATACATGAGCATTGCATTCATGGTGATAAACATAAAACTTGAAAATACTGGCTAAAACTGAGACAAAAGATCCAGAATTCAACTAATGCCGAATAAAACCAGCATGTTAGTATAAAATGGGATAACGTGTGGAATCTGCGAAGATTGTTTAGTAACATTTGTCCAATATTTCGTCGAATACGTCTTGATTTTTACAAAATACCAAGTTACATTAGTCGGTTAGTAATAACACAAAATCTAATCCAGAAACCTCAGCTTATAATAAACATAGGTATGGCATCGATGACAACGTTACACAAGCTTCTTGAAAATTACAATATACTTCCGAGTAAAGCTCAACCCAATAAAACATCAAAGTGATATAAATGAAATAGCAACTACTCACCATTTCTCGAAACGTCCAGCTCAACAAGGTTTTCAAGATTTTGTATATCAGCTGGCAGTCTGCTGATTTCGTTGTCACTAAGCCCAAGCCTCCTTAGACGGTTGAGGCGAAAGAAGTTCTACAAAAAAGTAGGATTAACATATAATAAGTCACTACACTTACAACAAGCAACAAAAAATAGGATTAAAATATTTCACTAACCTTCGGAAGATCTCGTATGTGGTTAGCGTCTAAGAGAAGTTCCTCTAGGCTCCTTGTATACCTCATGATATCTTCCGGGACAGAAGGGAGTGAACAATGACGCTTATCCACTGCCTCGATCTGCCGATTGCAGCCTTTAAAAATTGGAATACAACGAAACATATTTCCTTAAGAGTACACACAAAAGCGCATTATCCAAACTGTACACTATTGGAGTTAAGACGGAACATAAAATCGTCCTAATTCGGAGACACAATTCACACCACCCACAACACCCATCTCAGTTTTAAACATGAAAACTGAATAAGTGACGTCATCACCCCTCACGTCGAGAGAATCGGTGGCACAAAACTCAACTGCTCAAGAAAGCTTTCACGTAGTAGTTGAAAAATAAGCCACACGGTGATACGAAGCTGTATGTCTGCTATAAAACAATTTTCTTCACTAATTCAAACCAAAGTGCCAAAACTAAAGAAACTAAAACTAGTTAGAGGAACTAATTTTTTAATTAAAAATATTTACTTATTTCAGGCTAAATGTATAACTTTACACATTAAATGTCTGGATAGGTGATTGTAACGTCATCTTGTATCATTATATAGGACTAGGATATAAGCTTTCAAAAGAGGCAACATTCAAAGTTACCGAGATAATCATTCAAAAAAATGTTATTACATGCATGTAATTACAAAAACACAATTGAATTTAACAAAATAACAATATGTGATGGGTTCTATTTAAGTTATCGAAAATATTACATATCCAATTAGTATATAATTGAATGCTGCTAATTACATTCGTAATAGACAACAAAGATAATTAAAGGAGCAAAGGCAGAAATATTTTTAAAGAGTGATTCGTAAATATATTGACAAACAAATTTTTTTTTATTTTAGCTTTAATATACACTTATTTACACACATTTATTATTTGTTCCCCATCTTTGTAAGCTATTGAGTGCTTCATTTGTAAAAACCCCTCAATTGACCATCTCAACTATAACAAACTAATCTGATATAATGCTATATATCACACGGAAAAGCTTTTATCAAAACCTAAATGTTAACTGTGAGTCAAAAATAACTCTGAGGTCTTTTATATTTGTGAATTGAGCCATAGGATAATTGCCTAGTCTATAGTCATAATGCTGTGGACTCCTTTCCCGGCTGAATGTAACAGAGATAGTATTGTTAAATTGAAAGTTAGATGGTTGTTCTCACACCAGTTTTGAAGTCTATAAAGGCAGTTTTGAAGAGTTAGGTGATCATCAATTGATTTAGGTGTTAAAAAAATGTTTAAGTCATTGGCATACAAAAGAAAAGGAATTGGGTCTAATGCCGCAATAATATCATTTATAAATAAGTTAAATAATAGTGGACTCAGATGGGATCGTTGGGGAATGCGTGATGATGGATAGAAACAGTTTCTTTTAGATGCATTAATTTGTACTAAACCTTCTCTGTTGGTCAAATAACTTTCCATCTAGTCAATTAAGGTACCACTCATTCCCAATGCATCCAACTGTCTAAGCTCAATAATAACAGTATCAAAAGCCTTATTGAAGTCAGTATATATGACATCTGTTTGTAACATTTTTTCCATACCTCTTCTATAAGATACTTTTGAAAAACCAAAACATTAGTGGGTGTTGATCTTCCTTTAGTGAAACTATGGTGCTCAGGGATAATGATACTATTTAAGATAGAAGTTAGCTTATCTACAACCAATGATGCTAAGACTTTTGCTATTTTGAGAGCTTGGTATTCAGGTGATAAGATTTAAGCAGAAGATCATGAAATACCAATATATCTCTTTTAATAAATAAACAAATAGGTTCACTTGCTAAAGTGAAGCTCAGATGTATCTCAATGAAGGAATGCTTTTTTTTACAGCAAAATGAGCTACAACAACAATAAAAACATTCTTCGTTAAGCAGCTGCTTGTTTACAACATGATGTGACTCGGCAACACGTTCAGCTTGCCTTGAAATGACACAATCTTGATGAAGCTTTTCTTATCAACAATACTTAAGATCATCTTATAACATGATTATGAAGCTAGAATAGTACATCAAGAATGAATTTAAGACAATCTTGGTAAAGCAGATGCCTTACTGTTGACTAGGGTCTCAGGGTTCAAAATAAACTGGAAATTGGCCATGAAAAAAATTTTTAACCACTAATTTTCAAAAGCTTCAAAACTAGTAGTCACATGGGAATATACAAGATAGATTACCATCACGATGGAAATATCACCAAAGCAAAGAAGAATTAAAAAGCATTTAATAATAAGAATAAATTTTCACAAAACCGTTCCCACACAATAAAACACATGTTCTACATAAGGCCTCTCACTGACAGCCATTATTAAGCAGTATGCAATCATGTTAAGGTAGGTTTGTGATGGATATAGACTCAACATACTGTTGCTCTTCTAAGACCTGCCTAAAACAATACCAAATATCCCTAAACCCCTAAAACTAAATAAAGCAGTAATATGTTCTTTAGCTCTGCACAGAGCAAGGATCTTGTCATATAGAAACACTGGCTGATCACCAGCATTAAACAGCATTGGGCCCAAATGGAAGTTGGAATGAATGGCCTCTAAGTTCCTATCAAGGTGCTCTTGTCCCATCCGCAAGTGGTAGGCAGGTAAAATATGGGTTGTCACAATAGATGAATCTCTGTTGGCATCAGAGCATGACTTATTCCAGCATATCTAAATGCCGGAGCCTTTTGTCAAATGCAAATGCTTGACCCTCTCATCTTATCTTAGCTCTACATGCCTCTTCCTTAATCAACTACATCCAAAATGTATATCCTTTTCCTCATTCTACCTAGTTCACCCAAAACTCTTGATTAATTTAAGTCTTCAGATCCAACCCACACAACAAAAGTTCATTCATTGTAAATATCCAAGATATCCTGTGGATATACATATTACAGACAATGGATATTAAATTGTCCTCCAATAACCAAGGATGTATATTCTCGTAGGAATATTCAATGCATTTCAATATGTGAGTCTCAGACTGCTCAGGTGTAACTGATGGACAGAGATTCTGAATGGAGAGTGTTAGGAAGATGAGTAAGATGGGTGTCCATTGTTGCCTGTGCTGTTCAACATATATGTGAAGGTTAAAGTGGTAAGGGAAAAATTGGTAATAGGAATGAAAGTCAGTGGGGAATTTTTAAAATCAATTAGGTTGTTGGTGGCTGGTTGCAGATGATACAGCTTTGGTTTGTCAGTCAGCCAAGGGGTTGTAAGCATTGATGAGGACATTGTAAAGTCAATGTGTGAGGCATGGGATGAGAATAATTTCAAACAAAGAAAAGGTTATGCAGTTTTTGAGAAAGAGGCATGCAAATTAAGTATTAAAATACGATGCGAAAAAGAAGAGCAGTTGGAACAGTTTACATATCTTGGAAGTGTTTTGGACCGAAATTGTCAAAATAGTAGGAACATAAGACAAAGAAATACATTAGGCTCCACCATGGATATACTATATATATCCATCTTTCATATAATCATGAATGGGTGAGGTGTACACTGCAGCAATCCATTGCAAGGGTAATGGATATTTTGTGCTGCCTGGGAATTACCACCCAATATGCCTTACATATAAATATGCTTCCTTCTTTTAGTATTTTTCCCAACACACCTCTTTTTTTGCTCTACCATGCCTAGCTCCTCTATGTTTGTATTAATTTGACTTTATATTCTATACACTTTATTATACACACCCACATCACAAAAGTCTTCAGTCTATGCTAATCCTCCTTCTTCAATGACCAAGTTTCTGAGACTTACCAAACTTACTCTCCATACTAAAGTTTTCATTAATCTTTTCTCTGCATCAATACTTCATACTCCCATTATTGACTCCTTTCTCTTTGTAAAAGCTCCTATTCATAGTACAATTCCTCTTTTAATTTCTTTAATACTTTGCCCATCTTCTTCTCGGTCATTACCTAAAAAGGTGAAATAGTCTATTTATGTTTGTCAAATTATATTTATTTTAGCCTTCTTTTTTCTTGGCCAAATTCAAAGAAACTGCGGGGGATGCTGTTACAGTCTCATTTCCTTCATTTTATAATGAAGGAAGTATGACGCCTATTATACTGATGCTGCACGAAGGTATTAAGCAATTATTACAATCCTTTGGCTAACTAAAACTTGATCAACCACGAATTTAATGTTATGAATTCCCCACCTACTTCTATGCCTGCTACAGTCCCTTCCATGCCTCTTCCACCATTTCCTCCAAAAAAATGTATATATATATATATATATATATATAGAATGGAATGAATGATAATGGACAGCTCTGCCTTACCACTTGCCTAACACTGTCCATCTTGTGTTTCCATTCCGTAACCCCACTCATAAGTCTGACAGCTATTACATGTTTAGAGATATGGAACGGCAGAAAATGACAGCTTTTTCAGAGGAAAATGCAGGAAATTAGAATGGCGAAAGTGTGCAAACCATTTCGTTAACCAGCGTTTACACTATTTAACAATGATATCACACTAAGAAAGTAACAGAGGTGTAGGCTTCAGGAGAACAGTGTCTACAAAATTAAAATATTAAGATTATCTGTACGTTATATACGACGGGGAAATCTATTAAACTTCAGTTTCATTTATTCAGTCCAGGGTACCTAAACAGCTGATTACAAATACAACTTATTAATTACAAGCATCAAAGCAAAATTTTAGCCATTTAACAAAATCTTTAATCAATGGCGGCATTTAAGATTAGGTAGTAGGCTGTAATTTGGTATAGATGGCAGGGCAAGTTCACATGTTCGTGATAATAACGCGTAAATATTTTCACTAAATAACCATTTTATTTCGGCTATGAATGTACATTATTTATTCTTTTCTACTTCTTAACCTTATCTCATTCCCCAATATCAGTTAAAACGCCCGAAAATGCTTTTAAATGAGCAATGTATACAGCTAAATTTAGTTGAGATGGTCTATTCTGGCTTTCCATACGTTAACCTGGTACATTGAAACAGCCAAGGGCTATAGTTATAAATGGCTAGCACGTGTGGTGCTAAAATCGACGGCAAAATAATGTCGTAAGAACCCGTCTAATTTCATATCTTATTGTATATATTTTGACAGACCTGTCAAAAAGAGGAACGAAATGCCCTTTTCGGTAGTCCGTAACGTGTCGTCTCATTCAATTTACGTTAACGAAGCGCTGTCTAGTGTTTTGAAGCCATGGACGTTGAAATCACGAGTAAAATTGGATTTATTGGTGGAGGAAATATGGCCCAGGCTATTGCTCAAAGTTTATTAAAAGCAGGTACTCATTCCCTACTTTTGTTTCAGCTGACGTTGATTGAACTCAATTCTGTATGTGTATGGTCCGCTCTGAAAGTTCTGTAGGTGCGAAGTCCGCTTTGAAAAATTCAAATTAAGATATGATGCATCTGTGGCGGTGGGAATTCGAAAGGTAATGCGGGAAAAGTATCTAACTTTTACTCATGTAATTTGATACAAGCGAAGAAACAGGCCAAGTATTGACGGTTTTTGTCGTTTCATACTTAAAATGTTGGCGGATAATGCAAAAGCCCGAAAGGGTTAAAAATTGTTAGAAAAACAGTTGGATGGCAACATTTGTGATTAGATATGAATAGATAGGCCGCTTTAGAATGAAAGGAAAACGGTCAAGAATTAGGGAAATGACGAAATCAAAGTCTTAGTGGAAAGATAACATTACTGCCAAACTAACTGGCTGATGTCCCAGGCGAGCGAACTTAAAAATAACGGAGTTGCACGGGAAGGTATAGGGTGGGTGCGAGTAACAGGGAGAAATAATTATTTGTTTTAAAGACTAGTGCTAATCATGTTTAGGTACGGTGCATTGTAACGTTTGTAACTTTGAATTTAATTTGCTTTTGGTTTTTCAATTGGTTCGGGTGCATAATGGTTGGGATCTATGGTGTGTTTGGATGTTACAAACGGTCTTAGATACCAGCTTGTTAAGTTGTCGCCTTGTCTGGTTCATGCCAAATAGCTGGATGCACAGCAGTCGAGTGCAAGAGTAGCTGGAATGAACCATATTAGTCGTAGGTTATTGCTGAGGGTATTGTTCCTATTTCAGATGATGGCCTTGCCACTGGTGATGTTCTATTTTTAAAGATGATCGTGAAGTTAATGAGTTTTGAAGAGCGTCAATATGACGTCAGAATATTTGGATATTAAATGAAAGTTAACAGATAGTGGTTAAGTACGGAAAATGGAGTGGCGGTTAATTTAAGGACTCTGTCTTTAAGTTTAAACAGTTTACAAAACTGATAATTAAGATGCATTTTTAGAGATGATATTCAGCGATGGATTTTTTAAAAGTTGTTGGTTATTGGGTGCTTGGGGTTCTTGGGATCCATTCGGTCTTTTGTAATTTTGGATTCAGGTTGTCATATTTTCACTTGACTTAAACGTTATCTTTAGTGGTCCTAAGTATTTATCTTTTCCAGTACATATTCTTCATATTACAAGTTACTGGATGTGTTACTGAAGAATCTTGTAACCATGGCCTTGAATGACTCGGAATGCAGAAAAAAATATACAGGAAGGTTTCCCTGAGAGAAAACCCCTCTCACTAATGAATGGCTTCTTAGATGGCACACTAACAAATACTTCATACCTTTGGATGATCAACTGTGTGGACTATGTTCCAGCCAAAATGTTGGTATCTTTGCTAATTGGTATCAGTTCGGGAAATAATGCAGCAATTAGCCAGTAAACTTGAGACCAAGATCATGCAGGCCAAATAAAGGCATCGAGAATTCAGTAGTGATGGAATATATGACATCTAGGCATATTTTCATGCTCAATGTACAGAGCAGAACATACGCAGTACTGTCAGAATGTATACCATATAAAATTGCCCTGGGTTAGAGAAATAATTCCATTAGCGAGATAAGCAAATAAAAGCCAATGCATTGTGCCACCGGTAACCAAGGGAGATCAGTAGGGCATAACTTGCTCAAAGCCAGATTTAGAAATGCTTAATGAAAGTTAAAATTAACGTGAAATCATTTTTAAATACATGGTTTACATGTGTATTGAGGACGTGAGACTAAATCTGTACAAATTTTGTTTCAAAGAAGCTCTTTGAGTATTCTTATTTACCATATTTTTCAATAAATAAATGAAGTAAAGCATAATACAATGTCATAAATAGAAATTTCTTGGATAAATTTTACTTTGAAGACATTGGTTGTTGACTTCTTTGGTTGACCAAATATAATTGCTATCTGCTATCCTCTGAGTATCGAAGCATGACATGGGGTCCAGTTTAAGAGTGTAAAATAGACTACTAGCACCATAGAAAAGATACTACCTGACAGTATATATCATGACCAGTTTAAAGAGTTTTATACTGCTCAAAATTGTGATCTGAATCTTTGTAAATACAAGTTGTAAGAGCATTAGAGAGGGCAGCTGATAGCTGACATCATTTGTGCCATTGTGGGTGGATGGAAATGGAGGAAGGGTGAAGAGAAACCCGGCATCAGCTTTAGCCTACTATTAGCGTTAGGCACCTAGTGCCACTTCCACAAGTCCACAGCTTAACGTCCCATCCAACGGACGGCATAATCACTTAAAGTGATCCCCACAAAGCACCTCAAGTAGGGATCAGGATGTTTATTTATTTAACAAAGCAGCCAAAAATGGCACAAAGGCTTTTACATTGGCTGACAGACAATGCATATAATATACATTAAGAAAAAATGGGTAAAAGCAATAAACAATAATGAAAACTTAACAAAATAAATGTCAAGAACAGGGATAAGATAGCAGGAGAGTGCATATGTAACCAGAGAGAGCTAAGTTACTATCTGGCATTTAAGGAAGGAGATGAAAGCATTGAGTGAGGAAGAGAGGTCCAGGGAAGGATGCTGAATGCTTAGGGAATTAAATGTAGCGGGAAGTCAATGGAATAGGGAACGTTGAGAGACAGAGATGGAAATTTGGAATCTGCATCAGACTCAAGTTACGTGTTATCACTGAAAGTATCTGCCATATCCAGGATTTGAAACTAGGCCCTCTTGGTGGGAAGTCAGTGCCATAGCCACAGTGCCCTCACAATTCCCCTTATAAATATGAATTTCATTAGATTATAGCTGAGGAAGTTAGAGATGAAGTTCATGTTGAATGATTTTTTATACCGTAAAAAGCATTTTTTTATAGAATCCCTTTTATCTGGATTCCCTTTAACTGGTCAATGCTCTTTGTTCTCCCAATTTCTCCTCTGGGTAAATCTTTCCAATTAAATGGGAGTACCATTTGGAAAGTAAAGATACAGAGGTTTAGATATTTTCAGTTAAAATACAAAAATTCAATTCCCTTTTTATTATAATAATAAAGATAACCAAATGCAATAAATATTTTGCAGTAAATTTATAGCTCTGAAATCCTATTTGAAATGTTTTCTGATTACTCAGTCGTTTATTTGTGTACTCAAGGGTTGAGGTCCAAAGTGACTGGATAAGAGGGAGTCAATTTTAATTATTTGTCAAGATGTTGAAACTGTTTGTCATTTCAATGAATTTTTTTTTATTTTCTCAAATTAAATTCTACCCTTTAGGAATTGTACCTTCTGAAAATATTATCATCTCTTCTCCAACTACAAGAACCTTTGCAACTTGGAAAAAAATGGGAGCTGAAACAACTCATGAGAATGGTGAGAAGGAATATTTTATTTGGGAATGCAGTGTAGTGATCTATTATTGAGATTAAAAAAAATGTTTCCTGTGTGTTGATTTATTATGAAGAATTTAAATTGACTAAGTTATTCCTGTGTACATTTTATTAAACATGATTCACATTGATATCGTAAAAAACATAACTTAATTGGCCATTAGGCCATTCTAACGTTTTTGCTGGTAGATGATAAGCCCATTGATGAATTACAATAATTCATCTATTATGGCATCAATAAAAAGAATAAATATGACAATTATTTTCATTAAACTATTATCATATAAACACTAATATTTATACAAAATGCATCATTTTGTTGCACATACCTCCTTCAATCATTAGTTTCATAACTGGAGGCCCTTTTATGTCATAAATAATTAAGTTGTTCACAAAAAAGTGTTGAACTTGTGATTAAAAGGTTCAATGCTCTGATAATAATTTCAATTGAAGCCCATGTTATGTTCAATATGCCCATGTAATAAAGTTAGTTTTATGATTTGAGTAACTCTTTGAAACCTGGGTCTAATTTAATAAAATTTAGGGGGTGGAATAACAAAGTCAGTTTTTCAATATGCATTGATTCCTTAAATTCACACCAGAGGCCTTTTATTTATCGTTGTTAAAATTCTACGTAAGGGTCACAGAAGATCAAAGAGAAATGTGGTTTTTACGTGTACTCTATGGCAGCATTCTACTGTTATGTTTAATAAAAATAATGATTAGCAATTGTGAAATAAATGTTTAAATTCAGGAGGCATATGAGGAAAAGAAAAAGATTATCAAATGTGTTTTGTTATATTAATTAAGTAAAAATTAAAAATGTAACATTTCCTATGTTCATTCTAATTTTTGTTCAAAGCATAGGTATGTAAATAACTTACATATCCACTTACATTTTTCAAATTAATTGGAATACAAAACAGAGGTGTAGCCGTAGTGATATGGCTGGAGAGCTGATAGAAAATCCCTGAAACATACAATTTTGCACAGAACATTTGCATGAATTGAACTGAGTTTTATACTATTCATGACTAGTGTGGATACATCCCATGCTGCTCATCTTAATGTTGGTTTGCAGGGTATCATTTAGACATTAACATGCTTAAAGGACCATTCATTCTATATATAATTCTGGAATTCATAGATAGAAGTAGATAGTAGTCAATGTATGAGTTACGGACCAAACCCCTTGTTGACAAAAGTTAAATGGTCAATTGGAATCACAAAATCATATTGTATATACTTGGAGAGTAATGGAATGTTCACAGGAGCAATTGGTAAAGTGACTGCTTTTGTTAGAAGTACCTGTGAGGGGGAGGAGATCAGATAGCAGTAAGAGGAGGCAAAGGTGTTTGTCAGGGTTTGAAGACAGAAAAAGACTATGGGCTAGCCCAGAGGTGTATTAGACTTGAGACAAGGACAGGCCTTGTGGGTTGGGAAGAAAATTTTGCTGTGACTGTTTCCAGTTGGTAAATTTTCTACTTAAAGCTGTCATTTTCCATGTAAAAGAGCAATATTAAAGACAGACTCTAGTCATCCTCCACAACAGCGAAGGAATCTACCAGCCTCAGTGAAATGAACATTGAAAGTCAGTGGTTCTTAGTGTCATACAAGAGGTTGGACCATGGAGGTTGGTTGGGCAACAAATCCATTTTTATCTACATGGTATCACTTAGGGAAGAATTAATTAATGTATGACAGTGTATTGCAGACTGGCTAGGAAAACAGGTTTCTTCTCGAATTGAACACCTTTCAAACCTAATTAAAGATTATACATATTTATGATGTACAGACCAGCATTGTGCATTTTTTTGTCCAGGATCATTATATTATTTGTTTGTACTCTGATTTTGGTTAAGCCATAATTGTTTTATTTTGCAGGGAAAGTGGTGGAGGCTGCTGATATTATATTTCTCACTGTGAAACCACACATTCTTGATTCTGCTCTCAATTCTCTAAATGTTCAACAAGTTCGCAAGACAGAAGCCAAGCTTTTTGTTTCTGTGATTGCAGGTGTTACCCTCCGTGAACTTGAGCAGGTAAAGGTTAATTTTATCACTAGTGTGACTTTGTATGTATAGAAATAATAATAAGTTTCTTTGATAGACCCTGTGCTTTCTGATTTTCAGAATAAAAAAGTTATATAACATTGGAACATTTTGATAATGCTTCATTGTTGCCTTATTTTCATTCTGGTGATGTTTCTATCTCCTCAATTAGTCTCCATTGGTATAACAAATTTTGGCTTTTCTTAGGGCATATTCTCCTCATTTGTAGATTTTATTCATTGAGATTGCTTGATGTATTTTAAAAAAGGCATTTGGCCCTGAATTAGGTAGAATTAATGAAAGTATGTGGGTGATCTGAAAACTTTCTGACCTCAACATTAAGATGGCAACACTCTTCAGCAAAAGTTGGGAAATGTTTTTGTGGATGTGTTGAAAGGTACTCATCAAAATTTCAGCCATTTTGGACTCTTGAGTGAGATGTTGTGAAAATGGAAAAATATGAGTTTCAAGTTGTCATTAAATATTTGTGTCTGAAAGCCGATATATCTATGCAAATCAAAGATGATTTAGACGCTTTGTATGAGGACTCTGCAGCATCATTTACGACCATGAAAATTTTGGGCTGCTGAATTTAAATGTGGCCATACTAGCTTGGCTGATGATGAGCAATCGGGATGGCACAAAGCTGCGACAACCACCAATAATATAAAAAAGGTTCACCAAATGGTACTGGACGACCACCGAAGTAAGGTTAGAGAGATAGCAGAGGCTATGGGCATATTGAAAGAATGCATTTGTCATATATTGACTGAAGAATTGAACGTGCGTAAGGTATCCGTACATTTGGTTCAGTGCTCTCTCTATTTGGACCAAAAATGCATTCGAATTAACATTTTCAAGGCCCTGTTGGAGCAGTTTAAGCAAAGTGAATCAGATTTTTTGCATCAATTTATAACTGTAGATGAAACTTGGATCCACCTCTACACTCCTGTGGTGAAAGAACAGTCGAAACAGTGGTTTGCAAAGGCTGAATTTGCTCCAAAAAAAGGTGAAGACTGTTCCATAGACTGGGAAGGTGATGGTGACTGTTTTTTGTGATAGGATAGGATACGATATAGCTTTTCCATTAGGACGAAGCACCTTCTCACACTTTGGTGGTCGCCATAATGAAATTCATGAATTGTACTTTGAATTGGTCGACCACCCATCATATTCACCAGAACTGGCTCTCGGAGACTTTTTTCCTGTGTCCTAACTTTAAAGCCTGGAGGACAGATTTTCATTGGACAAGGATGTTATCATGTGCATAAATGCCTATTTTGAGGAGAAAGATGCCAACTGCTACTTGAAAGCATAGCTGGGAAAAGTGTATCAAGTTAAAGGGAAACATGTTGAAAAATAAATTTGAAGAAAAAATCTATCATTTATTTGTTTGGTTGGAAACTTTTCAGGCTATCCACATATTACAGAAGATAAGAGTAGACTGGAGGCATATGCATCTTATATGCCTGCCATGCATCACAAACCTGCACATGTTTCAGAATGCCCTGGCACATGTGGCAGATGGATTAGAATGGGCAGTGTAAGGCAAGAGGTTAACAGGTGGGTGTTCATTATAATTTTTGCTTTCCCATGTACATGCAGAGGAAGTGGTCAACAAAAGGAAAGAGAAGAGTTGTAGGTAAGAATGAAAGTATGTGTGCTATTTATAAAATCAGATTTTTGCAGATCCAATTATTCGTGGGACTTTGTGGATTGTACAAGAGTTTTGTACCACACTTTAAAGAAAAATTAGCACCACTCACAAATATACTGAAAAAGGACTGATAATTCAAGTGGACCAATGAGAAAGAAACTGCATTCTGAAAAATCAGAGAGGTCATTCACAATTCTCCCAGTGCAGCTCAACCTCATCCACATTGAGGAGTATTTGGGTGAGGGTGAGTCACTAGGGTGTGAGGGACATTGATGAATATGCCAGTCAGAAGTTATCTCCCAAGGAAAAATATTACTGCACTACCAAGGAGTAAGTGAATTATGGTATAGTCATTCAGAAATTCATAGAGTACCTAGATCAGTAATCTTTCTAACCATCTCTTCCATGGTTGATTATACTATCTGGGATAAAATCTAAACTAAAATGCTGGGGATTATTATTAGCTGATTTCAACTTTGTTTCCCCTGTGCCTGACACCACCATGCTGCTAACGATATGCCATGAAATGCAGCAGTGAGTTGGAGCATTAGAAGGTGATTCTGGAAGTGCAAAATATTGCCAAGTTTGGAAAGATGTCAGAAGAACTTGTTATTAAGGCATAGCAACCAGACACAAACTTTGCAAGCATAAATAAGTGGCAAAAAGAAGATGGAGCCAGTAAAATGATGAAACATGAATGAATCGATTGGAAAAGATGATACTAATTGATGGGGGTACCAAGGGAATTCAAAATGCATTACAAGATTTTTTTAGTAGAGGATGACAACTCAATACATAAATTCGTCTATTACTTTCTAAAAGCAAAGTTTTTTTCTTTTTTCAAGTTCACAGAACAACATTCTTCTTTACTTTTATGACCTTATTACCTCAACAATATATGGGATTGACTTTTGGAAAAAGATAATTTGCAGCAGTGATTATAATCCATTTACGCACCAGACAGCTCTTTGAATTCAATAATGGTTTGTGGCAGGTCTTTTAAATAATGATTTTTCATTTGAAAATTGGAACACAGGACTTCAGATAAAATATTGGTGAAATTAATGAAAAGTGCAATAATAATAATAATATGTACTATTCACTCAGTCAAAGCAAACAAGACTCATATAAACTAAACACTTGCTTATTAAAAAAAAATACCCATAAAATATATGTTAAAAAATTCAAATATAGTTTTAAATCTTGCATGTATGGCATAATTTTGCATTTGTATGTGCTATTTTATTGCATTCTACAGAGTACTACACAAAATACCATGTGTTCTTATCCCTATTTTTTCAGAAACTTATAAATATTGGATTTCATCCTCGTGTTGTCCGTGTAATGCCCAATACCCCTGTGACAGTTGGTTTTGGTTGTTCAGGTAAATACTAAAATTTTTAGAGATTGTATTTAGTCCAACTCATCTTATGTCAATTCCAAGCTCCACAGTAGTGAACACACATGCACATCTAGAGCACCAATGGCCAGAATAACAAATATGCAACATCACAAGGGGCTAGCAGTTCAAAGATCTTGAAATTCCTATTTAGAAAAGTGAATGTCATTGAAGTTTTCCAATTATGAGTTAAAATGAAGTTATGCATTTGTGATTGCCATTTGAATTACTTGAAGGGGTGTAGCCGAAACAGGATGCTCTTAAAAAGTTTCTTCCCACTTCATAACCATATTTTTGTTGATACTGAATTTGATATTTATTGAATTCTAATGAATATCCATTATCGTTTTAAAAAAATGGCAACTTTATCATTGCTGATTCATTTGCCAAAAATGTGTACCTTTTCCAGAAGCTAGAGGGATGCAAGGGGACCCCCTTTCATTTTCATGTTTTCTGTGATGTTTTTATTCGATTAATACAAAGTTTTGCAAAAATTACTCCTGTAACTGATTAAAATAAGACATTTCAGAAATTCATGTTAATTATGCATAAATGTGTTAAGGTAAGTGCAAACATCTTTTTTGTGTATTTTGACATTGCCTTACCTATGAAAATAGTTAATATTTGTATTGGTGAACTTTTTGTGTGTATGTGCATGAACATATGTACCCAATGTGTATGTGTATATATACCATATACATATGTATCATCATCAGTATAAAAATCCTAGGATTGGTTTACTACAGCCCTCTATTCTTATATGTGTAGAGTTAATTCCAAAACCACCTTCTTCTGTCAAAGGAACAAGAAATCATTTGTATTTGTGTATCTCTCCTCATCTGCTCACGTGGTACAGAATCACTTAACTCCTTCATCTCTGCCCTCAGTAACTCCTCTCTCCTTCATTTCCACCATTTCCTTCTCTAGAATAACTTTTTTATATGGATGTCTTCAATTCCAGTGAATTTCACGATTCTGTTCTCATCAAAACTACATACAAACAATAATACCTTCATCACAGCAGTTCCCTTGTCTCCCCTACCAAATGTTCACTCCCATACTCTCTTTCTATCCATGGTCACTGAATCTCTAATAATCTTTATTCCCTTAATAAATTTCTCAATAACCTCCACCACTCCCTCCTCAAACATGGATCTGGGATAAATTCTCTTGATTCCATTCCAAAGGCCCTTTTTCTATCCTCAGAAACCATAAGACCTTGGTTAACGAATTCCCCTCATGTCCCTCCATCGTGTATAGACGTTATGGAAAACTTTTTGACCTACTCAAATCCACCAAGCTTCTCTAAATCTCTCCTACTAGAAAAATCCACATCTCTGTGCAATTTGGTCCATTCTCACTACTCCCTTCCTCACCTGGTTATGAACTTCATCATCCCTTACCTTCTCCTGTTGAACTTCCAACAATATTGTCCAACTGCTGCAATGTGACCTCTGCTTTTCATTCTTCATAGTAAAATGAACCATAGCACTTAATATATGAAACAGCAACCACCTTGCTTCCTGAAAACCTTCATCCTCTTCAACCTGTCTCTCTTTCTCAAAACATCCCTCATTTGACAGTTATTCCAAGGTCTCAGTAATTGCCACATTTCCAATTTCTCCGATTAAACGTAAAACCATTGATTAGACCTTCATATGGCTTTTTGAAGCATACTGGCACCCAGAACTCAATGTTTTCAGTAAACACATTCCCCCTTTTTCCCTCTCATCTCTTTTTAACTTCCCAGCGAAATCCTTCTCCTCCTCCTACTCCACACTCTCTCTCACCTTCCTCTCTACTACCTCCTCAATCCTTGCCTTCCTTATGCTGAAGAAGGTGGCTGCACCTCCAAACATTCTAGTTATCTTGCTTCTTATCTCATTTATTGTTGCTCTATATTTATATATAAATCCCACTTTTTTGTATGTCAGATAAATTCACTGGTAGTATTTGCTGTAAACAACGATTTGACACAATGCTTTATATAAACCTGTTTATGGTAATTGTGTGTAATTAGTGAAAAAAAGAGCCACATCAATAGATTCATGCATGGCAGAGTGGTGTACATTAAGCTTTTGTAATGACAAAAGACATTTTTAAATTTTACCCTCTGGCTTTATTTTCAGTCTATTCTGGAGGTACCAAAGTAACTACAATTGACATGGCTACAGTTAATAAAATGCTCTCTGCTGGTGGTGTATGTGAGGAAGTCCCTGAAAATTTGATAAATGCAGTTGGTGCTCTTGCTGGTTCTGGACCTGCCTATGTAAGTTTTTTGAAGTGCTTATGGATTTAGAGTTTTTAAATTTATGTAGTAGAATATCATGTTTTGCTTTTTCATTCCCAAATCCAGAGAAAGGTTGTTTGGTAAATGTATCCATGCATTAAGCAACGCTCATGATGGGAAAAAAAATTTACTGCTCATAATTTATCTCTCTGACATTTTTACAATTTATCACTATCTGAAGTTACATTATGTTAAATACCACCAGACATATACACATAACCTCAGAAACAGATATCACATGACCACACTTGTAGTAATTTTGCAAATTCAATACAGATTTCATGAGAAATATAACAGTGATTTTTTGTGTGACCTGACCTTATCAGTATGTTTTGTAAGATAATCATTCTGTGGCAATCAATAGCACTTGAGGAGTTATGAAACCACTTAAACTCCCATTAAAAATTCTCTTTTGCAGCAAGAAACAACCAGGATGAAAGGAGCAAAATGGAGGTTATTTTGGACTGTTAAATTCAATAGGAGACATTGGAGAAAATGATCAAAAGATTTTTAAAGATCGAAATTCTGAAGAAATTTTTTTGAGAGTTAAAATTCAATAACACGTGGAAAGATATATAAAGTGAAATTGATGTGTATGTTGAATGCTTCATTATAATTTTAGTAGTTGAAGCCATGAGAAATAGAGAAGCTAATATTTTTTCTCATAAAGGCATTTTTAAGTGTATGTTCAATAATTTAGAAAAACAAATTTATTCAATGAGTCAAATGCTTTTAAAAAGTTAGAAATGTGAATTGGTTAAAAATAGAAATCTTATGTCTCTCACAAAGTTCTTGAGCAATGTTGATTCTATGCAAGGTGAAATAGGGAAGAAGATGCTTTATTGTCCTGTCAAATAAGAATGAAATGTCCAATTGGCTAAGCTATTAATGGAAAGACTTTTTAAAGAATATTTACCACAGAAGTAGTTCCAAGAGACACCCTTACAGGGAGTTTTGTCATTATATTAGAATTTGGTGTGATTGACTAAAGCAATATCAATTTCAACATCTAAGCCTAGCCCTATGTATGTAGACCAAATATTTTTCTGTTAGGTAGAAAATAGGTGTGGTAGAAGCAATAAATTCTTTCAATCCTATCTTAAAGATCCTTTTAGTTGCATAAGTAACAGTTCAACCAAAACTTTAAAAAAATTAAAAGAAATTTTTCCTCATATCATACTTCCACATAAATATTTTGTACAAAGTAAAAGTCATTGTTGGATTATACAAGGAATTCCCTATGTTTCTTAATGTTTTATTTTAAAAGTGACAAAACTATTTGGAGTAGTTTAAAAAATTTAAATAAATAATATTTACATTGGTTTATTTCTGCCTTGTTATAACCCAATGCTTTTATTTCTGCTAATAAACAGTTCGATTGGGAGGAAAATGATGGGAGTGAGAGAGAAACTAAGTGATGATGGGAAATGGAAATTCAATAATATAGTTTTAATGTCATTGGAGTAGATTTTTGCAATCATCTGTGGGAAAGTGTATCAAGCACAAAGGAGAAAAGCAGAATCAGTTGTACAGGCACTGACTTGGTAGAATATACTTATAATGATTAAAAAACACTAATTTTCATACTCATTTAATAAAATAACTTAATCATTTTAGACATTTTCACACCATTTTCAAAAGCAATTGTTAAGGTGATGTGATAATTTTGAAACTGGTTAAGCTAATTTAATGAGGATAAGAAGTAGCAATAAATAGGAGTGGAGTGTAGAAAATTAATATTTTTTTATTATCATGATGTAATTAAATTATGAAATTAGACATCTTATTAGAGTATTTACTAACAGTTGGTAAAAGCAGTGTTTTCATTATTGATATATTTAACAGGTATATTTAGTGATTGAAGCACTTGCTGATGGAGGAGTGAAAATGGGTGTTCCACGAAACATGGCCACCAAGTTTGCTGCTCAAACCGTGTTGGGTGCTGCGCAAATGGTTTTGGAAACTGGACGCCATCCGGGCCAATTGAAAGATGAAGTCTGCTCTCCTGGAGGTACCACAATAGCAGGAATTCATGCAATGGAGAGAGCTGGGGTCAGGTAAGAATATTTTATTTGAAGTATCAAAATTTGTTCTTCATTTCCAAAAAGGAGATGTTACACAGAAAAATGGCAACTGAATCATGGCAAATTATGAATACTCATTGTAGTTAATCCATCTATGAAGTTCTAGGGACTACCAAATCGACCTTCAGGGTGATTACTGTGGTTATGGCTATATATGTGTACCCTGTACTAAGCCTGACAGGGTGTAAAATTCACACATCAGAGTAGGGGGGCCAGTTCCTTTCCCTGTTCCAGTTATAGTTTCCAATGGAGATCTGGTACCCAAAAAATCACATAGCTCTTGCACAGGACTTAGTGGATGACAAAAATTTAGTACAGAATTTAAGGATGCTTAAATACTACCTACAATTGCTATGTTACAGGTTTCCCTCTGTATTGTTGTCATTTGGTAAATATCATTTCTCCAGAAATCCTACTATTGTTTTCAGACAGAAGTGATGATGCAGGATACATTTGAACATCTTATTGAGGGGTCAAATTGTAATTCCTTGGACCCTATTCATTGATTCTCAAGATGGGAATTTTAGTCCTAATACTCCTCATCCTATTTTTGACATGAATTTTAAGGAGTATGTAAGATGTCAATAAATGCAATCAATGAAATCATATGCATATGTCATTTGTTGATCACAAGAGTAAAGAGCACTAGCCATATGAAATATTATTGGAATTTAAATGGGTACTGAGTAATTAGAATACTTAGGGTTTTGCTTTCTTGTTTTCCTGTGTGATTACTATTTCTTCATCAGACATAATGAAGCACCTTCCTGTAGAGTGGTAATGTGTATAAAACAGCTGGTTGAGTCACACGATTAAGAGCTTTTGAATATTCCTTTCAAAAAGCATATCCTTGCTGTATCAAATCTAATTATAGTGGTTGTAGATGTTCACCTTGTACTAATTGGAATGAAAAAAATATATCTCCAAGTGTTTAAATTCAATACAAACAGTCCCATTAAATAGCTAATTATTTTCAAATGTGTATTGTAGTGAACAATTACATTATTTTTGTATCTTTCTGAACCATTCTGTTTTTATTTCTCTTTCCTAGGGCTGGACTGATGGATGCTGTTGAAGCTGCTAAAAAGCGATGTGATGAAATTGGAGGCACAAAATAAATGAAGAATGCATGGAAAAATATTTACCTTTAAGGGTAAATCTATTTTTGGGTGAATCTCATTGATATATATTCATAGTGATGAGCAAAGAAATGTCATGTAGTTCCATCAGACTACTAACAATTTTGATATCTTTTTTTTAAGACTACATAGGAATGCTTGTTGAGCTGGCTAGTACTTTAATTGGCCCAATTCATTTTTACGATAATTTCATTGTGATCTCTTTAAGGTAATGATAATATGATGACTTCAGATTTTAGGGTCATAAGAATCATACTGTTCAATAGATCCTAACTGCTACCAAGGGAATTATTGCAATATCATGCTAATAATTGTTTTCACCTCATCTTCATTGAAATTTTTATCCATGTGATTTCATTTAATGTATGCATCATGAATTGAATCTCTGCAGAACTATTGTTTGTCTTTCAACTGTTGCTGTGTTTAGGCATTATTACCAATTATAGGACTTTTAATAATCAAATGTAGTAAAGTGGTTTGATTATTAAAAGTCAGTATGAAGATTTTCCACCAAGTTATGCCAGAAACTGTTTTATTTACCAATTATAGGCTTAACTTACATAAGATCAGAAACACAAAGTCAAAGTTCATTTATGACAAGTTTAAAAGAGCTGTGGTAAGGGTTTTTAGGGCAGTGAAAGATCAAACATCCTCCATCATCAACTATTTATGTTAAAATACACTTGCCATTGAGATAATAAATGCAATTTTACATTAGTAATAGTAATACTTTATTGTTCAAATGGTCAAAAGACAAAACTCATTAATGATGAACTAGTGAAATTGGCACAGAAGATGATGAAACACTAATTTATATTAACCCATTTAAGAACAAAAGCTATTGGAAGAAGAGAAAGGTTGTCTAGACCTGTTATGTATGTGTAATAAAGAATAGTTTGTGTTGCTATGCGCTTAAGAAATGGCTCAAAAAATAATTGAATAATTTAGAAGTAATGAAATTTTTATTTATTCTCAATAAGTTTTTTAGGATTGAGCCTAGAATTTATGTCTTATTTATTAAATTCTGTACTGTAGAAAAATTAACTTTAATTTTGGAAAAATTCAGAGTTGTGCATGAATAATACTGGATTGAAGATTTTCTTGATTGACAATAAACCAGTTTTATGATAAATATGTCCTTCATTGTGCCAATAAACTTTTGCAAGTGCAAATGTAATTTTATTTAGGCTATTTGCATGTGTATAATATTATGTTCATTCAATTGGTCTACAGACATATGGTAATACCATACATACAAAATAATTAAGTATAGAGCAAAACATGAGTGGAAATAAATGCTATTGACCTCTGCTGTCGGTCACTTCCCCTAATAACAGTAATATGAGGAAATAAAGACAAATATACATAGGAATATAGCAAACAATATGACACCATTAAAAGCAAGTTTTTGAGAAATGTTTACTATTTTTGTAAGAAGTATTGGAAAAAATTTAATACCACTTTTTGTTGGGAACTTCTGCATTATCATCTTCATTATTTTTAATGCCTTGATGCTTGATTGCCTAGGGTTTAAGGTGCTAAGAACTAATGTTTTATTATCCAAAGTGTTAAGTATTTTATTAATTATATGGAAATAACTGTGCCCGGGACCTTTGAGTATGAAGAAAATGTTGGAAAAAATAAGAAATTACATTCAATGCAATAATTTCATAGTGTAATACACATTAGTGGATGACTCCATTAAAAGTTACTGTCATGATATCTCCTGCAGTCTCTTTGAATTTATCACACTCAAAGTGAGAAAGCAGTTCCAATAATTTACCATACTGATAAGTGAAGGATATAGATCTAAATGATTGAAATCCATCAAGGAATACTTTTTCTCATAGAGTGGAATCACCTTGGCTTTCTTCAATGAATCTGATAAAATTACCCTCTGAAGTGATGAATTAATGAGAGAGAGAGAGAGAGAAGGGATGATTTATGGGTAATTAAATGATCATTTAATAAAAAATTAGGGACTTCATCTAAACCCACATAAAATTTGAAGTTCAACTATAAGTTTGTTGGCCAATCAGCTTCAGAGCAGGGATAAAGGAAAAATGATGATGAAGAAGGTAGAGTAAATTGGTGCAAGGAGGGAGTGGCTTTGAGCAGGGGAAAGAATTCCTTAACTGCAGTGGAGAATGTAAAGAATGTTATTAAATAACCAGATTCATCCTTCAGATTAAAATAATTGGATTTGATATTAATTTTGTTACTATTAATAATTTCCTAATGACTTCAGACTTATTGTTGGATGAAAGATGTGTTGATTGTTACAGTAGTGCTTGGCTGAAATGATCATTATCATATCATATACAACTATGTCTTTTTTTAAGTTCAAGTTTGTAAGAGTAGGCCAGATCTTGTAATTGTGATGATAAGAAATGTAAATCAACTGATCCAGGGAATTTAAATCTTCCTAAAAGCTTGAAAATAACTGAATTAAAAAATACCAATGTATCTTTCCAATAAATTTTGATTTTAGTGGAAGGATACATTGATATTTTTAACTTCAATGATAATGGATTTCCACAAATGTAAGCCTGAAAATATCGAGTACATCTCAAAAATTAACATTAAAGTAATTCAATAGCAATAATAACAATTATTCAGAGTTAAAATTAACTATCAAAAATTGAGTTTAAATTGATTTAAAAATTTTAGACCATGACTCATTTTCAAGAGTTTTAAGTAATTCCTCAACACTAAAGTCAGACCAACAAAGACAAAACATATTAACGGGCAACAATTGGGCTAAACGAAAATTACAAACTACAGGATGAGGACTTGACAAGCCAATATTAAGAACTCTAGATGGCATTCATATGATATTAGTATTGCCGAGAATGGCGGCAGTGTAATTTTGGGCCATCATTCAGTTTTAGATGCCTAATTATTTCAGCCTGAAAGAGAAGATATTCTTCATATTTCATTAATGAAGAAATTAAATAGCTGCTCTATTGAAAACAATAGTTTATACCCATGACACTTGCAGCATTCTATACCTTCTAGGTAACACCTATGTTTAATAAGAAATTCGTGATGAAGTGATTTTAATTAATGAATGCCTTTCCCTGCATATGTCTCAACCCATTTTAATTGTAATGTTTAATTTACACGAACATATACACCTCTAAATTTAGTTGTCTTCTCACTTTCATATTCCCTTCCAAGTAGTCGCCAATTAGAATTGACTGGGGTATCTCAATAAGTTTTACTGGAGAAATACTATTACATCTTACTAATGAATGGAAACCTAATTCTACGATTAAGATAAATGTGGATTCCCCTAGTGCATAATATGTAGAACATTCCCTACTTTCCTCGGCTGAATCCAGCGTCAATACAAACATTTATGCTACTTTTTACCCCTTCTTTCCACGGGATTTCAATTAGAGGAAATAAAAGAAAATGTTGAACTTAGAAATATAAGAAAATGTATTTTAACATAAATTATGAACTTTTACTACACCAAACTACAGAACAAATAGTAACAACTAATCCGCAGAATTGCCCTTCTCTATACTATATGAGAAAAAGTCACTTGGAACACCTTATGAGTTTTTGGCTAGTATTAATCTTTCTCATGATTAAGTGATTCATAATAACCTCAAATTATTCCTTTCGCGATTCGACAGGCGATAACAAATCGACCAATTTCGACAGTCATTTTTCGCAGAAAAATTGGTGTTAACAAAAGTATTAAGTAAGTTAAGTAGATGATACATTGAAAGTTTATGATTTAGAATACTGTTCTCATTTTTAACTCCAAATTTTAATGTTTCTTTTAGAAATAAGCTTGCCGTCCTTCACCACCCACACACACCACATATATCGAAATATCGACTATTTCGATTGCATTGGTCTAGCACGTTCTGGAGATTTGTTTTCGTGATGTCTACCACCGTGATGAGTCCTCTGTCCCTTGCGGGATCCCGTGCATCAGGAAATTCTGTTCGCACACAAAATGGTAATTTTCATACCTTTCTTGCCATTGAAAGAGTAATTGCGCCTAATATGTATACTTATGTCAAGTAATCGCTCAAAACCGGCACACGCGGTCCTACGGCCATGTTTAAGGAATTTAGAATTCAATTTTGATTGTTAATTACTGAATTCCCCCGTTTTTGCTCTACCCTAACTTTCAAAAATTCATTTTCTCTTGTAGTAATGGCAGCCTGTTCCATAGCTAATATCGTCAAAACTTCTTTGGGGCCAGTAGGCTTAGATAAAATGTTAGTGGATGACATAGGGGTAAGTTTTCTTTGAGTTACTTGAATGGGTGTTTTAGCATGTGAAGCAAAGTGTCAAATATTTTTGATTCTTCATGGAATGCTTGTTTTTAGGATGTCACAGTTACGAATGATGGAGCAACAATCTTGAAGCTGCTTGAAGTTGAACACCCGGCTGCAAGAGTTCTCGTAGAGTTGGCCCAGTTACAAGATGAAGAGGTTGGTGATGGAACAACCTCTGTGGTACGTAAATAAACTGAAATCTTAAAAAAACAATTCAATTCATTCAGCAAAACGTTTCGGGGTTCAAGTGTATTTTCAATGCTCTACATTATTTTTAATTGAACGCCATAAATTGAAAGATTTGCAGCTCCTGGCTGTGTAGGGTTTACCCTATGGACATCCGTATAAGTTAATTATTAGATCTCTCTGAAACTTTCAACTGGTAGTGACAAAACTTAAGTGTGGAGCGTTGTCATTTGGCAAAATACTTCATTGAGTATCCTCATTTGTGCATGCATACCGAACGTTCTATGTACCTAAGTTAATATTGAGGGACTAATGTAGATAGTTTAATAGCTTAAAAATAAATATAATATGTCTTCTTTATTTTTAGGTAATAGTCGCTGCTGAACTGTTGAAAAATGCTGATGAATTGGTTAAACAAAAGATTCATCCAACTTCAATTATAAGTGGATATCGACTTGCTTGCAAGTGAGTAAAAGGCGTGATTGTACCCTTGTTGTTTTAATTGATAATTTTCCAAAGAAAAATTTAAGTAATCCTGTTTTCGTTATATGAAATCATTAGTATGCCACAGTTTTTAGTGTATATGCTCGTTATGCTATGTTAACCAGTTGGTATAGGCTGTTGAACAATACATATGACGACTAACCTAAATGCCACTGGATTACGTGCGGTTGTGAGAGGGTATTTTAATTATTGTTGGCAATCTACCGGTTAAGGTAGCTTTTGGATGGACACAAGCTGCAAAGCAGTTCAGCGGAAATTCCCTTGCCTAACAAAAACAACCTGACATCCAGCACTACTGTAATCCCCTCTTCAAATTGACATACTTTCTTCCTCCCTACATTCTATCCAACATCTCTATCCTATTCCGAACCTTTCATCATTTGCCTAACAGTCTACCATGAATCACAGTCTTCAACGTGCAGGGATATTTAGTCAACTTTATTGATTTGCTTCAAAGGAAACTTGATAAGCAGAAGATGGTTTATTTGAAATTTGGAAAATGGTTCTATTGGATGTAGGCCACTAGAAGCACCTGCAAGGCAAGGGATATGCCTTGATATGTTGAAATGCATGAATGACTATTTTTTCCTGTCCGATTCTCTAATCCTCCAACAAGTTTGTATGTGTACCTGGGGTATCCACAGGTTAAAATGCCGTGTTGTGTATGGTCCCTGACCCTAAGGTAATAGCTCACATCTCATGCTGGTATTACAACCAAAGAGTTAATGCTTTTTGGCTGGAATAGCATGATTGGATATAGGGGCCAGACCTTAAGAGTTTAGAGAGCACTTCTTCCATGCTCTTTTCTTGCTTGTCAACATTTAGATTTATTATATTTTAGGGGGATTCAGAGGAATCATCATCTTCCTTCCAGAACTAGGCTCTGTGCTTGTTCTGTTTTTCACTGTCTGGCCCTTGTCCGTATCTTTCCTGGTGGCTTATATTTTATAGTTTTCTTTGGAATTATGTAGTGAGCATCTAATTCCTTCTTTATGACAGTCTTTTTATGTATGATGGAATGTTTATTGGAGAGTTTTTAACTTTTGTGATGCCCTTTTCATTTTCAGAGAAGCCTGTAAATATATTCAAGAGCATTTGACGGTTAATGTGGACACCTTGGGAAGGGAATGTATAGTGAACGTTGCAAAGACTTCAATGTCCAGCAAACTTATTGGACCGTATCCTTCTATTTGTTATTATCTATACATTATGTGTGAAGCATAAGTATACTTTAGAATTAAGTATACTTAAAGAGTACATACATGATGAATCCTTTGACTTAAGCATTAGAAGATCACATCATGAATGGCTAGTATTGGTGACTTTTGGGAGCTGTTGTATTGCCAGGAAATTTTTCACCCTTTTTTGCATCCATTGCAGACTGAATCATCAGGAGTAATGACACTTGTTGTTCCTGATGATTCAGCCTACAATGGATGTGAAAGTTTGGATAAAAATGTTTCTGATCTTGCAAAATTTCCCGAAAGTCTCCAATTTCTTTGAATACATCTTGTAATTTGTCAATTATCGGTTAAACAAATGTTATCAAGTATTAAAAATTAGATCAACAAAAAATTAGTTCTAGTAATAGAAACATGTTTGTATGTAAATATTATGTGTATTTTAACCTTGACAGTGGTATCAGTGATTCAGATTTCTTTGCGTCACTGGTAGTTGATGCTGCCATGGCAGTAAAAATAAGTGATGGACGTGGTGGGTCACTGTATCCAATAAAATCTGTGAATGTGTTGAAGGCTCACGGTCGCTCAGCTAGGGAAAGTGCTTTAGTTCCTGGATATGCACTAAACTGCACAGTTGCATCTCAGGTAAGAACATTTTAGGTGAAATTGATGATAACATTTGTGAATTGGTGGACTGGTTCAAGATTATGGCAAAAAAATTTGGTTTTTCAATATTTTTCTTATTAAAACAACCTGGACCTCCATGAATGTCATCATCATGGAGTGTTTATGACATTATTCTGATGGCCTCAAATTACATCAAAGTATGAGTATTGCTAATAAAAATGCAGTGAACTGAGTATTGTTCTTGTTAACGTAAATTAGTTTGAAAATACTGTAAAAAATATGCAGAACTTTAAAATGTTTTACATTAATTATAATTTTGACCGATTCATAATGGTTTTATTTTTTCATTTCTTTGTGATGAACAGGCTATGCCAAAGAGAATTGCCAATGCCAAAATAGCATGCTTGGACTTCTCTCTACAAAAAGTGAAGATGAAATTGGGTGTACAGGTGAGGAAGTATTCTATAACTATCATTAAATTGTTGCAGCAGTTGTTGTCTATGGATTTGTCTCTTTATTCTTATCTGTTAATAAAAATAGCAATTTGTAATAGTTTGCTGTCAAACATTTGCTCATCATATTTTAGTAAATGATGCTGTACTTTAAATTGTATTACTAACATGAATGACTGTATAATATCCATCACTGGAAAAATGCACATTTCTTTCTTTAATCTTGTAATTTTGGGTATGGAAAATACTGTGTGCATGTCAGTGGTATGCATTTTGAAATTTTATAGTAAAAACTATTTACTTCATCAATAGCTGCTTTTTCCTGAATATGCTGTCACCCTTGGTCAGATATTAGATAAATGAAATTTTTCATAATTAAAAGATAATAGGCTGATTTTTACCATTTGATATTTTGGAAAAAAAAACCCTGAGTTGTTGGGAATTGTCAGTTAATATATGATGTAGTGCTTTGATGTTAGAGGGATTATTGAAGAACATTGTACTTGTGATGTAAGACTTATATTTGCTTTGTTTAAGGTGTTGGTGACGGAACCTGAGAAGCTGGAAGCTATTCGACAAAGGGAAAGTGATATAACTAAGGAAAGAATACAGAAGATTCTCTCTGCTGGGACAAACGTCATTCTCTGTACTGGAGGGATTGACGATCTGTGTCTGAAGGTAATTTTTTTGTTCTTCCAGTTACAATCCACCTGGAGTTGATTTTTATGGGTGAGAGGAGAGTTCACCTTAAACTAAGCATAATAGGGTGTGAATTTGGCATGGACAAATTTGGTGATCGGTCTCCATAAAGTTTTAGCATTTGGTGTATTGTATAACTTTGATTTTAAATGGCACTCAAGTGGTTTCAGTTAGGATTTGAATCTGGAACTTGTGGCCAGTAGTTAATTTTGCAACCTTCTTAGAGTATCATGCCCCTTTTTGCATGTGTAGTGTTTAGATTTAGTTAAATTATAATGAAATATTCAGTACTTCTCAGGGTGCATTGATGCAGGATGATCATTTCTAGTTGTTGAATCTGTAATATTGGAAAATTTGTAAACAAATAGCTCGCTGTATTTGCAGTGATTAATTGTGACAATTATTAAGGGTCCTTTATGTTATTTAACGTGTGACTGTCCATTGTTTTTACCTTCAACACTTTTCAACAACAGTGTTCAGTCTGTTTATTAATCTTATTTTTGGTTGATAAATTATTGATATTTATGGTATGCTTATTTTTATCATTCAGAACATTGTTTTTATTAAAATTCGAAAGTGTTACTTACTGATGAAAACCTCAAATTCTTATTGGAGCACTGCAGGAAGTGGTCCAATTTTACATACTGTAATTCTCAAAAACTGGTGGAATAAATGTTGTGTGACTCTCTTAGATTCGGACAAGTGGCTTTAATCATAGTCAAAATGTCTGCCATTCTCTATGCCTCAGTGCATTCAAAGATTCTGGTCTTGATCTTTATTGAATAATTAGTAAGAGAAATAACTATGATATGATTTTCTATCATCCTATATCAATGAAGAATGTGCTGATTATAAATGACCTGGAAGAATTACCATTACCATGTTATTGAAATTATTAACATTTATTTTTCAATCGCATTTGTTCTTTGGATGAATATGTCAGATAACATTTTCATGAATATTTAAAGGATAAGTCATCAGTTTGAACAATTTTGTTGCAGGGTTATTTATTAGGCCATATTTTTTTACCAATATGAATTATTCCCTATATGTTAGCCCTAGGTGATGAAATATTGCCAGATTCATTATATATTAGTGTAAATTAAACTAATGATTTACTGTCTTGTCATACAATCAATCAATTACTTGGTACACAGGGAAATGGCAGCATTGCTATAAAAAGAGATGTGATGTGGGTAAATAATTTTGCTTGCTGTCAAAACTGGTGGCATTTTTGTACGTATTTCATAGCACAAATAATACATATAATAAGATTGAGGTTCTATGCAAGTTCTTAATATAGGGCATCAAGCTATAATGGTTGCCTGCTGTACTTTTCATGATATTTTCACCAAAGAATTTGTAACGTCGAAATAATGTTAAATAAAATAAAATTGAAAGAGCTTGATGACTTCATGGAAGTGAAGGATGTACATATATCAAGGAAGTGGCAAGATTGGCACTTCAACTGGGCTATGGAAGATGAATTTTCAATTTCATTGTTTGATTGTGACTTTTGGAGAATGGAACGTGTGTGTCCCTAGTGAAACAATGCAAAAAAGATATTAAGTGTCTGGTTAAGGCTCCATGGGGTAATGCAAGGGTTGCCATAAAATGTAGCCACCGTCTGCTTAGCAAAAGATTTTCATGTCAACCATCAAGTCATTCGGCCATCTATGAGTATGTAAGGATTCTGCTTTAGTGTGACCATTAGGAAAAATTCGTCTGGTTGAATCAGGAAGACTCAAAAAGTTGGATTGTTTTAAGTTTTATGAAGTCAATGAAAAGAGATTTACTTACTTGAAAATAATAAAATTCGCTGAATTTAAACAAGTCACTGAAGTGCTATTTTCTCTTTGTCAGTATTTCGTTGAAGCTGGTGCAATGGCTGTTCGTAGGTGCAAGAAAGTTGACCTGAAGAGGATTGCCAAAGCTACTGGTGCCACCTACCTTACTTCCCTCTCGAATATGGAAGGTGAGTTTTCTGAATTAGTTAACAGGTATGTGCATGAATGTAAAAGGTACATTTTAATTAATTGCTGTACTGGTCATGAGGAGGTCTTATAAATTTATGAAGCATTGATATTGATTTTTTGCTAGCTGTTTTTCCGATATGAAAAAATAATAACTTTGTGATAATACAGAACATTTATTTTTGTACAACCTGGGTTTCGACGTTCAACATCATTTCAGGTTGAGCGTTGAAACCCGGATCTTATCAAAACAAATTTTCTGTGGAATCACTTAGTTATTATTTTTTCACTTCTAATATGAATCGATTCCATAAAGTTACTCTTGAAACCATCAATTATATCAAACTGTTTTTCACTTGTGTTATCTCAAAACTAGAAGGTGATAATAAAAGGACCAGTGCGTTGAACAAAAATGTTGGTCATGTAATTTATCCAATAAATCATTCACCCTAATTAAGTGTAATTTCCATGAAAATTCACCTGGAAAAAATTAGGTTTGCTCTGTCAACGTTCAGCTAAATTGACTGGAAATGAGAGGTCTGGGATCAAGTCTTTATGGTGAATCTGCTGGTTGCTCATCTCTTTGTATTATTTACAGTATAATTAGCACTCACTGTGAGACAATTTTGATTGATTATTCCAAGAGCACATAACAGAAGTCGAAAAAAAAAACAAAGAACCAAATAAGGAAATTCTCTGCTTTGAGTCTATTGCGTGCTCAACCTGTAAATTCATCTTCAAAGCCAGTAAATATGGTGCAAATGTTGCATAAATTACAAAATATGAGCATTGGTAACGTATGGTAGATTAATCCAGTGAAATATGGGTCAGTTTGCACTGGAGTTATCATTTGGGGAAATTAAGATGTTGTTGCCTTTTGAGTGAATTATTTTTCCGATTTGGTGTATGATATTAAATAATTTAGAACCTTTGGTGTAAGTTTCCATTCAAACCTCTTGTTTGCCTTTTCCAATTTCTTTGGGATCAATTTATCTCATTTACACGGCGAGTATATGCATTCTCGTTTCTTTTCAGGTGAAGAAAGTTTTGAGGCTAGTGCCCTTGGTGAAGCTGCTGAAGTTAAACAGGAACGTGTTTGTGATGATGAACTTATTCTGATTGAGGGGTATGCATTGCCAGTTTGAAAAATTATTTGCAAAATAATACCAATCGAAAATGCTTTATTTGCTTATTTTCAGGATTTACATTCCTGTTCATATTATTATTTTCTTTTTTACCTCCATTATCTTCCATTTAGTCCAAAAGTCCGCACGGCTGCTTCTATTATACTTCGTGGTCCAACTGATTCATATGTAGATGAAATGGAGAGGTCAGTCCACGACTCTCTCTGTGTTGTGCGCAGAGTACTGGAATCAAAGTCTGTGGTGGCTGGAGGAGGATGTGTTGAAGCAGCTTTGTCAATTTACCTTGAAAATTTTGCTATTTCAATTGTAAGTACCTTTAGTTTGTGTGAAGGCTATTTCATTACCATCTCTCATGAAATGCAGCATTTGACTTAAAAGGGTATGTATTCTTATGCAAATTAATAATGGTGATTTCTCTTTTCCAGAGTTCCCGTGAACAGTTAGCTATTGCAGAATTTGCTCATTCACTTTTAGTGATTCCAAAAACTCTAGCTGTAAATGCAGCTCAAGATGCTACTGAATTGGTTTCCTGTCTCCGTGCCTATCATAATTCCAGCCAAACTAAAGTGGAGCATACGGACTTCAAATGGTAATTAATATCACATTTGCCGAAAGATTATTTGGTAGACTTGAATTTTAATTTGTTCCTTTCTTGCTAACTATAGGTTGGGACTGGATTTATATGAAGGAACTGTGCGAGACAACCTGAAAGCAGGAGTGTTGGAGCCAGCCATATCAAAAATAAAATCTCTTAAGTTTGCTACTGAAGCTGCAATTACCATACTTCGCATTGATGACATGATAAAACTAGATCCTGAACGTAAAGAAGGAAAGAGTTATGGCGATGCATGCCATGCTGGAGAGTTGGATGATTGAAGTGTTAACCACATCTTTTACATCCTTAATTTATATTGTTTTCACATTATGATGAAGGCACTGGCTGTTTGGAATGAATCCCATCAGCTAATATACTACCTTTCTTGAATGCTTGAAGTTCTTATTTAAAATCTTGAAGCGGTTATAACGAATATTGTTATCGAAATTATAACATGAACTGTTGACTTGCACATCAATGTTACTCAAACTTTGCTTTTAAGTACCTACATAATTGAAATAATGCATTTACTGTTAATCATTTTTACTTATTTTCATTATAAAAATTAAATCCACTGACAACATTACTTATCGTACACAGTTTATTAATAAAATCCTGCTTAATTTTTCTTAACAATGACTCATTCATTCACCTTTCACTTTTACCGGACTTCGGCAAGTTGTGATTGTGGCAGTAGCCTATTTGGGAGTGGTTGCGTTATTCGCCGTCAGAGGGCTAGGATGAAACGATTCAAAATGGACGCTCGAGTAAATGAAATCACCTTATCAGTGTCAACAACGGTGCTAAGAAATAGTATAGACTGTTGTCATAAGGTGGTGTGTGTGTGAATCGTTTCATTGCCATAATGTTGTTCAGTGTTACCTGTCGTGCAGCATAAAAGTATTAGCTGTGTTTCCTTGTTATCCATTGCCAAATACGTCAGCAGGCACATTGGCTGAAGTGGGTGGTGCCAATGCGATCGACATCAAATGACTAATTTCTCTTGTGTGAAAGTATTGTTCATGCTATCGAAAAGTTTGTGTGAATAATAATGAAAAGCAGAAACCTATGATTTCAGGCAATGGAAAGTTCAAGTTGGCGGTAACATATTTACTATTGTGACCGATGTTTTCGTTGCTCCAAAGGAAAATGACGATGTTCGTTCCCAAAAGTTTGGCCCCGTGTACTGCGGTAATTTCAATTGTATAGTGATGCAAACAAATGGCAGTAGCTGAGGAAGATATTGGTCAGGATTGGGTGGGGTTATGGAATCACAATGGTTACGGGAATCACACTGGGTGGATTCTTGCATTGCTGGTGGCAACAACATTGATTTGTGGGCTTTCCGCTGCAGCATGTGTGTGTGGCTGTCGGAAAATAAGGAAAAAGTAAGTACACGATAGTCATTAAACAATCGCTGGGTTGTTAGTTGTATTGTCTGCTCTCAACCAATACGAATTGATGGAAAGATTCGACAACGAACATTACCGTTTGGGGATCCTTTTTGTGTGTGCCAAGTACACATTTTAAGGTATTTTACAAGGTTTTGGTTATTAAAACTTATACGTTCGTTAAATTTAGCATTTATCTGGAACTTCATATGGAGAATAGTTCAGGTACCCGTAACAATGAATCCTTTGCCTTCCGTGCTGCTGAGTTTTACATGCGAATTCCTTGCCAGTCTTCTTTTATATGATTTGATAACAGTTATGTGTGCTTCAGTTCTGTTTGAATAAGCCCAAGTTTGCACACATTTGAATAAATGGCTACAATTACAACGGTGTCAATCAGCATTAACGTAGTACCAATAAATTCAAGACGACTCGGCAGCCAAATAAAAAGTAGTTCATCCATTTTGGCGCTAAGGATGAATGCTCTTCCGTGTCGTTACGATTCGGACAGGTTCTCTAGCCAAAGACTTGAAAACATTTTTGTTTGAACTTTCTCCTAATCACCATGAAGTTTTCCATAATTTTTCCACCTGGGACATTTAATTTTTTGTATATTTTCCCAAGTTAATGGTAGTCAAATTATGATTATTGATACAATGACAATTTGAAACTCAATTTCTATATCGATAATTGTATTTGACAGCTTTAATTTGTTAATATTCTCGATGAGATTTTTCAAAGATGGCAAGTTAGGTAATAGGTGTTGCTTATGGTAAATTAATATCACAGGTAGGGACTCTGGAAGTTTGTCATCATTCAAGTTTGATAAATATAGAGTCAAGACGCAAAATATGAGATGGATACTTAGTACCAAGTGGAGATCTAGATGTATAGTTTTAAGGAGATAGCAATGATAGAAACAGCCTAGGGATAGAGAATGGGGGAATTAAATGCTTAATTATCAAAATGGATGAAGTTAGGTAACAGTTCAAGCAAAACTCTTTTGGAACACCATACGGTCGTAAGTTACACATGACTCAATGACATGGAACAGCCAGTCATAAGATTGACTGTGGCTCATATTTATCGTAATCTTCCATCTATGAGTACCTTAAAGGGTCATACAAGTCAAAATATCTCATATGATTTTGACAGTATAGCCCCAAAAACTCTCAGCCCTAATTTCATATGGGGTGTTTTTCATGCAGGAGACCTCAAAGGTTCACAGAGCTGGGAGTTGACTAAAATTGTGGCCTCATGTGTCATTTGTATAACAACACCCAAGAATTCAGTGTGGTATTGAAAATATTATCCTCGTAGAGATGGAAATAATGACCAGAACATAATTGTCATGGACAACTACTTGCAGTGCAGGGTAATTTGCGGAGGGGGGGGAATATGTATTAATATGGGATACAAAACCCCAGAAAAATAGATAATAACTCATCACAATCAAGATGATGAAAAAATTGGAAAGAGGAAATTAAGCCAGCAACAAAAGAAGTAGCAAAGCTCTGTAGAAGGCAACTGTATTATTGGAAGAAGGTAATACAATAATGTGTCTACATTAAGTGACCATACATGAATATTCAAATTAGGGAGCTTTTAGAAATAAGAAGAAAATACAAGAACTCAAGAAGGTGAGGAAGCTCCTGTACCAGTTTAGTAGCCAAACCATTTGTCTAAAATGTTGTAGGGAGCTTGGCTTGAAACATGAACTTCTAAAATCAACAAATGCACGAGGCAGGGATACTTGCTAGTGATGAGAATAAGAGCTTCTAAATGGAAGAAGAAACTACATGAATAAAAAAGATGATGTGGTAGCCTTAGAAGTTAAAGAGAAGTAAGCCTGCCAGAGTCAAATAAGGCCAAGGGATATTAGAATGAAAATTCTTTGAAGAAGTCAACAGAATTATGTGGAGGGGACAACAATTCACCATATCAGCTGGTAAAGAAAAAAGGAAGGAATATACATATGTGTATAAACAAACTGAATGAAACTTAAGGAAAATGGTGTAATGATAAGCGATACTGAGTTACTTACAAACAATAATAATTATTATTATGATAAGTTAATCCACTGGTTAAGGTAGGTTTATGGATGGACACAACTACCAAATAAATATTTTGTGACTCCTAACAAAACACAATTCAGCAACCTACTCTACATCAGGTCCCTCTTCATTTCTGTGTACTTCCTTCCTCCCTTCATCCTGTCCAACATCCCTATCCTGTTCCTGCCCTTTCCTCGTTTGCCTAACATTCTCCCCTCTATTACCTTCTTCAACATCCTACTACCGCTCAATATGCCTTTCATCCATCTTTCCTGTCTCCATGGGATTTCTCTCAACAAGCGCCTCTCCTCACCCACCATCTCCAGTACTTCCTCATTTGTTTTCCTTTCGGTCCATTTCACCTTCTCCATTCTTCTCCACACCCACATTTCAAAAGCCTCCAATCTATGTCTATCCTCCTGCTTCAGTGACCATATTTCCACACCATACATTGCTACAGTCCATATCAAAGTTTTTACGAGTCTTTTCTTAACCTCCCTACTCTACGTCTCCGTCATCAACTCCCTCCTCCTTGAGAAAGCCTCCTTGCCTAGTGCAATTCTTCTCCTCACATCCCTACTGCTTTGACCGTGTTGGTCCAAAACTCTTCCGAGATATGTAGACTGTTTTACCTGCTCCATTTTTTCCCCTCCTATTTTAATGTTTAGCTTAGCCTTCTTCTTCCTGGAAAATTGCATAAGTTTTGTTTTATTAATATTGATTCTCATCCCATATCTATTGCACTGAACCTCCAGTTCACTCAGCAGTGCTTGCAACCCCTTGGCTGACTGAGCAACTAATGCTTGGTCATCAGCAAACCTAACTGATTTTATGAATTCCCCTCCGACTTTCATTCCCACCTCCAATTCTTCCCATGCCTCTTTAATCACAACAATAATAATAATGCTTTATTTGCATACTGGCTTCCCACCCCAAGAGCCTAGGTTCAGATCCTGTAGGCGACATCTTTTCAGTGGTATCCCAATTCCTACTTGAGATGGTGCATGGTTATATACCACTTGGTACATTTTGGTTCTATGGTTAATTTCACTTTAAAGGGAACTTACTGTCTCCAAGTAAGTAAGCTTGCACTCTAAGTTTTCTCTTCTCCTGGCTGTGCTGTTGTATTCTTAGATCCATAATTGTTTTTTGATCTTAGGTTTCTAAATGTTTTCCTTGAAATGATATTTTTAATGTTCATTTTTGAAATGTGAAAGTATGCAGGTTCATATTTTTACTATAGTTAATCATTGGTTAAGGAAGGTTTTTGAATGGACACAACTACCAAAGAATTATCTTGGCTTTCCGCGGATTCATCATAATAATAATAATTTTATTTTCCCAAGGATTGGTGTATAACAGCAGAATAGGACACATCATAAAATAATTGTAATTCGGAGAAGGATTCATATTTAGTTATTTATTTAGCATTAGTCCAAACATAACACTTCAACCTTTACGTCAGACTTTAAACATTGAAATAACAATTTGACAATTACACACACCCAAGCCCTAGGTGAAGGATAAACCACCTAGGCGGGAGTCAAACCCGCAACCTCTGGGTTGACAGATGAGGACGTTACCCCACTGCCACCGGGGCTGACATTCAGAGAAAAATATGTATACCGATCATATTTACACGTACATAAGTTATTTCTATATAGTTTATATTTTGCACGTATATGAGATGTGGTAATCCATGGGTAGGGTGTATGACTGTTGACTGAAGGGCACTGTTTCAATTTCAAAGCATGCATCTTTGGGAACTCTCAGTTCCACCAAATCTGTGTGATTTTTCAGGCACCAGATCTTCTGCGAAAACCATAGTCAGCACAGGGAAAGATCTGGCCGCCTACTCTAATGTGTGAATTTCACACACCATCAGTATTAGTATTGGGTGAACTTCTACCTACTAAACTGACCTTTGTGTTGATTACTGTTTTTTATGGTCAGGTTTAGGGAAAGGCGGGAGGAAGAGTTTTCACGGACTAATTTGTATCATTTATGAGGGTGGAATTAAGCTGGAAGACTTCGTCAAATCAGCATTAGTGCCTATTCCAAAAAAGGCAAAGGTTACATTATGTGAGGGCTACATAACAACAAGTTTGACTTTATGTGCAGTTGAAGTGGTTCTCAAGATCATCAACAAGAGAATGGAGAGCAGATCAAATTATTACTTAGGGGATGATCAGTTTCGGTTCAGGAAGTGAAGCATGTACCATAGCAGTAATGAGGGCACTAATAGAGGGGAACTTTAAATGCAATCAGGATGTATTTGCCTGTTTTGTAAATTTTAAAAAGGCATTTAACAGAGTGAACTGGGAAAAAAATGGATGTTTTGCAGAAAATATGAATAAGTTGGAGGGATGGGAGACTGATTCGCCACTAATACATCTCAGACAGCTCAGGTGCAAGTGGCAGATGAATAGTCTGGATTGACATAGTTAGGAAGAGGAGTAAGAGATGTGTATCCATTATCACCTGTGCTATTCAACATATATGTGGAGGAATGGTTAAAGAGGCATAAGGGGAACTGGAGAAATAAATGAAAGTCTGTGGAAAATTCATGAAATCAGTTAGGTTTGCCGATGATCAAGCTTTAGTTTATCAGTCAGCCAAGGGGTCACAAACTCTGCTGAGTGCATTGAAAATTCAGCATGATAGGTATGGGATGAGAATAAATGTAAATAAAACCAAGGTTATGTGGTTTTCTAGGAAGAGCAAAGCTAAGCTAAATGTTAAACTAGTAGGGTAAAAAGTAGAGCTAGTGGAACAATTTACCTATCTAGGAAGTTTTTTGGATCAAAATGGTCCAATTAATAGAGGCATGAGAAGAATTGTTTTGGGCACAGAAGCTTTTTCAAGGAGGAGGGAATTGATAACAGGGACGTTGAGTAAGGTTGTTAAGAAAAGGCTCATTAAAAATTTGATATAGAGCATAGTTATGTATGGTGTGGAAACATGGACATTGAAGCAGGATGATAGGCATAGAACAAACAAGGGAGTGCTAGGCATGGTGGGGGGTATTGTTGAGAGAAATCATAAGGAGGCATGAAAAATGGATACAAAGCAAATTGATTGGCAATGGGATGTTAAAGACTGTGATAGAGGAGAGAATATTAGACTAGCGAGGAAGGGGCAGGAGTAGGATAGGGATGTTGGATTGAATGAAAGCAGGGAGGAAGTATACAGGTAGGAGTTGTAGAGGGACTTACTGTAGAATAGGATGTTGGGTTGGTTCCTTAAAAGATAAGGGAATTGTTGCTGTACCTATTGGTATCTTGTGTCCATCCAAACCTGCCTTAAATGATAGTTTACCTATAATAATTTTATCATTACGTATATTCTGTATTAAGGGATGTGGTAGTCCTGGGCTATAGCATTGGACTGCTGACTGGAGGGCCTAGGTTTGATTCCTGTGCATGTCTCTCGGTCACCCTCATCATCACCCCAGCTGTGTGATTTTTTGGGTACCTGATCTTCCTGGGAAACTATAGCATGCTTAGGGAAAGGATCTGGCCCCCCTATCCTGATATGTGAATTTTCACATGCAATTGGGCTTAGCACTGGGTGCAATCTACCATTACCTACCGAACCAACCTTTGGTTGATTACAGTGTTTACGGTTTTTCTATATTTTGTATTAAGATTTAAAACTAGAAAATGACTGTCTTGGAATCCATGTTGTGTTCTAAGAAAATTTGGTGGCAGTTGATTAGAATAATTATTTGGACTACTCATCTAGAAACAATGGTGGGGAAGAACTCCATGGACCGAAAGGCATGATTATAAAAACAAACCCAGATGAATCCCAAGGTTGTGTTAATCATTCTGAGAGACCACCACCTTCAAATGACTCAACAGCAGTTAAAATCTACCCCGATGACACCACAGCACATGAAACAAGGTAAATGATTATTTCATTTGTGAAAATGGTGTTACGATGCCAGCTTTATTTTATTGGGGTCCATACATTTCTGTTTCTTTAAATTTCAGCATTTTTATTTCTCACCGAGGTTTTCTAGGTATTTTTGGTGACTTATCTCCAAGCCTTGTGTAACTGAAATGTGCTGGACTTATGGTTTATTCTGTTGTTTTATAATTTTTGTTACATACCACTTTGGTATAAAAGTTGCTACCACCTATGGTCATACTATTGAACCCTTATTTGAGTCAGCCCTCTTTTGACCAAAAGCTGGCAGAAAGTTTATTTATTAAGTTTGGCATTACCTAATCAATGAATGTTATGCCATATTCGGTGAAACGTAAGCCCATACTGTTTATTCATTAAATTTGGCAATTGAGGCATGGTAGCCTAGTGGTTAGAGTGCTGGACTATTGACCAGAGGACCCTGGTTTGGTAGATTGTATCAGTATGACAGTAATATGCATGCAAATTGAAATGAGATTTGGAGGCACTTACATTATGTGAATAGCATGCGTTTGTGTATATTTTTTCTTTCCAATCTTTTGTTTTTCATTTCTTTAATTATACATTAAATAGGTATATTTTTTTATTTGAATATGAAGTAATTTATCTCGTGATGAAATGACATAGGCACTTGATGCTTAGCCATAAATTGAATGTAAACATGTTAAAGGTAAACGAACATCCTACATGGTTTAGAAAAGGTGATGCCCAGCCTATGATTAGTTCATTTAGGAAGATGAGATCAGCATCAGAGACTATCCTTTTCATAATCATCTTTCAATGGTTGTTGCCTCAGAAATTGTGGATGAGCAGAATGACTGTGGCTAAGCTATTGATTGTGATAATTTTCTCAAAATTCCAAATATTGTGTGGGATGTGGCATGATGTGTTGGGACTTTCCATGTGGATAAGAAATATCTTATTACAATTACATACATTGTATAAAAATTATTGTTCATTATTTACAATTCAATTTGGCTGAAAAAGTTAGTTATATCTTTAATAATAACTTTATTACTCAGTATCACTTGACATTGGCTTTGAATGCCAGTTAAAATATATGCAGATATTTGTCCAGGACTGTAATTTTTACAATAACTATTCATCCAAAGAATTTTTTTGATACAATTAGTAATTGCCTATTTCTTTATTTAAGGCCATTGACTACAGCTAAAAGAAGCTTGCCAGACATTCCAGTTGATCAGTTGAAAGATGGCATCTTGGGAGATGGATGCAAGATTGGATCAAGAAGTGTACCTCGAGAAATGGACTCCTTGGATAGCAATCAGATCAAGTGTAATGACCCTGAGATAGGGGAAAGTGGTGGTGGGACACACAGTGGAGGTGATACCAGCTCTGACCTTTATGCAACTGTTGAGGATACTCCAAGAGATGGTAAATTTATTATTTTGTTTTGATGTTACCTTGTGTATGTTATTACAAATTGCCTGAAGGAATAAGAAAAACTTTGATGAGGTTAAAAAAAAGAAACTTTGCACTTCCACGTAAAGATTTAATATTTCATGACCACGCATCATCATCACCTGATGATGATGCACAGCATCAAAACCATGGTCGTGAAATATTGAATGTTTATATGGAAGTGCAAAGTTTCTTTTTTTACCCTCATCATGAAGGAATTCCACAAAGTTAAACCTTAAACTGTTATGTTTAAGAAAAACTTTGTAAAATTCACCGAAACTTATTAAAACGGTGCTGATATCATATTAAAATAGTATAAGTACTGTATTAATAACTTTTACGTAGTTTAAATAAAACAGTTTCTGGCGTAACTTGGTGGAAAATCTTCATACTGGCTTTTAATAATCAAACCACTTTACTTTTCCACATAAACTTTATGTGGTTTACTATTTAAAATAAAGTTTATGTGGAAAAGTAAAGTGGTTTGATTATTAAAAGTCAGTTTACATAGTTTGTCTTATTCCTTAAGAAGAAAGTTTTCAAGGTTGAAACCAATACCATTGAAATGTTGTCAACTTGAAAGACATTTCCTCTAGATCTGGTTTACATCAGGGCTCATCCTTACTCCATGATGCTAAAAATGCTTATGTAACAAAATCCTAGACCTCCAGATTTTCTCTACTAGTTCATTATGAAAAAGGATACATGGCTCCAGGAGTGATTATACGTTGGACATTCACAACTCCTTAGAAAAATCAAGGAGATGGCCCGTGTAGTATTGGAAAAGGTTTGCTCTTGTTCAGCTATATCTTCATGTGGTTTTATTTTCTTAGACAATTTAAGCAGCAAACTTCTGTTTATTTAGATAAGCTTTTGTGTGATGATTTTATACTTCTATTGAAAAGGCTTAACACCGTAAGAGAACAAAGGCAAGGTGGATGAAGTTCATGGTACTTATGTACTTTCAATCATCTACGTCAATTACTTGCCAAAATAACAAACAAAAATGGAGGGAACAATGCATTTTTATTCCACCAGTTTAGCAAAGAAATCAAGAAAAACTGTCCTCATTTGTCAAAGAAAGAAATACCCTACCATCAAGGCAATGCATGGGTGTATTGAAAAAATGGCTCTGTGGAAAATGATTCACGTCAAACAAGGAGGTCATCGCCAACACAAATGCCTATTTTGAGGACCTTACGAATTCATACTTTTTGGATGACTTAAAAAGTTGGAGAAATGCTGGGAAAAGTGTATCGAGCTAAAAGAAGTTTATGTTGAAAATTAAAATAATATATACCCATGATAACTTATTTCTTTATTTTTTCCTGAGGACTTATTGAATGACCCATGTAACTTGGTTGCTGGTTTGTGTTATCGTAGTACTCGCAGGCTGTTCACATAATTTCCTGTTATTTGTAACTTTCATTAAAAAAAATATGCAAGTTATCATCTTGGCACTACCAGTTTCATTAAATGGGATAATTTTATGGTGAAAATTGTTAAAAACTCTGAAATAGCAAGTTGAAAGTATATATGTATTTAGTGTGCTTGTAACTACTTCATTTTTGCAAGAATTTGGTGAAATGGAAAAGTTTCATCTTCATTTTTAATGGGTGCTGAATAACCCTCAAAGAAGAAATTCTTCTCTTTCACTTTTGGCTCATAATTCAGATTTAAATGTTAGAGAATTCATTAAAAATATTTTCCTGCTTTTGTAAATGCTGTATCAAATAAATTTGGGCAAACTTGTTACTGATGTATTCAGGAGTCAACTATCTATAGTTTATGATTTATAATTCTCTTATCCCAGGTATGGCTGCATTAGCCTCTACATCCTTTGGGGGTAGTGGCAAGAAGAGATTGGCTCCAGTTATGCCCCCATTGACAAGGCAGTTATCTAATACTGGTCATGAAGCTGGAAATTTGGTCAACAAAGAGGTGTCAATAAAGGGGCAAGAGGATGATGAAGAGGAAGACGAGGATGACGATTCACATAGTCGTTATTCTCGTTTAAATAAAGAACATCCATATGACTCCCTAAAAACCAGTAAGGATAGTTGAAGTTAAATAAGGTTATAGAAATAAATATGTAGACAGTATTCATAATAGTGCCGAACATTTCCTCTCTCCCCTTAAAGATTTTTAATTCTATTTCTTTTTGAAACCTTCAAATGGTGTTCTTGGGCTGAAACCATGTATATATATACATATTGTATGCATGTTAATATATTCACAATCCCAGTACCCATAAAATTTTATATCTAAGGGTTACTTAAAATCAGTGATGTACAGCTGTTACATATCAATGGGCTACATAACTGATATTTTCTGAGCTGGGGTGCTTGAGGAAAAATCTATCGTAGTAAATATAGAAATTTATGTGTGCTGTTGAGTCATTTTATTGCATTAGTGTGTACATTTGGTAACTAAAAACAGCCATTTTTGGTTAAATTTAGCAATAAAATTTATTGAAATTATTGAAAAAAAAAACAATTGCACTTTAAAATTTCGAATGTTTTTTATTTTATTTAAATCCACATGAGATGCTCTGGGCCTGAACCGTTGGCTGGCCTAATGTTGCTGGCCATATGTTATTTCACAATTGAAATGGTAAATAACTTGTGGAAGCTGACTTCCTCTCTGTTGACATTTGAATACTCCCCATTGTTTTAACTTCTCAGGAATGATACCTTTTTTGGCTTAATGTGTAAGATTCTAAACAAATCTTTAATGAACAAAAGTAATTGAAAACTTTTATGCAATTCCACGGCTGTGCTTTCTTTAAAGAAAATGATTTTTAATGAGCATGCAAAGTTATTCAACAAAATCAATGAACCAATTCAAATGTACAAATCCATACGTATTTCTTGAAGCAGTCAACACTTATTTATCATTTAATTACAGCTTATAAATTTATAGATTTCTTTGTATATGGCAAAATTTTCTTGAGTATTTTACAACATTTTTTTACAATTCTTTATTTATGGTTATGGTAGAAAGTTGACCAAACTGACATTTTGCCTGTTTTTTGCTCACTTTTCCCATGATAAAATGAATTAAAGTAAAAATTATGCCAATGAATTTATGCTCTTTATTTAATTCATGTGCGTTGAATTTGAATTCTACTAAATTTCAAATAATGCATAATTTGAAGCCAAATGTGGCTCATGGTCAAAAGTGTGTTGTTTAGCATTATTTTAACATGTATTTATCCAAATATGTCTACAGTGAAATTCATAGCCATCATCTGATCTGACTTGCAAGCATTATTTATGTGGATAAATTTCCCAAGACATGGCAAGCCATTAAGTATTTATGAATTGCTAAGTTATATGTAAAATTTATGAAGACATGTTTTTGCTAATAATTTCTCATTGAAGCTCTTCAATACCTCTCCAAAACATGAGTCTATATTTTTCTCTGTCACTAGTCAACATGAATTAATATTGTATGTGACATAAACAAATGTAGCATCTTAACTTTGAATTGCTGGACCATTTATATTTTGTTTACCAATGCTTTTGGTGCATGCTGTTAGTCCACCAACCCTTTTGAATGATAAAACACACATTCTTTTGGGTTAAGAATTGCAGGGGGACCATGTTGTTTGCGTTCCAGTAAACAATATTCCATTTTTGGCTTATTTCTTATGGAAGAAAAGTAATGTGATAAGTGTATATGTAAGGAGAAGAGTAGAATTTAAATCAAAAGCTGATAGACTGCATACTCATGTGGTGTGATTATTTACGGAGCAATCTAAGTTGGAGGTATCTTCAATGGAGTGAGAAAGAAAATTCAAATGAAGAGATGCATTGAAACAATCTTTAGCATTCCTAACTCGTGGTGGTGATCTTGATCGTAAATTTTAATCACTTGGCAACAAGAGTTTCTCCCTTTTATAAATTTGTTTTTGCATTTATTGACAGTTGAGTTATTTTCTATTCTCTCCTGTCATAGTCTAAAACTTTATCCTTCATCATCATATCTTTATCCTGCGTATTGGATAATTGTATGAGCATAAATGCACATTATTTTTTTATTAGTGGTGATGATTTATATGGTAGTGTTTTTATCAGTAATTTTTCACAAATTATGTTTTTCTCATTCTCAGCTGAAGAACATCCTTATGCTCAGGTGAAAACCAGCAAAAGTGACCATGGGAGGGGTTTATATTATAATGAAATAAATTTAGGGTGAGTTTTAAATTTCTTAGTTCTTTTAATGAGCTTGAAAGCTTTTCCTTAAGAGTGAATATATTACTTATAATAGGCATGTGTCTACTTTTTTTAAAAGCATCTCTCAACTTTTTGTCCAATCTAGTTTTGCACCATCATCATCTGTTCATGCTGAGGGTATCGAGGGTCCATTACAGAATCCAATACCTCCTCCTCGGGCTCATCGACGGTCACAGAGTGGTACAAATGGGAATTGTTCCTCATCACCACCGGTAATAACTTGACTAAGTCATTGGTATGGATAATTAAAAATGTACTGAGTATTTAAAAAATGGAACACAGTTTGCTGGATTTGACGTGTCTTGTAGGTTAAATTTGGAGAAAAGTGCCAGTCAAATAGCCACAGGAGTACTGCCTTAAGGTAGCTTCTTTTCTTTCTAAAATACAAAAACTGTAATTTTTGAGATTTGGCATCAGGTGCCATTGAAATAATATGGGCATGGAGGTTTTTTAAATATTTGTTGAAGTAATTATTAAATTCAAACACATAATAACCTGCACTTTTTTACTCCATGTCACCTGAAAATGATGTAATATATTGAACCATGGTCAGTTATAAATTTTTATGGAGTGAAAAAGTTCTGTTGTGTGATCATTATGTTCTAATTCCACCAAATCTCCCTTAAAACTCTGCTATTTGTTAAATTTAGATACCTTAGATTAGCATTGAAATAGCTAACAGCAAATATGTATGAATCTACATGTAAGTCTATGACAGCCTGACGGATATAACACATTGATCAGCAAAGAAGTTTGAATCTCATCTCAATATAGAATGCCATGAATTGATTTTTCTGAGTTAAGATCACCGTAGGGCCTTGCCAATGTAGCACCTAAAATATGGCACAGGACCTAATTTGACATGTCCTGGAGCCCAAAAAGAGATGAGTGACATTAGAAGTACTTTCATACACCTCATACATTTTGACTGCACTTATAATTATTTTTCCCATTGGAAATAATAATACTTTCCTACCTGGCAGTTTGAACTTATTTTTTTGTTAGGTCATATTTTACTCAGAAAATTGTTGTGTAAACTAATTTCATTGGATACTTTTTTTTACCTTATCATGCTTGATAAATTTCTTACCTGTAAAATGTTATTGCTATGTTTACCATTTTTGTCATGTATATTTTTGTTAGTTTTGAAGCATTATGCTGCCACTTATTGAAAATCCAACTGAGTATGTACTGCTTGCCTGAAAGCTTGTGGCCCCTAGATGTGTTGAAAAGCTATGAGTAGATTGGAATCTGCCACTAAAGGGGGAATCATTGAGGGAAAGGCAAGGTGCCATGGACAGGATCAGCCATTGGTTAAATTTTAACTTGTTCACCTAGAGACTTGAGTCAGAGCAAAATGATGCTCACTTACTTCATTGTCAAAAATTCCTGGCACAAATTTTAAAGTGAGACCACAATGTTGTCTTTTGAAACTTAGAAATTAGCAGTGCAAGAAGGAAGCAATGGAAGTGAAGATGGCATTGAGCATGAGGAAAGTGACAATCCCATTGAAAATAACTCTGGAAATGACTTAGCAGCAGGGATGACTAATTTCTGGGATTCTATGATGAATGAATGTTTATACATATAGCTGCTATTTTTTTTAATATAACAATTACATTTTATTTGGATAAAGTGTTCACTTAAAATACCCTGATCCTTTTGTCTGATCCAAGTATGTTTCATAAATTCTAAACCAAAAAAATATATGTAGAGGAGGAGATATGTTTTTGAAAATCTAAGATGTGGAAATTTTTCCAACAGGTGAATTTTGTATTATTCCTTTTATGCTTAACTGAGATTTTTGTTTTAATATTGCAGTCAGTGCACATTCCAGCAGCCAAAGCAATATCTGGAGGTATATCAGCTAATCAGGAACTGCCATATATGACTCCACCTATCAAACTAGATAATTCCAACCCGTCCACGTCAGCCTTAACTGCCATTGTGTCTTCCTCATTGGCATCAAGAGGTTTAGCCAATGGGTCAACTCCTGGTTTAGAGACTGGCCCTGGACCATTCCAGCAGCGAGGGTCTAGGGGGAACTTCCATAACCTTGAATCCCAGGATTCCAGTAAGTTCATTTAATATTTAAATTAATGGGAATTGATGTAGAGGCTGCTTCATTAATGAAAGGTTTTCAATTAAGACTAAATTGTCTGATCACTTAACTATTGTCATTTTAATTAATTGCCAGCATAGATTGAATATATCGCATTTAGTATGTACATAAGAAAAGCACAAATAATGCTGACCAAAGTTAGCATACCAAAACATAAAACCTTTTGGCATTCTAAGGTATTTTCGTTTTGAAAGTTTTTCACTTTCAGTCAGGCAGGTTCACTGCCAATAATCACTTGCTAAACAAGGACAACAACTAACATCTATAGTTCACCTTGTTTAAATAATTAGTTGAATATACCCAACCTGTTGTACTACAAGCCTTAATTCTTGATTCTAAACTAGCTGGAATGATCATGTTCATGATGTATGAGTTTAAATCTTTCAAGTAAAATCTCTAATAAGGAAATTAAAACCAAGAGCATCCCTTTTTAATTTGTGCTATGTATTTTTCTATTGCCATCTGTTATATGGATTGAAACTATGAAGCATTACTCTGGTGTCAAATCCGTTTTTCTTTTGCTAAAGAAAGCCATCAGAATAATAATAATAATAATGCTGTTTCTAGAGATAGCTGCAAACCACTGTAGAACACTAATTGTAGTATGAAATTTCACAGCTTATATATATGTTGTCTTATGTGATACAAAAGAAAATGTAAATAATCTCTTGACAAGATCTAATGTACATAATTATAAAACTTGAACAACAACCAAAATTCATCAAATCCTTGTGTGGCCAACACCCAAGTCTGCAAAACGCATGCCCACCTCATTATTTAGTTAAACTACCAGTTTCTGCTAAAACATCAGCATTTCAATATTTAAAATCAAGCTAATAGCTATCAGCCTTTTTACTCAATGAAATTTTGAAGATATACTGATGTGATATGGTTTTTAAATAAAATGTACCTATTAATCTCTATATTATGTATAATGTTTCAAAAAATGCTTGACTATCTATTGTGGTATGTGAACACCTTATGATAAATAATACGTTTGATTTCAGAATATTTTGTCATGAAGCAGACCATAGTATAGTAAAAAATAATTTAGGGAAACTTTGTTATGTGCTTCTCCTTCGCTGCTTCAAATTAAGACTTTTTTAACATTGTATTTTGAACCTTGCTATATTTTTCATTTGTACTGTGTATTTTATCTTTTCTTTGTTTGCATTAATATCTTACAGATAGCTATACAAGTATTAGTGTCCGTGAACCCATAGCTACAATCAAAGCACAGACAACAGAACAGCAGAAAAATGCCAGGTTACCTCCCCTTCGTATTCCAAGCAAAAGTCTTAGGTCTGCAGATCCACATTATGCCTCTGTGTCAGATGATTCTGGTAAGTTACCTGTCTTTCCATTGCAGTTCTTTTATTTGCATGGTTTGCATTAGTTGAATTTTTGGCTAACCTAAGTAATATTTATCCTCATAAAAATCGTCCATTTTACAATCAACTGCTTGTACACCACATGTTAGAGTTTTGACAGCTATCTTTGCTGCACTCCCCAGAAGAATTGCAGTAATCATCCAGAAGGCAAAATAAATATTAATAAAAAAATTAAAATTTTTTTAATGTAGTGTTTCTCAAATAATTAATTATATGCATAACCAATGAATATTCATGAAGGCCTAAATTTTAGCATGAAGGTTCCCATCTATTTTTATTTTATTCTTATAAAATTCATGTTTTGTCCTAAGTGCAAATGTTTATGCATTATTTTCTCTTCTTGAATTTCATGTAATTGAAATATTCCCTCCGTTGCACACCATCATTGTGGGATGTGTCAAACAGTTTTCTATTGCCACTGGACATATTTATGCATTCATAAAGTAAACCATGCCAGCATTGGTTACATATTACAGAACTTTAATTTTATTCCTTACAATTCAGATGAAATGTATGCTGCCATTGGAGATAGAAGTGGAAGCAGTCAAGCCATTTATGGCAGTGGAAGTGAAACCTATGCTCAGATACAGCCACAACCATTACCATCAACCTTGCCACCCTTGTCAACTGTGCCTCGGAGTGAGCCTTCTCCCCTCCCTGGACTTCCTTCCCCTCTTCCGCCATCCTCCAGTCCCACGTCACATAGCCTTCTGCCCCCATCCATTTCTCCCGTCTCCACATCACCTGTCAGCCCCAACTCACTGCCTATTGTTTTGGGATCACAACTTCAACCTTCTCCCCCGCCACAACCTCCAAGTGTTGACAGCCTTCGCCAGGTGGCTCAAGTTCACTCTAGACAAGGTATTTATATATTTAAGTACTATATGGTTGCAATAAATGAAGGTTCCAAGCTCACATCACTCCCCTTCCTTGTTGATCAACTGTATCAGTAGAAAGGAGCAGTGACCAACCGGTGGTCCAATGAGAAAACATTAGTTGTCTGTGGAGAAAATACAATGAAGTAGCACAAATATCACGGAACTTTTACCCCTATTATTTAATAGAAGTTTTACATCATTATGCTAAAAGTTCATGTTATCGAATTGTGTAAATAAAAATTTTGAGTTTATTGAGGTCCGAATGGTTGGTGACCACTGTTATGGAGGGAAACATTTTGATTCTAGGATTTCCTTTTCCTTCTGTTTTGACACAAGTGGATCGAAAAAAATTAGCTGTTATTATTCATTCCTCAAAGTTTTCTCTTACCATTTAGTTCCATTTATGAGTCTTAAAATGTATTCTTTGATTTATCTTCTAGTTTTATGGGATCTGGTTACACACCCATGGCATTAAAAAAAATGATGTGATCATGACTGGCAAATTACCGTTAACTTTGTAGAATAGGCATTAATTGAGGCTCAAGTATGAAATGTAGTGGTGCCTCTTCTCTAAATCCTAAATAATCCTCATGTAAGTATTTGGCAGAATCAATAGTTGGCTTTTCATCTATTTTGCATACTGAATAGGTTGTTGCAACTGAAGTACTACTTACCTTTCCTGCATACATAAATACCCTTCAAGTCATTGGAGTTAGCTATATCAGAAAAGTGATTTTACATAATATTAGAAAACGTACTTCCTTTTGATCATTTCTATCATTCCCCCTGTGCTTGTTTTTTAATTTCATTCTTACGTTGTTCCATACAAGCTCTTCAGTTTCTGAGGCTTATAGCTTCCCTTGCCTTGAAAACCTCTTATTCCACATTTACCTGTAAATTTCTAACCTACCCCTTCGTGACTAGGTATTTACTCTTCTCTAGTACATTTGGTTTTAAAATTCTTATTAATATCTCTTAATGATGAAACCAGCAGAACATACATATTTATTATGACATGTCTATTACTGATGCATGCAAATGCATTTTTTCTTGAACATATCAACCCTTACCTTCTCTTTCTTATTTTAACTACAAACACTCCTCTTGTACCCACTCAGTTTAGTTAATTTATGTCTATTGTATCATATCCAAGTTTTAATTCTGTGCATTAGTCTGGGGAGGATTACATTTTTACTGTATTCCACCAATTTCGTTGCCTTAGACCTACACAAATACACTCAAAACCTCATATTTGCATTATCAGAATCTTATGTTTTCCAACAATTTACCACTTTTTTATCACGTCCCATATAATTTTCCAATTTTCCAATGTCTGTGGAGCCCTGTATTTACACAATTTCATTTTCAGTATTCCCACTATTTGCACCACTATGTGCTGGATCAAAAAAATTTCACCTAAAGCCAAAGTTACTCAGTTGCATTAGCCTTTATGAAATTTTTTTTTACGTTTTGTAAATATAACCCTAAAAAATAATGAGAGAGAGCAGTAATATGAATGGTTTTAGCAAAGAATTTAAATATGGTGGGGCAGTTCAGAGTGCCACTGGTAACAGAAATTCAAACTACTTAAACTCGTAATCTCAGTCTTCCAAGAAAAGATTCGAGCTATGAAATGAATATATTGGTAACCAGGAGTTAGCTACATTAATTTATACATTGTAAGAACAACTGAAGGAGACTATTCATTGCACTCACAAGTTGAAATTATGAGGAAAAAAAATTACTTTGACCCTAACATGTTGAAGCGTGAAAAACACAGGAACTAATGGCTGACAACTTGGATCATTTGTACTGCCTCGATGCAACAGGGGGATCGGGATGGTGTGGAGGCTAGCATATAGGTTTCACACTGAAATTATGTTTAGTTGAAATTCTGAGGAAAAAAAATGACTTTGACCCTAACATGTTGAAGTGTGAAAAACACAGGAACTGGTGGCTGACAACTTGGATCATTTGTACTGCCTTGATGCAACAGGGGAATCGGGATGGTGTGGAGGTTAGCATATAGGTTTCCCACCTTGAAGGCCAGTGTTCAAATCCTGGTGACAACAAATATTTTTCAGTGGTATCCTGATCCCTACTTGATGTGCTTTGTGGAGAGCACTTTGAGCGAGTACGATGCCCGTCGGATGGGACGTTAAACTGCAGATCCCTTGGTGCCTTTCGAAGGCTTGAAGTAAGAGTAGGTTAATGCCGATGCCAGCTTTCTCTGCACCCTTCCTTTCCCAACCATCCCTAATGGAGCAAATGACCTTTGCTGTTGATCACCTCCGCAACAAAACTAACTCGATGCAACAGATGTAACTGTGATAGGCTGCTGAATGATGAAAAGCTTTAAAACTTGCTTTATCACATCTAAACTACATCAAATTAAAAATAATTTTATTTTATTCATAAAATTTTAAAGCTGGACAACTTTGCACTAGTTGAATGGTGAAGTAGCTCGGATTCTCATGTATTAAGATTTCGCCAATCACTCAAGAACATAAATAATGTCCTGCTTTGAAATAGAACAAGGCAAAGATTAGTCAAAATAAAAAAAAAGAAAATTTTCAATTGTGAAAGTTCTTTTTTCCCTGCATTTTACACTCTTTTTCTGGGGTCTCTAGAAAAATGCAAGTACGAGGTTTACTGTATTAATTTTTCATTCAATGTTCACATAAGAAAATAGCTATTTTCCTGCTATTATATTAAAAAAATAATTTTCTCTTGAAGATTAAGCCCTGTATGTTTTATCATCAAAATGGTACAAAGATAGAGAAACAAAATGAATTATTTGCACTCCACAATGCTGATACTTTTTTCAAAATCTTCAATAATAAAAAAATGTAAGACTAAATAGTTATAATTTTTATCATGCAACCCTTGTTTAAAATTATTTTCTTTAAATTAGTTGTACATGTCTTTAGTACTATTTGGTTTCAACATAGGACTAAAATGTAAACACCACATATATGCACAAAATGAGAAATAAATATGATTTGACAAAAAAAACAAAAATGCGATTTGACTAATATGCTATCTCATGAATTTGTGTAGTTGGTATTCCAGAAATATGTAGTTAGTGTTCATTAACTCTGGTACATTTCTTTTTTAGCCTCTTCTTCCAGTGCGACTAGCTCTACAGTCAACCTTGGTTCTCCCAAACCAGAAAAAAGGCAAGCTAATTCACCACTCCCGCCTCCTCCTTTAGTTCCAACTCTTGCAGTCCCTGAAGGCGATGATGAAGATGAAATGAAAGTTATCGAGCAGCCAGAAGTTGAGCTGAGGCATGACAAACTTCCTCACTCACCCCAAAATCTTGAGGAAATGTACGCCAAAGTAAGTAAATGCACTAGTAGAATGCCAATTACTTATATAATTGTGATGAAATATATTTGTGATAACTTTATTCAGTAAAAATAATTTCTAAGTCTTCTCCTAATGCCAAATTCTAAATTCCAAAAGATCTCAGTTGCCACATCTGTGACTTAAATATTGGTGGTTCTTAATGCAAATACCAGTGGAAATTTTTATTTTCATATGGAACAAAATTGCAGTCGATAAGAAGCTGTGTAATTGCATTTTAAACCTTAGTCCTTTTTCTTTGCTTGGAAGCACCGAGTAGAAGCCATTTGAAATTTCTAAATTTTTTGTCAATTTATTATCAAAGTGCAAGACCAAGAACTTAACTGAATTGATATCTTGATTTGTATCATCAACCCATTGTGGCCATACCTCCCAGCTATAATATAATGGTCACTCAATCTATTGGATCCAATACCGATAAACATCTCATTTCTTTGTAACTTGGGATAAATCCTTGAAAATTTAACTGAATACACTATAATATGGACTTTCTAGGATGCCATTTTACAGTCATGCAGAACTTTTTTTTAATATTTCAAATGTACAATGTTTAAAAAAGTGTTAAAGTCCACTTTTTTTTCAATTTGATCATCATAAAATCGCCATATTTTTATACTTTTAAATCAGATTTTAGGGGCATACCCAAGATGTTAACTACCATTTGAAATTTTAAGCAACATTGTGAAAACAATGGTGGAATATTCACAGAGAAAAATTAAGTGAATAAATAATTTTGTCCGTTCAAAAACATTAAATTTATGTGAAAAGTAGCCTGGCAAACATACAAATTTAGAAATTAGAATTAAGAGCCCGAAAGTCATAGAACCATGGTATTTGACACAAGTATTTATGTTTTTGTCATGCATTTGCTACAGGCATGATGGAAAACATCTTTTTTTTATCTTCATTTCATATAAATGTTAGAATAAAAAGATCCTGCAATTCTTCCTACTTAAAACTACTGTAGATGAAAAATATGTTGAAATTGTTATGCACACTTATAAAGAATTTTGTGACTATATGGTCCAATGGTATTTTGGACCTTGGCCAAATTATTTCTATACAGATCTACGTGAACAGGCTAACTGACACAATGGCAAGGTTTGCAAGTGTTACAAACCTTGAGCAGTGTCCACTATCCACTACAGATGGTAGCGTAAGTTTGAATGTGAGGCTTAGCTTCCAAGCTATGAAGCTGTATAAACTTGGTCTGGGGTCTTTTGGAATCCCAGGTGACCACACTAGGTTAAGACTACGTACTAGTGATTGAGTTTTATTCTAATTCTTAAAAAAAACTTATTGCCTAATAACCAAATATTTGTATCGTGAAGTGCTTGTAGTAAAAGATTTTTCAGCCCTCCTGGCTCCTTGCTTGCACTGTACTGTATTGCAGCATTTGCAAACACTATTGTATTATACATATTACTATAAAAATCATTCACCATGGCTAAAAAGAACAGTGATCCAAAGACTGAATCCTGAGGGTGGGATGCCACGTGAAATGTTAGACATTTAGGACTTCTCATAATTTATAAAAGTAAATGGTTTATGAGTGCACAGGTAAGATTTAAATCAGTTCTATACCTGTTACCCTATACTGCCCCAATTTATTTCAAGATTTTAATTTGACACTATCAAAGACCTTGCTTAGATCACAGTGCTAATTTAGTATTCTCCATCTTTGCCAAAGCATAACTGATGTGGGATATTAATTGATTTATCTAATCTATGCCAAGTTCATTTTCTCTGAAACCATATTGTACCCACAAAATTATGTTATTCATTTCTCAAAAGTTATACTTTGTCTTTTTCAATGTTGCAACCACATTTGGGTGAAAATTGGGATTATAGATATGGGTCTTCAAATGGTTTTAACACCATTCCTATTACCATTTTTTTGATGATTCTCTTTCACCATTAGCCTACATGCCCCAACAGTCACCTTATATTATCATATTTTACCCATTGAACATGATTGAACATTTTATCTCACCTATAGGTTATCAAGAAGAACAAAAGGAAATCCGAAGGGTCAGCACTACAAAGTCCTCCAATTCCTGTTACCAGTAATGCTGATTCCTCACGCAAAAGTGTTGGATCATCAAGTTCTCTGATAATAGCAGCCATTAATGGTCAGTCTTATGATAATGATGCATAGTTTTAATTCTTAAAGATATTTGACCATTTTTTCATGCTTTAGCCATAAGTTACTACAGAGAATGAGTATTCGTTTGTCAAGCAAAAAATAGATCTCATTGAATTGCAAAATATTTTCACTAGTCTCTATCATGGTTAGCAAAATTAAATTTATAGTTGCGTAAAACTGTTTATCTCTTAAGGAAGTCTTCATAATTGCAGGTTTAAAATTTTAATTTAAATTAATGCATCATATAATTTTATTTTATGCATTACGTGTTCAGTAAAACTTACTTTTGTGAGTGTAGGTGGAATGAAATAGACTGAGACAATGATCATTTATGTCCCGCTCATGGGCTTGACCTCTGTGGAAGAGGAAGTCTGGGATCTCGCATGGATTTATTACCCTCCGAGAGTATAAAGTGAGTGAGAGCATTAATTGCCCACACCAAATCAAAAGACTAAAATTATGAATGTGTGCCAACCATTTATCAAGTCACTATATGTGTGATACAGAAAATGCAAATGCTGTTAAGCTTAGGTTTTCCACTAGAAATGATGCCTTTAAAACTTATACATCAATGAAATTGTTAATGTATATCAACATTAGATTATCAGATTGCAACATGTTGCTAAATTACTCACCATTAGCTATTCATAGGTACATATGTACTAGGTGTGCACCTAGTATACTAGTATTCACATGGTACACTAAACGGAGTAAAGTGAATAAAGTTTATTTTTGGGGATAGAATTAATTTTATATGCTAATTCATTTTGAACTATCAGTTATCTACCAATGTGAAACAACATCAAGCTCCTATATTGATCCCATGTGCCAACCATAACTAATTAAGTGTCTCTAGGCTTTGAAGAATTTTATTAAGATGATTTTATTGAAACTTAGTCCTTGTCATCATCATGTCCATGACTATTAAATAAGCATTCAAATTTTCAACAAGTGATATATCTGTGTAAATATCAAAGTATTCCCAAATATGTTAATTTCAAAAGGGAAAGAGAATGGTGACCAGGACTCTTGACTGAATAATTAAGGTTAATAACTTATGTTCAACAGTGAAACAAGAATCGAACAAATTATACTTATGAAAGAGCAAATGTCTTCTCTTGGTGTACTTGCAAAGGCATTGATAATGCTATTGAAACTAATTTTAAAGTGCACCTTTTACGTAAGTAGTTTCTTTGGGTAATTTTTCGGTGTCAACTTTTCAATGTAAAATTCTTGTCAGCCATGCTTCATAGGTATACACGTAGTGTTTGTATTGAATTGCATATGGTTGAGACAAAATACCAAAAGATTTTCCTGAGTAGCCAGCTAATATTATATTTCGGTCATATATAAATTTAATTCTCATTCTCACTACTTGATAGCACATTTTTCTTGCAAGCACATCCATTTCTTCAGGTCCCAGTCCCAAACCATGAAAATAATTTTGCTTACCCCTTATGTACATTTGATGAAAAATTAAAATTAAAATTTGCCTGTCTGCCAGCAGACAATCTGGGAGCAACAATTGTAGAGAGATACTTTCTGGTATAAAACAATGAAAATTATTTCAAACAATATTTCATTTAAGAAAAAGAGTTGTAAAAAATTGGGTTTAATATTTAGTTAAAAAGGAATAACCATGAATAAATGACCTAGTTTATTTTTTGTGACTTCATCTAAACATTCACGTAAAGTGATGTTTGTTTTGATATTTTCATGGTCATGTTATCATTGTAGTGTGAGTACAAGTGTTTCATCCTCATCACTAATGTGGAGGCTTAGAATTTTGAGTTGAATAAAAAGCTAGGTGAGTTGAAACTCACTTAACTGCTTGTTTGTGATTGTGAAGTCAGTCTGAGAATCAGCTTGGATTCTCCATGGTATTTACAATTTCAGATTTCAGTGTGGCAAAAATGTTAGGGTGGTGGAAGTGTTATCATCTATGGAATCTCATGATCAATATTAATATTCACAGAAAATGACTCAAGGTGTTGTGTCATATCTTGCTTGCAGAGATATGATGTTTTTGGTTATTACAATGAAACAATTTCGAAGTGTAAAAATGATTCACCTTGACTGGGATCCCATTCAAGGCAAATGATTTTTACTCTTTGAAATTGTTGTATTATACTGTACATTAGCAGATGACTCCGTGAAAAGGTACTTTTATGGCATCTTCCACAGTTTATTTGAATTTTTGGTTATTATCAGGATAGCGTTAAGTATGAATGCACAATTGCATAGATGAAGTTGTTGCTCATCAAACTGACATTATTTGGGTTGTATTCTAGGATTCGTTTTTGTTGAGAAAAAATAACATGGGGTGTCATTTGTGACATCATGCTAGGGGAAAACTTATACATTTTTCCTTGTCAGTATTCTTAGTCTAATATTCACACATTACTCTGTCATATATTTGGCATTTATGTAGTAAATAACTTCTGCTCATCTAACTAAAAATGAGCAATGGATGGTAAAAATGTGAATACATATTAATGCATAATGTTACATTAATAAATACTAATACAGGGTGCATCAGCATAATATGCTGATTTTAATAACAAATGTTATGCAACTCAACAAGTTATGCTGCCACACCCTTTATTATTACAGTACAGTGTACAGTTAATTACAGTTACAGTAGAGTACAGTTAATGTGAGGTGTGATGGGTCTTTTTTAGCATTAGTTTGTATTAATATGACCATAGTGAGTGATAATGTAGGTTGCCATACTCAATGTTTGCTCATTTTTATTAGCATTTCCCTCAGAGTGACTTGCAACAAGAAGTGTAGGTGCCTAATTTGGCTGTAAAATTTATTTTGAAAAGATTGATTGTTCCTTAATAAGGAATGTAGTGGGTGAAGACAAAAGCAAACTGCATTAAAGGTTTGTTGGTAGAGGAGTTTAGGGCCTTGACCTCTATGGGAAGGGAAAGGATCATCCTTATCTGATTGTTTAAGACCCTATTTCTCTCTCATTCAAGATGTTCATTGGGACATAGAATCAATTATTGTAATAGGCATTGAAAATATTTGACTGGTTAATTTATTATTCTGAGGAAGGATAAGACAATTGTATTTACATTGTTTAAAGCTTAAAATTGTTTTTTGAACTTAGTTTCCCATAGAGACCAAACCAAAGGTAAAAATCCAAAGCCAGCTAGGCTCAAAATAAGTTAAAAGTGAAAATTTTAAATTATTGCTATATTCCAGACCGTTTGCATTCTCTTGGTGATAAAATATACATGTGAAAATTGAATTTTAAATGAGAACCAATTAATTGGCCAAATGGTTATTTCTTAATAATTGGCACAAGAGATGATGCAGCTGTTTACAGATTAATTGGTGCATTCCTAGTTAATGTTATGTTTAATATATGGAGCCCACTATCTTTATCCAGTTCCTAGTCCCTTTGAGCATTGCTTGTTTTAAAATTGAAGCAGTAGATACTGTGATACATTCCAAGAATTTCAGAGTGAAAAAATCCTTCCCCTTGACCGGGATACTGTGACAGTAAAATAATGTTTTTTCATATTAAGAGAAATTAAATCTCGTGAAAATCATTTTTGAATGAGTTACTTCACTTATATATTTATTTTATTAAGAACACAATGTATAGATCCACTGTTCTTTATTATCATACAACTAGTTTCAATGTTTAGGCATTATCATCAGGTACCTGATGATGACGCCTATGCGTTGAAACTAGTTGTACGATGATAAAGAACAGTGGGTGTACACATTGTGTTCTTAATAAAATAAATATTGAACATGAACTTCCACAAAGTTGAGCTTAAAACAATAGGAAGCATACTTCGCTTATGTTCAATTTTAATTGAATTAAAATTTTCAAATGGTTAAGATAAATATGCATCACAAATGATTTTTCTAGTTTATAAGAGAATGTATTGGGATATATTACAAGCTGTTATCTTTAGATGAAATTTCTATCATTCAAAAAGTTATCATTTCATGGCATCAATTTTATTTCATGAGGCTGAACATATTATCATTATTTTTTTTTAAATTTGAATTTTAATACAGACAACCGTAATGCTGAGAAGCATGTTTAGTTTTACGAGATAAATCGTGGTTGGAAAATGGGTGCTGATTGTGCTGCTTAATGGTGAGATTAAACATTTAAAGTTTGAATCTTCATTGCAAATCGAAAAAAAAAAAAGATTTAAGAGATTCTCCAAAACTGGTTTCTTCCAAGAAATTCCATTCAATTCACAATCACCACCTTGTATTTGTCTAAATAATTCTAATTCTGTGTACATTTATTATGTTACCACTCACTGGTGTGTAATCAAAAAACGTAATTAACCAGGTTTGTCCTTTCACCTAGTCAAATTGCAGTCATTTAAGGTTGAGCACCATATCACCCCAAAATTGTGGAAAAACCGAGACGAAACACTTTTGTGTAAGTTATTGCTCAAATTCAAAATTTGTAAGTTTTGTTCGGCTACAATTTTTGTATTGGAAACAATTTGATTGGCTGTTTCATTGCTTCCTGTAAAAGAATTTGAGTTTGAATGTTTATGAAGACACCAGAATGCATTACATTAAATGATTCAAATATGCGCTTAGCATTAATGGTTTAATTTTAAGTATATGCTTAAGCATATTGCCACACATTGAAAGAGATTGATGGTTTTGTTTATTGTGACATGTTTATCATTTTGCATGGAATTGGGTATGTATTTAAGTGTCCAGCTGTTATGAAATAACAGGCATGAATATAAGTTATGTATCTTTTGTGCGATTTATGTAATTGGTCTGAAAATCAAAATTGTACTCAGTAAAAGTATATATGCTGTATCCATTATTTTGTTAGTCTGGTGGTAGTTTTAAAGTTCTGAGTTGATTATCACTTGGTAATAGGAACTATTGATGTCTCTGTGATAAAATTAACCATCAGGTTTAAACTAGATCAGAAGGGTTTAATTTTTGGTTGAAAATATCACTCAACAATTTTATACAGAACTTGTGAATGCAATTTGGCTAATTTGTCATATCTTAAGTAACTTTCTGATATTCATATCTTAAGTAACTTTCTGATATTCATATCTTAAGTAACTTTCTGATATTTTAATAAACTTCATTAGGTTTTTTACCCTTTCATTAGTTAAGGTGGCTGTACTTATGGGTGATGATTGGTTTTAATTTGACATAAATTTATGGTTATTGCCATAAAATTTCTCTTATATTAACAGGAGTCAGAAGAAGTATACTTAAAGATATATAAATCATGAAAAGGGATAAAACTGGTTACATAAAGGCAGTAATTCTTTTTTAGTTCTTTCTGTTAAAATAGGTTTTGTAAAAGCAAAATCAAAAAGATGATAACATTTGTATTAGTGTGGATTATGTGGGTATGGTTTTCAAGAAGTCAGTTTTGATGGCAAGAGGATGAAAACAAAATGTGATTTTTCATAATATCAAAAATCAATGAGCTTGAAATAAATGACTTGATTAAAAATATAATTTAAAAATATATTGTTAAATGGATGATTCTTTGCACACCTTGGAGGTTATGCTTAAAATGCACAGAGGAAGAAACAGTAGAAAAATTAGACCAGGATATGTAATCAAGGCAAAAGAAAAACAAAATTAGTTTGAAAAAATGTCGAAAGAAAAGTGCTTTTGCGATAATAGCACCTCATCTCCATATTCAGTCCTAATTAGTTAGAACTAATAATGGGACTCGATGTATTAATATAAGTTATGTGTCTAATTAATGTGGAAGTTGACTCATCTCTTCAGCTTTATTTAATTCAAAAAGGGTTGCTTATCGGTGCTGGTGCACACACTCATGCATACTTGCAACAATTCAGAGTATTATTATCATGTACACATGTATTACAGACAGACTGCAAAGAGCTAACTGCTCTAATGGGATGAGACTAGTGAAAAGATGATAGTTGTATCCTAATTATACGTACTATATCTTAATTACTAGATCCTAATGACTAGAAAAAAATTACATAGGAACTTTTTACTCATGATAGGACTATTCTATGTATGTTTTCTCCCTGGAAAAACTCTTCATAAACTATTTCCCCTTATTACTACCTGCTAATCCTTTTCCATTACTTGGTATATCTAGTAAGGTCATTTACTACTTGGATGGCATAGTGAACCTTGGCTTGTGCAGTAGCATCCTGAAATCCATTATCTTCGATTGAATTGAATTGCTAATGAGGCATGCAGATATTTTTTCAATATTTTGTTATTTCATTACTTCTTTTATCTTCCCATGCTTGAATTTCCGTTTACATCGCATTTAAATATTTTGGATTTTTTTTTGGAAGTTGGAGGTTTGTGGAATATCTTTTGTACCATGTACGCTAATGATCTTTTGGAGCTGCAAGAGCTAGTACTTGAGACTATGGAAAAATTAAATCCTTTAATGTCAACAGTAAGTGTATCAAAGAGGTTATAGACGTACTTAATTTTTCTTCTGAGGAATGAATTGGATAAAATTTTATGAAATGATTTTGTACTATTGGTGTAGGACTTGTCTATTGGATTGCATATGGAAGTTGCAGAGATTCATCTCAAGTAGTGCTGGCTATCGGAAGAAGAAAACCCTTTAAGCAGAGTTACTAATAAGTCTGGCTTTGCCGTTGATAGTTCGTAAACTTCAAATATGTATCAATTATACACCCCTCCGTGGAACAAATGTTAAGTGCTTTTAACATCACTTACTTGTAGGTACTTTATTCATCTTTATCTACATGCCACATGATATTTGTTTTATGCTGGCCTCTTATTCTCATTTTATAACATGTTCTGCAGATGTTATATGCAATGTTGTGTTCAAGACTCGTTGATGTATATATATGCAGTCCATAGCACACTAAATCCCTCATAAAATGTTGTGAATCGAATGCAAAATAATTGTCATTGAATTTGTGGTACAACACATGCTACATCTCTCCATACAATGGACTGGAATTTTAATTGTATCCTGCCCGTTTTGACTCTGGAAAGCTGCTGCCACTTCCATTCTGCCAATTTACAACCAAATTATGTTTTATGATTTGAATTTCATTAGAAAATGTTGAAGCAAAACAAAAAAATTTCCTAGCTTGAAAAATGAATGGAACTCCATTTCCAATCAGGTCATCTCATATCTTGACCAGGATCTTCTCATTCTCATTACTCCTTACATACTGGCTAATAAAACTTCATTCTACTTCTAATCATAAATTTTCCATTATATGATGGTTCCACAGGACATATTCCTATGCCTATATTTGATTGGTGAATTTCGTTATTATACCATAAGGGGTTTTAAATAAAGGATTAGCATGAAATGTTTTATTTGCGTCATTCATCGTGCAAAACTAATTCTATATTTAATTGTTAGCTAAATGTGATATGTACATGTGGCACAATTTTCATTTATTTGACTTCAGTATTGCATCAGCAGCAGCCGTTGCAAGTTGAAACATGTTTGCTTTTGCCTGCTTCTGATGATTAAAAATGCTCTTATTCTTCATGATGAGTGACAGGCAAACATCACATTGGACTATGGCTGGATTATAGGGATAATAAGGGATGTGCTTCGCGGTGTTTTTCATGGTGGATTTCACAGAACCACCATGCACAAACATGTCCCAAGTGCAATTTATCTGTTATTAAAATGTGAGTGGCACCTAATGAAGTTTTCAGTATTTCTGCTAGTGCTCCACATTATTTGATGATATTCTCTCACAATATCAGCAGGGGTGTTCATTTTTAATTTCATAAGATTAGTGATTGGAGCTCTGGGCCTACTTGCCTTTGAAATAGTCTGTCCACTTTAAACATTAAAAACCATCTTATAGCTGTGTGGTAGGGAAAAATCATTACATAGGCCTTGGCTGACAGTGTATGTTCAGGTGAAAGAAAAATATTGATGGATCATTTGGTGTTCTCCATCATTGCTGTAGTGAACATATTACAATTTGCAGTGGCCCCTGCTGATGTAATACTGGAGTCAAATCAATGAAACTCTTACCAAATATACTCTACTTATTTCACCAAAATTTTAGCATAAGATTAAAAATTTGCAGAATCAATTACGTGCTTAAAAATTAATAATCTATCTTTATGGAACAGTCCTTGTGGAATTTAATGTATGTGATATTTACACATTTTCATTTCAGTTTTCTTTACTTTCTGTGCTCATAATTAGCTTGGAATAGGCTCTAATAGGAATAGGAGTGGCCCCTTGTTCTTACCAACCAACATTTTTTGCTATTTTCCAGAAAAAGCACGGTAATAATAATAATAAACAAGGTTGGCAAGGGATTAGTACATTGTGTGCATTGTTATTTGTGATTTTATGACATTTAATATATTAATTTTTTTTAATAATTCGTTATTTTTGCATATTTCTTGAAACTTCAATGATAGTTTCCACAAAATTCTTTCAATGCACATGTTTTAGAGCTTTTTGTATCTCACTCATAATTTTTATTCCAAATGAGGACTAGTTGATTTAGAAGTAACTGTAACTATCTTGCTTAAATTCAAAGAAATGCAGAATGATGTTTTACGTATATTTCCTACTTGATGAGGCATGTTACTTGGATAATGTAAAGTTTATTTGTATGTTTTTAAAAAGTAAATCATGTTTGCTAGTAGTTTATATAAATATATGAAGTATTTTTCTCTTATTTTGGGCATAAATGGTATCTTAAAAATGAGAGGTAGCAGAATGAGATTTTGAATTTCATTTGATTTTGAGTGTGATGAACATTTTCAATCACATTGAGATTAAAATCATTGTGAAAAAAAGGGAGCATGAATTAACTAATGATATAATTTGAGCCGCAACTTGTGGCAGAATAAATTGAGAAAGCAGTAATGATATTATATCATGTGAAATAGTGTTGGTAAATTATTATATATAAACTTAATGTTTATTTTCAAATACTTTTGTCAATGTCACCAGTGTATTCTCATCTCACCCTCTTATGCTTCAATAAAGTCACCATGTAACTATAAAAGCGAAAAAATTTAAGGTAAGATGTGAAGGGCAGTTGATAATATTTCTCTATTTGTAAAATTTAATCACTATTTTTAGAATGCCCTTAGAAATATTCTGGAAAAACTTGTTGATCTTATTAAATATGCTCAGGGTCACTTTTCCTTTAAATGCCATGTTTGTTTCATTTTGCCATTTTAGTGTGGGAAAGTAAAGGGAAATGTAGACCCAAAGTTTTGACACCATAATGAAAAGAGAAACTTTATAATTCCACATAGATTTATTAGACGGACGACCTAGGTTTCGACGTGCCATGTCATCATCACCTGATGATGACGTGCCACGTCGAAACCTAGGTCGTCCGTCTAATAAATCTATGTGGAATTATAAAGTTTCTCTTTTCATTATGTTAAGTCGATTCCATGAAGTCACGCCCGAGACAACGAATTTTGACACCATCATCATTTTTCTTTTGAATGGAAAAATATTAAATGAACAATGACTTTTGTATCAAAATATTATGATTTGGTGGAAACTTGGGCTTACTTTTATGAGGGTATTCGTTTACTACCTTATTGTTGTTGTATGTAAGATATTTTTGTGGTGCAATCATATTTATTGCCATATTAAATTATAGGTTTTAATGTGCCTAATAAAAATTGCACCAGGAAAAATTGCTGTATAGCTTTTAAGGCATTGCATAATAAAATTTGGGTTTGCATGTGCTTAAATGAATAAAATTATGAACATGTTTATGCTTGCTTAAAAAGTTTTAAGGATTATAGTATTAACAAAGTTAAATACAATTTACTCTTGTTACTGTTGTAACTTGAAAACAATGCTGATTTTTGCCTAACGAGGAAGATAAACTTTATTAGTGGATAATGGGAGTGTACATGTGTGTAAAAAGTATACTGGATTTTTGTTGCAGAAATGCTTGTCCTTTGCAGTCATAAATAGTGAGGTTTTCACTCCACAAATAAAATTTCGTAAACTACATAAACACAACAGGGAACACTTTTTTTTATTAGGTAGCCACATGATGTTTGTCTCCAGCACAGAAAAATACCCTTTTTTTTCTAATTGTGTACCTATCATTTGCAGGAGTTGGAGCCCCCGCCGGGAGATCATCTGAATCAGAAGAGCACAAGCTTTCTGCGGTCCCTGCATCCTCTAGAAGAAAGAGTTCGGAAGGCTCAAGTATGACCACCTCCGACCCTGACCTTTCCCTGGATGTTCGACTGAGTCTGGCCCTAGGTGAGGAGGCAGAAAGTGAGGGGGAGTGGGGCATGGAAGGAGAGTTCAGGCCGAGTGATATTTCATCAGCTGCTGTCGACCCGAGTGGTCATAGGAACAGGGGGATTATAGGAATGGGAAGGATGACAGTGGGGTCTCAGGTGACTCGTGCTGAGGAAGGAGATGGCTCGGGGTATGAGAGCGTTGGGTCCCGAAATGGGGAGCTTGTTTCCTGCCATGGTTCACTCTTGAGGAAGTCGGGTGAGGAGGATGCCGGCTATGAGGAGCTAAAGCCCAGGGGCATAGCCTCAAGCAGGGGCGATCCTGGATATGAGAGGGTGAGGAGGGAGGGCCCCCCGTGCGCTGATGATGACGAAGATGATGAGGAAGAGAGAGAGGATGAGCCAAGGTATGAGAGGGTATCTGCAAGAGGGAGGGGAGCAGTGCCGGGTTACGAAACTGTGAGGGAGCGTACTGTTGGGACAGGAGAGCCAGACTATGAAAGGATGAAGGGTGAGGAAGAGGAACCAAATTACGAGAGTGTTGGGTATTCAGGGAGTCTCAACAGTGGTCATATGTCCAATGGGCCAATGGGTGATAGTTTACATAATGATTATGAGAGTTTGGCTGGGGTCAGCAATGGTGATGAAATGGCTTATGAAGGAAGGACATCTTGCTCCCCCAATGCGACACCGTCTTTTGCTAGCGCTGTAGACCAGTCTTCTCAGCTTGATGCTATGTACGCTAAAGTACATAAGGGAAAGAAAAATCCATAATGGTGCAAATGAGTTTTTATATAATGTCATTCTCTCTTTGAAAGGTGAGGACATGGTGGTTATGTATCAGCCATTTTTATAAACGTACACACATTCGTGATGTATTTTTCATTGGAAATGAGTTGCTAGCCTTTGTATTTCATAAAAATCATCTCTTTCTTAACATGTTTTGCAAGTTATAAATCTTTGGGAATCATTAACTTCTCTCATATAAGAAGAAACAAAGGCAATGGCAGTTATCTATTCTTAAAGTGAAGCTGAGTGATGTAATGTTTGCTTGGAAGAAAATATCATTGATGATTGTAATGATTGCAAAAATTATTGATATTTTATTAAATTATTCTATTGAATAATAAATAATAGGGTAGAGATAGAAGTAGCAAACTTATTGCTAATCTGTGGTTTATTGAATTTGGCATTTTAATATGGATAAGAAAGCCTTGGGATATTGACAAAGGTAAATATTAAAAAAGACCATGTGACTGGATTTTGTGGGAGATGTAATTGTCAAAGAAATATTCATGATATTTAATTGGCTTGCTTGAATACCTTGGCGTGTATGAAGTTTGTGATGTTTCAATGAAACTTTCTGGGCCAATAGGATTTTTTCATGTTCTAACCACAATCATCATGCATCACAAATGGACCTCATAGAGAAAAGTAGTGTCTACCATAATTTAATGCTCAAATGTAAGTCTGGCCATAAATTAAAGTCTTCTGTAGTTATTTTTTGAAGAAATTTACTGTCGAGTGATCAGAGAACATTTTAAAATAGCATTCAAGGTTGAAGCATTGGTGTTGTTATTCCTAATGTTAACTTCAGTACCTAATGCTTCTTAAGGCAATATATTGATAATTAATGTGTGGAGTTGGGCATAGCGTTTTAAAATAATTTAGTATCATAAGTCACAATTCTGTGGGTACTTTACAAATTTGACAATGTTACTTAAAATTTAGTAAAATACCAAAAAAGTAAATTCAGGTTTAACAGCCATTGAAATAGCTCAAAGGATCATATGCATACAATTACGAAAATTACTCGTAAATTCTTACCAGTAGAGAAACTGAATGGAATGAACTAGTGCCATGACATGACACGTCAAGAATGAATTGTAGGATTTGACCATGTGTGTAGTGCTCAATGTCAGTTGATACTGTTATCTGTTGGGAGATTTCTGTTATGTTCCGAGAGTATTTAGTTTTTGTAATGAGTGAAGATTACTTGCCAATTTTTTTTCATTAATATACAATTTGGATTGCTTATTTTGAGAATAACTTGGTAAGTTTATGTCTTGGGTATCTCTCAAATGCATTTGACATTGCTATGAAAATCCAGGGTGCAACGTAATTCTATAGCTTGTTTCCATGAGCTTTGCTCTCTGAAATTCCCAAATCCAACAAATTTTGCCCTCATTTAAGCTCTTACTAAGAAGGACAGTTGTGTTATGTGATGTTTGCAAATGTATGCTTTTGCACATTGTATATTTTTGTTGCACTGCTATCTAGACTTTTCCTTCAAATTATGGCTTTTGTTATTATTTAACTTTAATGTAAAATATGTCATTAATAGTTGTTTTAATTTAATTTAATTTTTTTGTGCTTGTGTACCTGTTGTTCCTTTGTTGCCTTGGATGTTTAAAAGATTATCTGAGGAAGCTATAATTTTCATGAGGGGCTTATAAAGGTAATATTAATATCTTCAAAGTGTAAGTAATTTATGGACCTTATTTCCTTAAATCCACCTATGAGTTTTTTCAGGTGAATGCATTTAAGGCGTGTGTGTAATAATTTCATCAATATAACCTATAAATAAGTATGTTCACTGCATTTACCATCTGCTAATTATTTGCAGTCAAGTATTAATTTGTCCAATTTATGTTTCAGATCTTTTTCATTTATAATAATTAGTTTTTCTAATATTTCATGCATCATAATATTTATTCTTTTAATTGTATTCATATAAATGGCACTACATGATTTTCTGTTTTTATTTTATGTGAGATGTAATTTTCATGAATTATATGTAAATGACATTAGGTTGTGATGCATTTTTGAAGTGATTTTGCGTGAAAGTGAAAGAATGGATTTTATAGTCAGTTAATGCAATATGGGCTTCAACATGTGGTTGTTGGGTGCTGTGTTCAAAATGTCTCAATTAAAAGTAGGGGCTTGAAGTAGAAAGCTGATAAGGATATTCAAAAAGTGTTTATTGATAACATTAGTAAGTATGGTATAATGCTTTATTATGTATATAAGGAATCTTTGAATATTAAAAAAAAAGAATATTGGTGGGAAAGTAGAAGAATGATTGGTGAGAAAATTTCACTTCTTTTGTTTGAAATTATACTTTGAAGTATTTCATGTCGATTATATTTTATGTTTTGAGAGAAAATTTTTTGTTCTTTGGGTTTATGAAAATTATTTTAATTTCTAAATTTATATACGTGTAATTTATCTTTTCATTAATTCTGATGTATATTTATATATACACTGAGAATAGTGCAATGCCTGAGAAATAAACTGTGTTACCAGTACCTAGTGTATGGAATGGATTGTTAGCAGTGCATTCAGTTTGCTAATAATGTGGCTGAACCACTCTCTTGTGTATTTGTCATTAATGTAACATTAAAAAAAATACACTTACCTCTTTGTCACTCTTTTAAGAGATGGTTCAACGGGTTTATTTTGGTCAGAGCCAAATTCTTTGTGATTTTTTGAGGGAATTAATCCTGGTTTTTTATGGGAACTATTTTATCAGGTTTATCAAACCTGTACTTAGACTTTTTATAGATGTTTTAACAAATGTGAGAGATTTTTAAAGTTGTATTGTAGGAGTTTTATTTATTACCAGTAGCGAGTGAATGGGAAAGAGAGTGAAAGTTGTGTATGTCCTCTGCAGTCGAGCATTTTTGTAATGTTATAAAAGCATTTTTTCCCCCATCCAGTACATCTTGAGTGCTACTGTCTCTTTAACTTCCTAGAAAATTTGTTTAATTGTTTCATTTTTGAAACAAGAAAGTGGGTCTCACTAATTTCTCTTTGTAAGGTAAGATTCTTTTCATTTTCTGATGCTTTATGGTTGCATTTATATAAAGGTTTGTTGATATTGTGTGAAGTACATCTTTGATTACTTTCTTATTTGTTGGCGAAGAAGTCGAAATAAATTATTTAGGTAGGAAGTAAATAATTTAAAGTAGAACTTGGGCTGAGAATATCATTTTGTTATGCCTTGTGTGTATTTTATGTTGCCTGTTAATTATGTACCTCGCCATTTCAAAGAAACTAAAGCTCTCTGATAAAAAATATGTTGTTTTTATTTTGTCATATCCATTTATTATTTAACCATATTTTAACCTTATTTTGGTGGTGGTTTAACTTTGAGATAAAACTTTGCGATAGGAGGACATTGTTCACTACTTCAACATGTGAATTGTACTATTTTTGACAACAAAAGTATATTTCTTGTCTTGATAATGGGTTCCATCATTTTAACTCTGGTTAATATGTTTTCAAGTATAACTATAATAAGAAGATGCCGAAATGTGTAGAGGATCAATCATGATATAGAAAAGTATGTGCATGCATATATAAAACACTCATACAAACCTTTTATTTAAGATTTTACTTCATTAAATTGTGAACTACTATGAGGAAACTGAAGTTTTATAAAAATGAGAAATTTCAACATGTTTTTGTTACCACAACTTTATAATTTTTATTATTCACATTCTCTTCATCCTTGGGTTATATTTTTTGAAGGAAAGGAAATTCAGTTTATTTTTGTGACAGTATATTTAAGCACAATATGATATTTCACAATGAATGGGCAATCATAACTACTTCATGTGAATTTTCACTATGGTCCATTGGAAGGAAACCCTTTTATGATAATAATTATATTTACAACTTTATAACAGTTTTGTTTTTCGTTCATAATTTTGATTACATATTAAGGGATAATGAATTTATTTTAATTTTTATTCACTCTAGTAATTTTGTAAATTTTGGTTTCTGGAATTGTATTAGTGTTCAGTTCCTGAGGAATAGGAATTAGGCTCAATGCAGGTTGGAACAAGATTTTTACACTGAACTCACAGATGATTAAATATTGTCGATAAAAATTTGTTTCTTAGCAAAAAGTCTTTCTTAGCATGATGTGATAAGACCACCGACCCATCTTATTCCGGGATGTGAGTAATATTAAAAACTCAAAAAGATCAGCATGGGAAATTTTCATAACTTAATGTAATTCCACTGACTTTCTTAGTGTCAACAGTCCTATTATGGTAGATAGACGTGAGTGTTCTTATAATTCTCAAATCTGAACAGACTACAAGACTTTTTCATATGGAATACTTAAACCTTCTAGACTGATCTAATGATATAGTAGGTTACTTGACCAGTATCAATTCAATTTCTGTTTTGATTACTGATTGTGCTATGGTTGCACCCTATCTGATAAACTTTTTCTTGGTCACACCCTTTTGGATTATCTTTTTATTTGAAAATTTCAATCTGTAGATCCACTTTAGCTTACATTATGTTGTAGATAAAACATCATGGCCTTTGCTCGGAAACAGACCTTGGAAACAGGTGGATTAATGATATTGCTGATGCATAGTTCATATTTACTGTCCTTTGTAAGCTTTCTCAATATGAGGTTTTTCTCTATGTATGTGTACCTTCTCCCTTGTCCCATCTTCTTGCCTCTACTTTTTGTCAGAGGTAAATGGAAGATTTATTTGGACAAATTGAAAGGTTAATTGGTATCTGTCTCCATTGTTACCTACAAAACCACATTGCCATAACTCTACTCCCAAGTTCAACTGCTGAAATTTTGATTTGTTTAGTATTCTCCTATTTTATTTCTGTTTCTGTTGTGCAAGGAAAGAATTCTTGATATATGATATTGACTTTACTTAATGGCATCAGTAATGTAAAAATTCTTATTATTTGCTAATAAGACCGACTTTGTTATTTCAGAGAAATCATTTGATTCTCTGTTGCTTGGCAATGTCTGGGCAATATTTGGAATTCCTGTGGTAATACCAGTTTAAAACTTATTCATTACAAAATTCAATTATTCTAGTTTAATCTATCCGAGCAACAACAGTTGAAAATTATTTCTTAACAAAATTTCAATAGCTGCCATGTCTACTATCAAATTTCTGGGAGTGAATTTTCCTCTCAGTAGCAACTGGTCTATCCATATTACTGAATGAAAAGAAGTTATACACATTTGTTTACCAAGTTATAATTATTTTCATAGTTTTCATTTTAATATTTTCACTCAAAATTTTAAAATTATTTTACCTTTCCAACTTCAATACTCTAGTACAGTAGAATGATTTTCTAGAAATTTTCAGTCGGCCAGTTACGAAAAGTATTTTTAGTACGAAGATATTGTACCCCTTGCAGACCTCTGCTGGAAAAATTGGAGATACAGGGTGTGGAAGCAAATATTGCTGATTTGAAGGGAATTTGAATTAATATCAGCAAAGTGTGATTCCACACCCTGCATTAACAGTATCATGTGTATTTATATATACATTGAACTGTTACCCTTAAAAAAATAATCGTCTGCTTCATAGTAATGAGGATGAGGAGAAATGTTTATCTTATTCTACTACGTAATAATTCATTAAACTTTTCCCGAAGTTTTCGTTAAACCACTTGATCTGTGTCGCGCACTTGTTATCCATATTCCTCCCACCCCTACGTGCTGCTTACCACATCTGCTTTCGCTTTGGTTGAGTAATTAATTATCTCACGAGTTGACGAGGTTCCACGCACCTTATACGAGTACTTCGTTCCAAAATGGCTTTTGCACCACGATAATGCACCAACCAGCTCAAACTTTATTGCTTGTTCGTGAATATTTGGCCAAAAACAATACTGTAACGATGCCCCAGCCTCCATACTCGCCAGATATGGCTCCGTGTGACTTTTACCTATTTCCAAAAATTAAGAGAACCTTGAAGGGCCGTCGTTTTACAGCCGTAGATGACATTTAAAGCGGATCCCTCGATATCCAGCCGAGTGTTTAACCTATTAAGCTACCCCCTTAAACGGGACGCGAACGCGAGACTTTTTTAGATTGGCAGTCGGACGCGGTATCAACTACGCCAATTCCGAGACGTCCTCTTACACTGAAATTTTGGGGGCTTTAAAGGAACAAGATGTGACGGTACGGTACGGTATTTCGTCACAACATCTTGTTCCTTTAAAGCCCCCAAAATTTCATAGTGTAAGAGGACGTCTCGGTAGCTTAATTGGTTAAAGGGTAGCTTAATTGGTTAAAGCACTCGACCAGATATCGAGGGATCCGGGTTCGAATCCCGGTCAAGGCGAATGATTTTTACTCTCTGAAATTGTTGCATTATAACTTTACGAAAGTTGATAAAATTACCACTGTACTTTTGTGATATTTCTATTGCTTTCACTCGTTTGATTAATTAATTTTGAATGGAATAAGTAAATACCTAATTATTTTCTAAAAGTCTATTTCCCTTAACTTTTACCTTTAAATTGATGCTGATTTGTTATTCCTTCATGTTTCAAAATTTCTTCGATTGGATTGAAGATGTAAATATATATTTAAGATGTGATTTGCTTTGGGAACACACAGAAGTAGAAGCTGAATTAATTGTTTGCGCTATAACCTCGAGGTACAACACTTTTTGTTGTTTTTGTTTCTTCATGAAAACTCGGAAACCGGTGTAGTATTCCAATAGATAAGTGCGGTCAGTAATCAGCGTTTTTAAATTAATTAATCAGGAATTGCTCTAAAAGAGTAAATTTTATGTACTTCTTTATTTTTGGTTCGCATCCCGGCGATAAGTTGAGGCGAGATATGGTGAAATCCTAATCTAAATTGCTCTGGATATGCACCTTACCGGTAAAAACTATTGGCCGTCTGAGACATTTAAAATCACTCGGTGTTTTATCTTAAGATAATGATGAACAAGTAATTTAAAGCCGGAGTAGAAATGAAAAAATTCTAAAACTTTAGGGGAAAACAGTTAAATAATACTTTTGAGCATCAAGGAATGAATGATAATTTCGTCAAGGTTCACTGAAATTGCAGTCATTACCCAGAATGACTCAATGAATTTCACTAAATAAGGAGAAAGACGAGATTTCATAGGTCAGATAGTCCACAGAGGAAAAGAGAAGAAACAACCGGCATTTAATATTAATTGGTAAGTGGGCATTAAGTTTGCGTTGTCATGGTGCTTAGCTGTAACATATCAAGAGTTCCTCTTGTTGAGAAAGGGTGAGCAGAAATTTGACTACTGTCGATGGAACTGCTTTTGCGTCGAGCGCACGACAATTAGACTATTGAGTTATTCATTTGGGTTGAATTCAAACTAACAAAAGATATTACACCAAAAAAACTTGAACAAAAATGATTCGGGAGAAAAATAGAATCCTGGATTGCGAATCGCTTGTGTAGCATACTTTTTTGCAGCTCTTTTTATGCCGTGAACTGCGACTGTCATCGCTCGTGTAAATCAAAAGAATCATGACTCCGATGATTGAAGAGGATTTAAGCGCATGGTTTTCTTGATTTCCTCTGCCTTACGGAAACAAGCCCATTACTGACATTGTTCCCTAGACTTCCCATTCATCCGATTCGGGTAAATCGCTACACGCACACACAATATGTTTCAGTTTTAAAATAGGACAGATGGGGAGCGTCGGGTTGTGGATAAGTAATTCGTGAAAGAGTGCGAGAGAGAAGAGCTGAAAGCTAAGGCAATGAAAAGGGAAGGCAGATGAAAGGAGATAAAGAAATGTAGGGAGGGACGATGAGGGCAAGGGTTCGAATGGGAAAGGATTGAGCGAAGGACGAGGTTGATTTGTTTCTCATTCACCCCGTCCCTCGAGTGGGTGCCCCTCTTTCGCATGCTGGGAATGGGAATTGGATTAAATTCAAGTGTTAGTAGAATCGCTCATTGTATAGGAGAAGCAGAGTACACGCAGACGGAGAGAGCAGAAAGGATAGTTAATTTTGTAAACGACAAATTTCAAAATGATGATTAAAAAACGAGGAGTAAATGCCTAATAATCACTGCATCATTATTTTGGGAAATAAATAGTATATTTATACCGACTCAATAATAATAGCCAGGACTCAGGGCAAAAATCGATATCATTATTTGAAATAATGTGGTGTTGGTGATTCGCCTTTTCCATGAATTTCTGTCTGCACCTGCAGACCCACCTATCGAAAGCTTCAATGCGATTCGCATTAGTTTTCACCAGGAACCGTTTTTATCATTCATTCAACAGTACCAATCAGACCATTTAGAATGCCTCAAATATGTTTCCATGGAAAAAAACCGTTGCCTCTTGCCTGTTCATGTTTTGCCCGACGTCTTGCGATTTTCATGGGGATTGAATTCTCGATGTAGTGAAATATAAATTGTGCAACCCAAATAGAAAACTACTGTAAAGTCAACAATAAATTCAAAAGAGTAAGTAATTCATGAAGTATTTACACTTATGTCAGAAAAAATCTCTTATCTTCATGAGGGTGTTAAAAGGTAACCGGGACACTATGTTGCAACGTACAAACAAGCATCTTTCCGTTCTGCGTAAGACGTCTTACTGAACAAACAACTCCAGCCTCTCAAAACCATTTCCGGTTAGCACAACTTTATGACGATGACTTATTAATTCACAATATTGACTTAGTTTATGTCTTTGGTAGGCAGATTTATTCTTAACCTTCCTGTTTCACGATACGATGCTAAGTAACACCATGGAGTTAGGAAATATATTCTGCTTTCTATACAATACTCACCTCATTTGCCAAATGTGGCCTCGCCAATGAGATAGACAATATCTTTTTTCCTAGCTCTTTATTTGTCTCTGCTAATTTTCAATTTATTTGGTAGATTATTCTTTCTATTCCATAGGCTGTCAGACTAATTTTTCTAAAATATCCACCTTTATTTCCGCCTCCTTCTCGCGATTTATACTCGGATACATACTATATAACAAAACCATAAACACAGTAATCAACCCGAAGGTCGGTTGGGTAGGTGACGATAGAGTTCACCCAGTACTAAGCCCGATGGCGAGTGAAATTCACACATCAGGGTAGGGGGGGGCAGTTGCTTACCAGTGCCTGTTATGGTTTCCCAGGGAGATCTGGTACCCGAAAAATCACATAGCTAGGTTGGAGCTGCAGGCGCCCAGAGAAGCTTGCCCGGGAATCGAACCCAGGGCCTCCGGTCAGTAGTCCAACCCCTGGACTACCGCGACCCACACATGCACACACATATGCATTTATATGTATATTAATCTATCGTTTAAGGTAGGTTTTTGGATGGACACAACTATCACATAAACATTTTGAGACTCCCCGCCTAGCAAACTAATCTATATCAGGTCCCTCTTCATCTCTGTGTACTTCTTTCCTCCCTTCATCCCGTCCAACATCCCTATCCTGTTCCTGCCCTTACCTCGCTTGCCCAACATTCTCCCCTCTATTACCCTCTTCAACATTCCACTACCGCTCAATACGCCTTTCATCCATTTTTCCTGCCTCCAAAGGATTTCTATCAACAAACCCCTCTCCTCACCCACCAACCCTAGTACTTCCTCGTTTGTTTTCCTTTCGGTCCATTTCACCTTCTGCATTCTTCTCCACAACCACATTTTAAAAGCCTCCAATCTACGTCTATCCTCCTGCTTCAGTGACCACGTTTCCGCGCCGTACATAGCTACGCTCCATATCAGAGTTTTTACGAGTCTTGTCTTAACATCCCTACTCAACGTCCCCGTCATCAACTCCCTCCTCCTTGAGAAAGCCTCCTTACCTAGCGCAATTCTTCTCCTTACGTCCCTACCACTTTGACCGTATTGGTCCAAAACACTTCCGAGATATGTAAACTGCTCTACCTGCTCTATTTTTTCCCCGCCTATTTTAATGTTTAGCTTAGCCTTTTTCTTTCTCGAAAATCGCATAACCTTTGTTATATTAATATTGATTCTCATCCCATATTTATCGCACTGAACCTCCAATTCACTCAGCAATGCTTGCAACCCCTTGGCTGACTGAGCAACTAATGCTTGGTCATCAGCAAACCTAACCGATTGTACGAATTCCCCTCCGACTTTCATTCCTACCTCCAGTTCTTCCCATGCCTCTTTAATCATTTCCTCCACGTATACGTTGAACAGCACCGGTGACAATGGGCAACCCTGCCTTACCCCTCTTCCTAACACTGCCCATCCGGACTACCCGTTCCCCAGTCGCACCTGAGCAGTCTGAGACATGTACAGGTTGCGGATCAGTCTCCTGCCCCTCCAATCCATTCCTATTTTCAGCAATACACGCATTAATTTTCCCAATTCACTCTATCAAACGCTTTTTCGAAATCTACAAAACAGGCAAAAACGTCCTGGTTGTATTCTATATTCCTCTCAATTAGTGATCTCATTACTGCAATGGCATCACGCGTACCTCTTCCCTTCCTAAACCCAAACTGATCATCCCCTAAGTAATCATTCACCTTACTCTCTATCCTTTTGTTGATGATCCCGAGAATAACTTTAGCTGCGTGGGATATCAAACTTATTGTTCTGTAATCCTCACATGATATAGCCTTTGCCTTTTTTGGAATAGGAACTAACACCGATCTCACAAAATCTTCCGGCCAGATTCCTTCTTCATAGATACTACGAATCAGTCCATATAGGGCCTTCTTCCCGCATTTTCCTAAACATTTCAACAGTTCTACAGGTATGTTGTCCACCCCCACGGCCTTATTTGCTTTCATCTCCTTTAATGCCCTTTCTATTTCATCGTCGAGTATGCCTGGACCTAAGCTATCTTCTTCTACGTCATGTTCCTTTTCTATGTCTAACCTTGTCGGCCTAAGTTCTTTGCCATACATTGTTTCTATATATTCCTTCCATCTCTCTTGGATTTTTCCTGGTTCATGGTTTTCCTTTCCTGGTTATACATACGTATATAAAATACGTATACGTAAATATGTATATATATATGGTAGCACGTCCGCCCGGCAAGTGGAAGGTCCGGTGTTCAAATCCCGGCTAAGGAGATATTTTTTACTTTCATGATCTGCTCAAAAACCGCCTTTCCCACACGAGAAATCCGCCATTATATTATTCAAATATTCATTCACATGAAAATAGATAAAAGGAAAAGGGACACACATACAAAAAGGACGAACTTAGGAGAGGTGGGGAAGGCGGAAACGAGCAGATCACAAGCACAAAAATATTTCCTTGACCGGGACTTGAACACCTGATCTTCATATAATGGAATAGATCTTCTTCTGAAAAATATTAGCCTTTACATAGATTCCGAGCTCCATCAAATAACAGCTCATATATTAAATGAACTAACTTCAGGAATTTTGCCTATAAATAATATTAAATAAGTCTCTAGTCGATGAAAATGCCCACAGTGCCTGGAAAACGACTAATATAACACCTATATTTAAAAACGGACACAGGGAGTAACCGAACAATTACAGACATATTTCCCTCTCATCCATGATAACCAAGGTCATGGAAGATTAACTTACTAATTTGATTGCGAGACATACGTATCGATAGTCATGAGTTATTGATGCAAAACTAGCACCGTTTCCGAAAGGGTAAACCCTGCGAGAGACAACTTGCGTTTTTTATTCATGATGTTTTATTTTATGTTCGGGATAGAGCAATGTTCCAGTGTACGCGGTTTTAAATGTTAGCCTGTTATGTTTTTTTTAGATGTTAGCTTTTATGTAGATGTTTGTTATGTTTTAGATGTCCTAGCTGTTAAAAAAAGCTTTTGACAATTGACCTCATGGTAAACTACTCACAAAGATGGAAGCTTATAGCAAAGATAAAAATATCCTGGACTGGATTAAAGACTTTTTTGAATGGTTGCTTACAAAGGTTAATCATAGATGGTATTAGCTCAAATACAGTAGAAGTCACTTAAGGTGTTCCCCAGGAAGTGTAATCGGAGCTCTGTTATTATTTCTTTACATTAACGACATTACCTCCGTGGTTAATAATAGCAAACGTTTATTTGCCGACGATGCCGTCGTTTACAGGATCATTCGTAATCATGAGGATTAAGTAGCGTAAGCAGATTAACTTAATGCTATACGACGTTCGTGTGATCCTTGGAAATTAGAATTAAACTTAAAAAAAGTGCGTATTGATGAATTTTTGGAAAAAGAGCAATTCCCTCCCGAAAGTTTACCGAAGAATACCGGAATGAAATGTGTAGACTGCATTAAATACTTAGGCGTTACCCTCACTCAAGACCTCTCCTGGATGAAACACGTGAGGGGAATGTGTGGACAAGCTAACAAAAATTTAGAATTTATTTGAAAGAGTATTGGAGAAATGTGACGAAAAAGATAAATAGAAATGCCATCTTTCACTAGTTAGGCTTCATTTAGAACACTCGTATGTCGCCAGTATATGGGATCCTTATGAAGTTGGATGAATCGCCGAATTAGATCGAATTCAGCGTAAAGGAGCTAGATATAAAACGTTGTCATGGTATACTGAGCTGTGCGTCAAAATTACTAGAGGAGCTCTATTGTGAATCACTCACGGAGCGACGGGTAAATTACAGATTGAATGTCTTGCATAAATATGAAGGATATCTCTTTAGCAATGATGTTGATAACACAGGCCAACAGTGGTTTTGGTACCGGAGCTTTTAATGCTGATTTAAAGAACAATTGGGGTGCTGAATTCAATTATGACAATAGTTTTTTCCTATCAGCTATAGTTTTCAAGGTATAGATATGTTGTTACTTACGTAAAAAAATCTTCTACATGATGATATGGGAATATTATATTAATAACACAGGCCAACAGTGGTTTTGGTGCGGGAGCTTTTAATGGTGACTTAAAGAACAATTGGGGTGCTGAATCCAATTATGACACTAGTTTTTTCCTATCAGCTATAGTTTTCAAGATATAGATATGTTGTTACTTACGTAAAAAAATCTTCTACATCATGATATGAGAATATTATATTATATTAATAACACAGACCAACAGTGGTTTTGGTGCCGGAGCTTTTAATGCTGATTTAAAGAACAATTGGGGTGCTGAATCTAATTATGACACTAGTTTTTTCCTATCAGCTATAGTTTTCAAGATATAGATATGTTGTTACTTACGTAAAAAAATCTTCTACATCATGATATGAGAATATTATATTATGTTAATAACACAGACCAACAGTGGTTTTGGTGCCGGAGCTTTTAATGCTGATTTAAAGAACAATTGGGGTGCTGAATCCAATTATGACACTAGTTTTTTCCTATCAGCTATAGTTTTCAAGATATAGATATGTTGTTACTTACGTAAAAAATCCTCTACATGATGATATGGGAATATTATATTAATAATTATCTCATTGGCCTACAATATAGAAATATACATAAAACTTATTGACAGTTTATTGAAAATAAATGGAACACCGCAGAGTGGTTATAAATTAGTATACTTATAGATTTATTTAACTTTGAAAATTATTTTCCGGAATATATCAAATATTAAAACAACTAATCGTAAGATGTGCCATATCTAAAAAAGTAGAGCTGTTAAATAAAAACGGATTTCATATTTGGATTCAGCTCTACAAATATAGTAAAAATCATCACAAAGATTCCCGGCACCAAAAAAAAAATTTATTTTGTAGGCCTGTGTAATGTATTATTAGCTCCATGGTTATACGGTAGGAGAAATCATGTCAATAAAATTCTCATATCAATAAAATTCACATGTAAATAAAAATCACTCCCTGCTACACATCCTAGCGGTGTTATATACTAATAAACCCTCTCTCGAGGCTCTTTAAACCCTTTGAAGTTGCTACACCGGGCAATAATTATTTACCTAGTCATCTTTAACCTTCCTGAGACCGAATATAATCAATCACTAGATCTTAATGAGTTGGATATACGTATAGGAATGGTGTGGGTTAAATGGCTGCGTAAGTTCAATAAATTCCACTTAGAGACATGAAAAACCTTACAAGTGATAAATCTGGATGTCATTTAAATTGTCATTTCAATCATTCTCACTTACCAATTGCGATTAAATCCAAGACTAATATATTCCAGCCCATTAAGAAATACACCACTCTTTATTTAACATGACGGATCATTATTTCCGCCCAAGCCATAAAGCCCCAACCTACTTGTAGTATTTTTCATCTGCGATGTCCTTGGAATCGGAGTAAAACTGACGAACATTTAAGTCTCCTGCTTTAAAATAGGATTAGTGCATTCCCTCTGATCTCAGGAATTCCTATTTCATGTCATATAATTGTTAAAAACTGTCTATTTTAGCGTTACACAATTGTTAGAATACAAATATCTTTCTAATGCCCAGAGACATGAGCCATTATTTATTTATTTGATGATATTAGTCGCAATTAGGCAATTGTCCTGGTGGCAACGGTCACATAACATACAAACAATATTTTAATAGTTATGCTGTACAATAGTACAATTAGAAATTTACAATTATTAGACATTTAAAATAGTATAAAAATTACTGATTAATGGTTTATCACCCAGTGGCTGCTTTACACTTCTTCTTAAAGCTCCTAAAATTGAATGGAAAGGGCTCAAACAAACCTCCAGGCAGCTGGTTTCATTCAACAATTGTTCTGTTTAAAAAGAGTATTTTTTTAAATTTGTTTTTTGCGTTCTTATTTTTATTTTAAAACTGTGGTCGTTTTCCCCCTTAAAGTATAGTTTTTCTATCTCTTTCCATAAATCTTCCCACGCTTCGTCGTTTTTAAAAATTACTGGAAAGATAGCAGATACCATGAATCAGTTGGGCCATTCAATTACAGATTAAATGTATTACTTTATAACTCTTGGATATGAATGATCATGTTAAGGTACGCCCGAACTATCAGAGGCTCTCGTAGAGAAAAAACTGACAAATTATGATGGACATTATAAAAGAGTTCCTTTTAAATCTATGGAAAAAGCCCTCCTTAAATTGATCCGTAACACCCATTTCTTATATCTTTCCTCCTGATTAGTTAACATGCTGCTGTTCATCACACCCTTCAAACCGAAGGACAAAAATTTACTGACCCAAAGAGACATTCTCCAATGGCGACGAGGTAATCTGGGCATATCTGTAAAAACATTCAATGTTTTACCACACATATTGTCTTTTGTGATTTTACGATTGTGCTCTTTGAGAAAATTTAAGATTTTGATAAAATTCCGTTTCACTCGTACCATCGGGGAATAGGAAAATATGTACTAACTTGGGGAATTATATGAATTGAATATAAGGTTTCGTTTTGAAAGAGCTTGCATTTAAGAGGATCACAGGGGAAAATAAAGCGACGAAAGTGAAGGAAACATGATAATTATCGTTATTTATATCACCCGCAGTATATTGGATTCTGTGAGGTACCTAGAGATTAAGACGAGTATTATGAGAGGATAGAGAAAAGATTTAAATTCGAAAATTGCGATCCGGTTGCACGTGAGGAAGATGACGTCAACAGCCATGAAATTAAAAAATTAACAAAGGTTAAATCAAAAAAAGGTAAAAACACAAAAAACAGGTTAAATCAACAACAAGGTTTTTATTCAACCTTAAAAAAAGGTCAAACAAACTCATCCGATTGTCCTATTGACATTGAGAAAATAATTCATGTATCACATTGCATCATCATCGATGGGGCCAAAAATTTTGTTTTCCGAAACTAAATTATAGACAAAATTTCTTTCTATTATTATTTCATTTCTTTTTCAATTGGTAAACATTTCCGAATTTATCAAGCATCTTTTATAGAATATAAAAGCGAGATAAACCATTAGCTACAACATCTATTTCGACTCTTTATCAGCCGAGTCGGATAATATACATTATAAAATATGTCAAACGAGTATGGCTGAAATTTTCAACTCATCGCAGTGCAACTTTGCATATCGAAACTTTTGGGCTTTTGCCGGAAAAGGGCTTTTTCAAAAATGAGATTTAATTTGGGAAAAATTTGGTTTTCCCGAAACTAAATAATGGACCAATTTTCATTCTATTAGTATTGTTTAATTTATTATTAAATGGATAAACATTTCTGCATTTATCATAAATAGTTTTTTTACCAGATTTCATTAAATATAAAAATGAAAAACATCATTAAAAAAATAGATTTCTCACAACTCCTAGGAACATGCGTACTACGCATAACCACTCTCTCTTCACCACCCTTATCAGATCTCTATCTCCCTCACGGGTGGGTCGAGACGGAGGGAGTACAAGAGTGCGAAGACAGGACCGACCAATCTGCGCGAATGACAAAGGAAGAGCAAGGGCGGGAATGTGTGCAAGAACTGTGAGGGTGGGCGTCCGCCGGGCTTTCTACCCTCGCCCCGTGAAGTGCGAGTAAAGCACTCCAGCCAACTCCTCCGGCGAAACAAGAGAATCCGTATATATCCCATTCGAACGGTCCACTGAGTCCGTACCACCAGGGAGACTGAGGCAAGGCGATGAGGGGGAGGGGGGCAGTGGGGAGGAAGAAGGCAAAGGGGGAACGGAAGGAAGGGAGAGTGAAGGTTCATCCGGAGAAAGAAGGAGAAAGGGTGCGGGGGCGGGGACGGAGGACGTTAACTCGGACATAAAACTTTGTCATTTTTTTTTATCCCGCCAGCCTCTAAACTGCTCCCTGGCGACCCTTTGACCCTGCGAGTACCCTTTTCAGTCTCTCTCCTGGCCACCTGCACTCCTCCTCCGGGCTCAGCCATCGTTCTCTTCCCTCGCGAGGCATTGCTTATTTTCGTTGTCGTTCTCGGGGAGATCTCCTTCTCATGCTTTCATTACTGTTAGTGGTGTTGTTAAACCCTAGGGGAGAGCGGTGATGATTGCCGAAATGGGATTGGGAGAGCCCACCGCGTTTATAATCTCACACACTCTCTCTCTCTCCGTCAGTCCGTGTATAATCCCGGGATCAATTATTTTCCTGAGCTGGGGTAATCGACATTTAAGTTTTCTACTTCAAACATATCTGCCTTCTGTCTTCTTTCATCACTCTTTCAACTTCTACACGATTCTTTCTGAGGATTTTCGGACTCGAGTTAATTGAAAATATACTTTTAATATGCGCTAGGCAAGGAGGCTTTCTCAATGAGGAAGGAGTTGATGACGGGGACGTTGAGTAGGGATGTTAAGAAAAGACTCGTAAAAACTCTGATATGGAGCGTAGCTATGTACGGCGCGGAAACGTGGTCACTGAAGCAGGAGAATAGACGTAGATTGGAGGCTTTTGAAATGTGGGTGTGGAGAAGAATGGAGAAGGTGAAATGGACCGAAAGGAAAACAAATGGGGGAAGTACTGGAGATGGTGGGTGAGGAGAGGGGTTTGTTGGGAGAAATCCTATGGAGGCAGGAAAAATGGATGAAGGGCATATTGAGCAGTAGTGGAATGTTAAAGCAGATAATAGAGGGGAGAATGTTAGGCAAACGAGGAAAGGGCAGGAACAGGATGGGGATGCTGGACGGGATGAAGGGAGGAAAGTAGTACACAGAGATGAAGAGGGACCTGTTGTAGAGTAGGTTGCTGGATTGGGTTTTGCTTGGAGTTACAAAACTGTTTATTCGATAGTTGTGTCCATCCAAAAACCTACCTTAACCGGTAGATTACCTAAAAAAAATATCTGAACCTCAGCGCGGAGTGTCAAAATTAATATTTACACATTTTTCAAAATGTATTTTAAATTCATTCCAATGTTTTTTTCTCTTTGCTATTATTATCTCCATCTGCTGTTATCAATAGGACAGACAAGAATACCTCACGTTTCTTCCGTTTAAAATGTTTATCAATCGAAAAATAAGAAAATTTATAGATATAATCGTGTTTATGACTTTTCGTAGCAATTGATCGAGGAATACGATATCGAGTTGTTTTTAGAAATGTGAATTGATTGGAGCCCAATAATACTGTTAAACTGGCGAAAGTGTAACCAAACATAAATGTATTCAGATTTTTATTCTTTAAAGTAGAATGAATGTATCGAGTTGCACAAATGCGAAGGTTTTACATTTCGAGACTTCTTTTCGAGAGGGGTGATTTAAGGGAAATTTGCATCCTTGAATCAGAAATTGCTATACATTCCGAAATGTTCATTCCCCCCCATGAAATACAACTTGTCAATTTAATTTAATTACCTATTCATTTCCTAAAGCAACTTACTGCAAGTGTCACTGTCCCGGTAATTGGCATACTGACGGAAATTTCGTCGTCTCTTGAACAGAAAATGTTGAAAAATGAGTATATTTTTTTCTAAGTCAGCTATCAGCTACCAAAGTGATTGTATAGCGATTATATAGTATAGATCTATATTGAGTAGCGTCAAGATAATTTTATTTCGGTTTTTTTAATTCATGTTATTTAGATTTCATTCGTACCTCTCACGACTGAGCTCATATTACCTGTCCGGGATATCGAAAAATATGCAGCATTAGTTGAAATCTTGTTTTTGACTAGATTCTATCGAGCCATCTAAATCTCAAGCTGATCCAATTAACACTGCTGAATAGGGAATTGTACTCTATTAAGCTTAACTATGTGGAATTTCTCCATATTGCAAGGAATGGTAAAAAAATACTACAATTCCACACTTTATTAACAAACGGTCATAGTTTCGCTACCGTGAAATATCATTAGGTGACACTTAATGATGCTACGCACCAGAAAAACCATGGTTGTATGTAAATAAATTGTGGAATTGTGGTATTTTTTTACCATTCCTTGCAACAATAGCCGATAAAGGAAAATCAATGCATGAAATTATGAATAACGTGTCTAAATTGTTTTAAAAGTTTTAGCATTATTTTACCACATAAATGTCAATTTTTCATAGACATTATTGATTTATTATCTTAGTACATCGTAATAGCGTACTGAGTTCGTAATTGATTTTGGTTGATGCACGAGGACAGTAAAAGGTTCTGCACCCCGTTGATATTCCGGTCTTCATATTTACATGTAGGTAGCATACCCATACGATCTGTTGTTGTTTTAATCCACAAGAGTTGTAAAATGTCGTGGGAAATCAATGTCTGTAAGGGTTTGAACATTCTTTTCAAATTAATATCCATACATGTAGTAAGAAATTGGAAGAAACAAGCGCTTGGCGGTTCAAATTTAGTATTAAACTTTTTATATAGCTGAAATTACAATAATTTGATGTCCTAGTGCGCGAATCATTTCATTTAATGACTTATCGTAGTTTAGGATTAAGGATATTTTACGTCATTGTAGTTAGCAGCTAGGAGTACAGTAGTGTGTAGTGCAACGGTCCATTAAAGACCTACCCAATGTCGATAGGGTACAAGAAAACACACACACACACACACGAGCAAGCACACGCACGCGTACGCACACGCGCCCGCCCCACAAACACACATACACGCACCTTTTTCCGTCCTCCGACACACATTTCAAAAGCATCTTTTTTAAACACTCGTACTTGTCGTTGGTCCCTGTCATCAATTCTCCACTCCCTGTTAAGTTCCCTTGCCTAACGAAATTCTTCTTCATTTGTCCCCACTAACTTAATAATTTTGGTCAAAAACACTTCCGAGATTGGTCAATAGGTAAATATAGATTTATAGACTCTTCCACCTAATCTAGTCCAATTATTTTTTTTATTTTAAAGTTTAACTTAGCCTTCTTCTTCCTCGAATTCCTCATAAACTTTATTTTGTTAACGTTACTTCTCATCCCACATCTATCACACTGATTAAATACGCTCAGAAACGCTCATAACGCCTCTGACCGGCTAACATTAGCTTGTTATCCGCAAACCTAATTGATTTTATGAATTCCCCGCTGACTTTCACGCTGTGTAAATACTACCGTACTGCAAAGCCTTCTCTCCCATCTCCCCATTAACTCCCACCCATGGACACACGAGAGAATTACTTACGCCTGCTTCACAGTCCCAACATGACACTCTACCATGCGCTGCCCATCGTGGTCTAAACCGTGGATTTTACAACCATCTGGAGTATTATAGCCCTTAACAAACGCGACGTTAACGTCTCGCGTTAAGAGATTAATTATCATCGATAATTCCACATAGCTTTATTATATTCTCACTCTCAATTACCTGGCCACTAGAGTCATTCACACTTTCACCCCACATCACCTTAATTTACTTCAACCGCTTATGGTTTCCCACCTCCGCCAGTTCCGAAGAAGGAATAACCCTTGGACTCCTCTTCAATACCTCCCTAATCTTTTCACCATTTTTGCCAGTCGCGACCTTTATCTCCCGACCCCAACGGATTTCAGGTCGATCGTGAGATTGCCAGATATAATTAGTCTTATCCCATACACAACCCCCCCTTAACGCATGCGGATATTCACTCATCTAAGCCATCCTGAAGAAGGTTTAGGTGCCCAAATAATGTGTGTTTCGTGTTGTTTGTTGCGTTCCTCTATATATATATATATACACATAAACCTACCCAATGGCGAGCAAATATTATTCTCATGGGTATAGAAAAGGGAAAGGAACGCATAAAAGAGGAACACAGGACAGGTGGGGAAGGCGGAATCGAACAGATTACAACTGCAAAAATATTTACTTGATCGGGACTTAAACCACTGATATTTCGACTTACCGGGTCGATGTTCTAACCATTTGATCTGTCGAGGAAACGTAAATTACTTTTAAATCTGGAACGAAGCGAAACGAAAATTACACTGACACCCCCGCAGATTTCAGAGTAATTTACGTTTCCTCGACAGCAGAACGTGCCTGTTTCTACCGAGTGTCTGTTTTCGCCAAGGCATCGGACGCCGGGATTTGGAGAGCGGCACTGCCGGACTCCCTCGGAAATCGAGGTTCCGATCGTGTTTTGTTTCGAGCAGCAGTTGACCGCCGAGTTCTTCCAGGAGCGTGGAGTTTGACTGTCGACTTTCTTCCGCCGGGAAGGCTATGCTTTCGCTTTGTTTACTGGTTCAAGACTGACCTTATCTCACCGTGAAGACCTTAGGCTCCTTTTTGTGTACTACCGCCGAGTGCTTGTTGCGGGGAGTGAGTGTACTCTAGTGTTTTGTTTTCTCTCTTTGGAGTGTTTGTTCTTTTGATGCGCTCTCTGTTTCACGCAGGCGTGCTCAATTTAATTTTTTTTCAAAACGGTGGTACGTCGCGTAAATACACTCGCCTTGCAAGTTGACGAGACGGCAAAGGCCCCTACTCCGTTGGAGATCCACTTCTTCACGCTAAAGTCGCTGGGCCTCACACCCGAAGAGATAGTGGCGATCCAATTTGGATATAATTGACAATTGGTATTCTTGAAATTGACAACCGAAGCTACAATGAGTAGGATTCTAGATAATATTCCGCGAAAACTACCGTTTTCATCCTTAAATGATCAGAGGACGACAATTACTATTGACGAGACTATCGGCAGCCCTTGTAATGTCAGGGTACTTTGTCTCACCGTGGAGACCCCATTGGAATGCATAACAGGCGAGCTTCAACGTTTTAGAAAAATCCATCGCTCGTGGGAGGGCGACAAGATGGTGCGCGTACTGACAGGTACGAGGGTGGTGTCAATGACAGTCGAGAGGAATATCCCCTCGTACCTCCGCATCGGCGGCAACTGGGTCATCATCCTCTGCAAGGTTCAGCGCCACACTTGCGCCAGCTGCAACCAAGAAGGTCACGAGCGCAAGATCTGCCTTCGAAACAAGGGAGGGAAGAGCTATGCGGAGGCAATGATTATGGCCTCCAACCCGAACACCACCGAGGAGATGGACGAACCCGAGGTGGCTGTGAAGGAGAGGGTGCGGTCGCTGCTACTCATCGAGGGTGGGGATCCGGAAGCTCCTGTCGGTACCCCGCATCCCCCCTTCACTTGGAATGAAATGTCAGCGGAAGTGAAAATCGCCAACGGAAGAAGGATCCGAAAAAGAAGAGGATAGACAACCCCAAGCTCCTGGTCTCGATTACCGATTAACAAGTAACTCACGTACCTACCACCTCGCCTAGTCTCACGAGACCTCCAGCCCCCGTCTCCGTGACCTAGTCAAATGAGGAGGGATCGACGTTCGCCCCTTGTCCCTCTCAAGTCATCGACGCCCTCGCCTCGCAGCTCTTACATCACGGGCTTCAAATACCCCGAGAACCCCTGTTGACAGTCGAGGCGGATGCATCTGATTGCGATTGTTTCCCATCCCCAAGAGCTTTCTACAAGTTTCCCGACGTCAAAAATCCCAGATACTCCATCGTCCTTTTCCATTGAGGAGAGCCAAGTTGTCGGTGATATTCCCAGTGCTCCTCTAGAGGCGGACCACATCGAACTATCTCCCCTGTTTTCTTCAGACCCTACCCTCAGTCTGCCACTCCAACCCTTCTAGAGGCCATCTCCTGGCCCGTGACTGCCCCCATCGGTGATCGCTCTCGAAGACCCTCCCCCGTGGACCGCTGCCAAATCTTCGTGGAGACTACGGCTGGCTCATCCTCTTTGGACGAGGTCGGGAGGGAGGTATGCGGCGACATGCCGCGCCCTTGCTCCTCGACCCGTTGGACGAGGCGTCCCGGGGAGCGGTGAAGCACTCATCGCCTGGGGTCGAACCGCAACCGGAGCGACGTAAGCCACGATCAAAGCTCTGGTAAGTGATGGTCCGGTACCTATCCGGTGCCGGACACCCTTCGTCCTTGGTTGAAGAGTTTTGCAGAATGACGGTTCTATCATCGATAATTTCAACCCTATTCGTCCATAATTTCTTACGATACATAATGTTCCTTTTCTAATTAAAATCTTCCTCCTTTATTCTGTTGACCTTGCTTTCCTTTCTATATTTTCGCAGTATTAATGGTCACATGTGCGTATAGGTGTCTGTATATACATGTGCATAGAAATAAATGTGTGTATGCGTATCTATATGCATGGGTGTGTCTGTATCTATGTGCATGTGTATATGTATGTGGTATATATATTGTATATGTATGTGGTATATCTATTATATATGTATGTATGTATGTGTATATGGACGTATATACTTATAAAAAGGAAAAACATCATGTTCACATAATCACTGAACTGACATATAACTCTTTAACATTCTGGACCTTATGAAATAAGCTAAATTATAGCTCAAGTGGTTAGATCAAGTCGAAAGATACGTGGTTCAAGTCCCGGTCAAGGAAATATTTTTACACTTGTCATCTGCTCGATTTCCCCACCTCTCCCATGTTTTCTTTTTTTTGTAGTTTTTTTTGGAAGAGGCGACCGACAGCTAAGGTCATTTGCGCCATTAGGGATGGTTGGGAAAGGAAGGGTGGAGAGAAACCCGGCGTCGGCATTAGCCTACTCTTGTCGAAAGGCGCCAAGGGGTCCGCAGTTTAACGTCCCATCCGACGGACGTCGTACTCAATCAAAGTGCTCTCCACAAAGCACCTTGTAGATATCGGAACGCCACTGAAAAATAGTTGTTGTCTCTAAAATTGAAATATTTTGTTGTCTCTTGCTGTCTGAACCCGGGCCCTCTAGGTGAGAAGCTTGTACGTTAGTCACCACACTATCCCGATCCCCGTTTGTCTTATATATATATATATAAGTTATATTGCTCTCGTGAGTACTTCCGCATCATCTATATATATATATATATATATATATATATATATATTCCTATCCCTTTTCCTGATATCTATACTCCCGTGGTGCGGGCGTTCAAGGTGATGTCCCCTATGGGAAATCCGGAAAATATTTCCTGTTTTGCCGTGTCTGTTACCGTTTCCGAGATATTTGGCAAAATGTGTATTTTCAAAAATCACATTTTTAACAAAATGGTGAAACGGAATCTCGACTGCAGAAAATTGTCCGACGTTCGAAAACATTTATCCTCGTGCTACGTATTACTTGAATGCGTCCCGGCGGACGGAAAGGACATTTTTGGTTGATTTTCCTGTTTCCGGGTTTCCGCGTATTTCATGTCCATAGGTAAGCAAGGAAATTATTAGTAGGCGTATACGTGGTGCAGTGTTGATTGAAATTTTAACGTTTATCTACTTCAGACTTGGAAGCATATGGGAGACTAGAGTCAGTTGATGGTAACAATAATAGGGTAACTATTATATTAACTACACACAAACACGCACACCCACACATGTGACTCCGTAGCAGACAGAGGTGTTCTCGCAGCGCTCGTGAAACCAATTCGTTTTCAAGTGTTTGTTCTACTTACTGATTTACTTGCCTAACTTTATATCAAGTTCGTATTGTTATAGTTTCACTTGGTGGTTTTCAAATTACCTGTGAGCAGTAACCACCGTGTTTTGCTCTGTTCTGCGGGTTATTGTGAATTCAACAGTGTAAGTTGACTTCCAGGCTCCTGACCCTGAACGACCCTCCGTTCTCGCGAGCATAGACCCCTCCCTGGCCGACTCTCAAATAAAAACTTATCACCATCATCCATCATCATACCATTTTCTAAATGATTATGTGACTTTCCAACTTTCCAGTTTTTTCCAGGCTTTTCTTACAATTTTCTCCTCGTATACGTTGAAATGTGCCTATGTGATAGCGAGCATCACTGCCTTACCCCGTCTGCTTGTCACCATCCATCCTGGTCCTTGATCTGCTTTTTATGCCTCTGCAGTAGGGGATATGCACAGTATTGGAATAAGTCTCCTATTCTTCCAGACGGCTCATATGCGGGACTAATGCTGCGCAATAGACATCCCTTTCTCTTTCTATGTCTGAACTTACTGACCTTATATCTTTACCATACCACTCCATTTTATGTATTATTTAACTTTTTGTAATTCATTCCTCCTTATTTCCATTTCTTTCTCTCGTCTCTTTGTAGTCATCTCTCCTTTAATCCATATGTTCCTCATAGCGTGCTATATAGTTTACTCATTCCTGTCTATGATAACTAGTCAGCCGTCGAACCCAACATTGAATGAAGTCAGTTCTATTTTCATTACTGCGAGTAATATTTAATTACTAACCTACTCTGCAGTTAAAACTATTTCTCCTGATTTTTTCCCCACACTGGATGCCCCTGTAACCAGCGCTCTATTAATGCCCGCTTCTCCATCTCAATGTTTACTTGACATACCTGTATTTCTTCTTCCCATCTCTTGTTTAGTGGTGCTTATTACTTACATAGCCTCGATACTATCATCACTTTCAAAGTCCACAATGAAACGGTACTCTTCCTCTTCGGTATCTTCTTTTATGCTGCTTTCTATTCAACTTTGCAATGTTTTTGTGTGGCAGGTAACCTTTTCTTCCTCACTACCGGGCACGGCACTCTCCCGCGTGGGTGAAGCTCCATAATTGGCCCCACTCAAAATCAAATTTGAGTCCATCATTGTTTTGGGCGATAAATAATTGTGGAAGTTTCAGTTTCCTTCCGTAGTGTTGTTTTTAACGTGATATTATCCCTATAAATAACTGTCCCGCTGGTAACAGGCGCCTTTGCGGCCCTTCACCGAGGAACAGACGCTGCGCGGACTGCTTGTCGCCTGGCTAATACCATTAGACCCTACTTGGAGTAATCGTTATCGTCATATGGCGGTCATTGTTCCCGCCAAAATATGTTAGGATAAGGGATCATCTAAACAAAACAATCAAGCCCTTTCAGCAGATCATGAATAGGACAGTGTTTTAATAATTGAAATTGGTTTTTGTAGGAAAAGATCAAGGAATGGTTTCATGAATAAGATGCATACTCAAATTAAAATGAATAATTTATTGGAGAAACAATTTAAATAAGATTTTTGAAGAAATGTTTAATTAAAAAGAGACAAAGGTGCACTACTTTCATCTGATTGCCTTTATTCAAAGATAATACCAATTAAACTTTATATGAAATGTGTTGCAACAAAGTCATAAAAGAGTATTTTTCCCTAGAAAATATTTATAGCAAGGTAGTACACATACATATTAACTTTATGGCTATCCAGTTGGTACGTACCAGAATTAATATCTAACCGAGTAATTGTTGAATAGCGAGTGATAAGTATATTATATTCTAAAGTTACATTTCCCGTATTTGGAAAGACTGCGGAACTCCTGAATGAATATAGGTTGCAGAATTCTAGCACTAATGCAGTTAGATTATTGCTGTAAAAATGTGTTAACTGTCTTTTGGAGAGAGATAGTATCGGATGTAAACGTTAAATGTTGTCACGGGCTCTTTCATTTGCTTGGTTGCGGATGAAAATCTAACAAACTCATTTTGAAAATACTTACCTGTGGAGTTCAGATAGTATGATGTATGAGACTACTGTAATGAAACATGCTACACTGAGGAAATAAAAAAAAATACAACGGTTTATGCACTATTATTCAAGCACACACGTGTCGTGTATCTTTCGTACATTTTTAATTCTGGTTGAGTTAATATTAGACATCAAATTTATTTTGACCGACTCATGGGATCATCCCACACGATTTTATTTGATGACTCATTTTCAGACCTCCGCGTCCTTTCTTCATCCCTCTCCATCTTCGCTTTCTCTCGATATCTCCCTCTCTTACTCTTTTTTTTCTTTTGCTCCGTCACGTTTTCTTTGAACTAGTTCCTTATCCCAGTCGTAAATCACCGTCTGAGCGCTCCATTCTCTCGCCATCTTGACCTGATCTTACTTACCTTCCTATTCTTTCCGTTTCCGTGTGATTGCTTTTATCCTCTCCGTCGTACTCGAACTCTGCTTCTACCACCCGTCCGTCCAATTCAGTCTCTCTTTCATGCTCTTCTCTCTCTCACTCTCAAATACAGAGTGAGTGCACACAATGGATGGATTAAAGGTTTAAAAATACAGACCATCAGGCTTTGAAGGTAATGTGACTTTTCGTCTACTTTCCTGGGTACTTATATCGTACTCATTGGTCACGACGTAAATTCGACTAGGTTTTAATTCTAAAGATTTGTAATTTTTCGTATCTTGTCTTCTAACTTTAAGGCTGTTTTTACCCACAAAAAAGTAGACTTTGAAACTGGTAAACGATTGAAAAAATCGTGAAGCATACAATTTCAACATTTGATTAGATTATAAATTCTTTAAATAACTATTGGCGATCATATTTAGAAGCGGTATTAATATTAACATAGATTTATAATGCTTTATCGAGTGGGGTTACATATGCAAAGCGTGGAAAATGAAACAGTGATTGTAACCTTTGACTTTTGGGTTACCCATATATTTTAATTTAAATGCAATGATTTGAGAAAATTCCGCATATATTTTAAGGCTCCAGAGGTCAGTAATTTTGTCATTATAAGCCCTTCGACTAACAGATTCGTTAACCGTAGCTCATAGTCCTTATCCATTGTCAATAATCTTACACTTTGATATCTCTTCTCTCGTACATGTTTTTATGGAATCATTGTTCGATATATGTATTTGCACCTCGGTGTTCCTCGTGGAATCTTTCTGTCTATTTTAATTAGTTTTTTGCTCAATTCTAATGCATTTTACATTCAAAATTTATCCACTATATATGGTTATTTTAGTCCTGTTATTCTCTACGGTATTTTCGTATTCAACTCTTCTCTATATTCCGTGGTTCCTTTCCACTGTATCTGTCGATTTGATATTCTGGGTTTGCCTCCAGCATCATATTTCGAGTTTCACGTATTCTCTCTGTCCTGATTTGTCTCTGGCTTATACGAGTATTCTAAATTCATGATGTGCCAACTCGTCTCGAATGATTGCATAAATCGCTGTCTTACTTGTAGTTTAACTTATTTAAACACATTTGGTGTCTCTTCACCATATATACCTTCTTAAATTGGCTGTTATATTGAGCGCTTGGATACACGTGTCAAACATCTCCCATTATATATGCAATCCTGCTCACTTGGGAGAAGAAGAGTTCTACTTATTCCTATAAATTTATAATTTCTTTCCTCGTATCAGAGAGTCTACCTTCAGTTATCTCTTCCGCGCATTCATATTTCATTTTCCTTTCTATTGATTTTTTTATCAAATCATTGGCGGGTTTATTGTGATCAAGAATCTTCGTCATCCCTCTGCTTTCTCTACTTTCACTCTCATTACATAATGAATGGAGGACGTCAGTTTCTTTGCCAAAGATCTTCATTCCAATGACGACAATTTCTTTTGATATTTTCAACTCGTACGATTGTATGTTCATTAGCATTAAATGACAGTCTATTTCCTTTTATTTTATCTTCCATTTACCTTTTGGTCGTTCATTCACATTATGGCGTTGATTATATTGTAAAATAGACAGATTGTTTCCGAATACAATAATTAACTCTGTTCACAGCGATTTTAATGTACTGCTGCACTTGACGTGAAAAATTAACAAAAATATTTGTATTTCCTCACTCGCATGTTTGGACGTCAGTATTTTTTACCTACCCTCACCTATCAAAGTGGTTACACCCAGCTCTTTTTCATATTTTTGCCAAATAATTAGTGTATAACTAAAAACAATCTTTTCTTACTCATTTTTCCTCGAAATGTGACCAGCATATTCCATTGATATCCTCATTGATCCCTCCCTGTATTGTCAATCTAACTGCCGCTGCTGTATTTTCACTCTTTTTGCCAAGTTTTTCTTGCATTTGAGGTCAAACCAGTGTATCTTACGGTCGTGTGCGGAGCATAATGATCTGTATTCGTACCTCCTTTAGCCAATTTCCTTTATTTTCCTTTTGTTTATTATTCCTTTTAAATTTAGCAATTTTACTCTAACTTCTAGTATTTCTATCCATGTCCTGAGACCATCTTTTTATTTGAATTTTTACTCTTAAGTATCTCTCGTTCGTTGGATCTGCTCTACACTTATTCAATGTGATTTATGCTCCATTTCCAATGCCTTCCACGCTAAGATCAGATTTTGAGACTAATTTTATATTCAGAGTACAATACCATTCATATGTTGTATTTAAAGTCATCTATTCTAGAGGGAATAAAATGTTGATTTTCCGTTCTATTCTTCATCGTAATAATGAAGCTGATCCCATGTAGATAATATCGACTGTGGCAAATGATTTTAGATAGATCTTATTTACCCTCAACGTTAGTGTCTTCCGGTAAAACATGTAAATCTCACAAGGTGTAAAGTGTATTTGAGTCGTTGGCACCATTATTTTATACGTTGTATTTTACAATACAAATCAGAAAACAACCTATCGATCGGTGAAAATTTTGAACGGAGGATTATCTTCTTCGTTGGCTGAGGAAAGACATCCGTTGCCGCTGGATTTCAATCATGAAATTTTTAAATGTCTCTCTCTTAGATAAATTGCAGCACTGAGTTAATTCATATTATTTTCCTTTAATTTGCAGTTAAATTAATAGAATCGTGCTGTTTTAGGTTATAGAACTTTATCAGTGTTGCATTCTCACCTCAAATTATTCAAAGGGAGTTACAATTGTGACTGCTCTACTTGAAGTGGAAGATGCGCTAATCGTTTTTATGGAAGTGATTCGTTGAAGTTTGTCTTATGAATAATTCAATCTCTTTATGACGTTACAATATAGGTCTACGGCAGAGGAACGACTATAATTACGCACTATTTTAAATACATATATTTGTGCTGAAAGATCAATGTTTCAGGTGGAATCAATGCCCGTTGATTTGATGTGTAAGATGTTACTGTACATTTATCTATGTGATTCATTCATTGATATTAATATAGCTAGGGAATGCTGCATAATAAACTGCAGAAATTTGAACAAAGAGTGTTTTGATTAGCGAGGCAAGCTGTCCTCGGCTTAAGAACACATCAGAATTGGAGGGGCCATTTCCTTCTCCTGAGCTGCCTGCGAGTTCTCACAGGACTTCGTCTTCCAAAAGTAGGTGCATCATATTTGGAATATAATTTCTGGCGACAGTAACAAATGCAAAATGATTTTGCAGCAACTTTTTTGAACGTGATACTATAAAACAATTGAATATTTGATGAAACATCATCGTATTTCTCGTATCACTCTACCGGTTATGGTAGGTTTGGGTGGACACATACTATACGATGATATAACGTAGTATTTTCTTACCTCTCCTAACAACACACAATCTGACATCCGACCCTTAAATATCTTCTTCAGTTCCGCATACTTCTTTCCTCCCTTAACTCCGTCCAACATGTAAATCCTGTTCGTGCCCTTTCCTCGTTTGCCTAACATTCTCCTCTCTATCCAGTCCTCAAAATCCCACTGCCAATAATTTCCAATAACATTGCCAATCAAAGCGCAATACAATCTTTCCTGCCTTTTACGGATTTATCCCAACAATACCATCGCCTCCTCTACTATGCCTAAAACTTCCCTGCTTATTTTCCTTCCCGTCCATTTAACCTTTTCCATCCTTCTCAACATCCACACCTCAAAAGTCTCCAATCATCTTGTCTCAACGACCATGTTTTCGAACCGTTCAAAATTACGCTCCACATTAAAGTTTTAATAAGTATTTTCCTAATATTGTCCCTATCATCAATTCCCTCCTTGTGATAGCTTCTTTGCCTCATGTAATTCTTCTCATTATACCCTACTACTCTGACCAATTTGGTCCAAAATACTTTCGAGATAGGTAAACTATTCCATATGTTCAAGTTTAAGCACCCCTGTTTTATATTTCAACTAAAAATTCCTCTCTATCGAAAACCGCATATATCCACGAAACGAACAAATACGTACATCTTGATTGAATTCTAAGTTCCTCTCTATTTGTGATCTCATTAATTGACATTACGCGTTTCCTCTTCTCTTTCTGAACCCAAACTAACCTAAGCAAACTAATTAAGTAATCATTTTCTCTTCTCTCCATCCTCTTAGTGATGATCCTGAGTTATACTTTAGCGGCGAGCGAAATCAACCTTAGTGTGCTGTAGTCCTCACTTACAGGTGTATAGCCACCTTTCCATTTTTTTGGAATAGAAGTTATCAATGAGCAGACAAAATCTACCAGCCAAATTTCTCTCCCTTAAATGCTGCGAATTAGTCCGTAAAAACCCTTCCTTCCACGTTTTCCTAAACTATTACTAAGCAGTTACACGTAATTGGTGTCTACCTCCATGGCTTTATTTGATTTCTATTTTCTTAATGATCTCTCTACCACCAAATCAAGCATGTCTGGACATAAGCATCCCCATTTACGTCAGATTCTTTTTCTGTCTAAACACTGGGCGAATGTTTTTACCATTCGGTCAATATGTTCTTTCCATCTCTTTTGAATCTCCTCTGGTTCGGTTGGTAATTTTTCTAACACATCTTTGATTATTTGCTCGGCCTTTCCCACCATAATTCCTAACAGTTCTTTCATCTTGCTATACTGTGTACCAATTTTACCCTTCCTTTGAAAATTTTCTATATCCTCGAGCTGTGTCTTCCACCACACTTATTTCGCCCTATTAGCTTCCTGACGCAGTCTATTATTCAAATCTTTTTGCATCTACGTTAGTCTATGGTTACATTACTCTTTTTCCTTTCCTCGTCCTTCTAATCAATTTGTCAGTACGTCATGGTTTCCTAGATTGGTTTCCATTTTCCTATTTACTATTCCTTTAGTTTTTTTTGCGGATTTCGATATCTATTTTTTGAGATGTTCCTATTTTTCTTTTATCATACCCGTCTCATTGTCCTCACTCATAATTTATCAACTGCCTGCAAGCCCTCCTGATTACTTCTTATGCATTCAATTTCACCAGTTGTATTCCATGATACTAATTTAGTGTAATCTAAGATTCCTTCTGAATCTTAGATTACACTAAATTAGTACTAAATTATTCTCTGAATCCGGATCCACTTCCGAGATAGTGTGAATTGATCACACTGTTCCTAACCGTAATATAGTCTAGCGGATAGCTTTCTGAATCACTAGGAATTTTATTTTTGTGTACACCTACCGCGGTGTTTAAACTAAGTGTTCATTATGATGAAGTCCTTACAGAATTCTGTTGCTTTCCCCTCGCCGTAAATTCCTTGTTCCCTAACCCTAGTCCCTAACATCAGTACCATCTCTCCTTCCGCCTACCGTCGCGTTCCAATCCCTCACATTTATCGAATATTTCCTTCCAGGAACACACGCAATCATTTTCTCTAATTGATAGTATACTCTCTGTATTTCTTACATCTTATAGTTACATGCTGATATGTAGAACTGTGACCAAGTTCGTTGGTTGAGCTTTTACTTCTAATAATATTCTATAACTTGCTTTCTCTGTTTATTATGCTTCTCCTTACCTTTCATCTGGCTCCTACCTTTGTCCTACCAATTTGGAATTGGAGCCATTATCATTTCAGCACAGCTCAGAGGGATTATCAGAACGCACAAGCTCTTATTTCACGTCAAGGTTGTAGTTCATGTCTCAACAACATACAGTATGAAAAAATGATTATCGTAATTAATTAGTCGTGAAAAGTTGATATGTTCACAAATTCAAAAGGTATATCCTCGTAACTTAACACTATAATTACCGTTGCGAAAGTTATTAGCCATTCCAATGAGATCAATTGTTAGAAGATACTCCACGAACGTTGACCATACACCTGGCAAATGTTGGTCGGTATAGGTATTGGAAAATCAAAAATATGAAGTAATCCATTGCGATATTCAGTGAAAAAATGAGACTTTGAAATTATTGCAATCGAAAGGCAAACTTTTCACGTTGAAACTTAAGCCAAATAGCTTCGAAGTTTCTATTTCATATTCAGTTCCCAATATAAATGTGATTACGAATGGATACTTGCATTTAATTGAGCTGGGAGCATCCTGGCATCAGCAGAAAATTCATTGGTGGAAGTACATTTCATTAAATTCATTACAAATTCAGATTACCGAAAGGGATATGGGAACAATATCTAATTTTTAAAATCTCCCAAAAGAAATTTGGATAATTGGTAAACAAGTGGATGGACGACTCTCCATTCTCGGGATGTCACCGCGTAGGTTGTTTTTTGGGACAACTGTTTCGCCCGTGTTCCAACGAGTGTCTTCGGGTCGAAGTGCCATCCAGAGAATGTAGAGTCATTCATCTGAACGCCGCAAAAATCTTCGATCTAATATAACAATTGGATGGGTTTATTGCTGGTCTTAACTTTTATTTCTGGATGCCAATGACCTTTAAGGTACTTTTTTTCTTGATAAAAAGTGTAATTTCGATTTCTAACCTGCTAGGAAATGTGCATTAATATTTGACATAGTAAGTATTTAAAATGCCATGTTTTCTAGGAGGTATTGTTTCTAGATATTGAGAGCTTAAAATTCACATGATTGTGTAAATGAAAGAACCAATATTTGCTGCTAAATACCTAATGTGAATTTTCACGATATTATTTCGTAGTGAAGCTTTTTCTTCTCTTGAAATCGTCCGTATGTATCACGGTATGAAATAAGTCGTCACCCAATGGAGTCATGTCCTTCTGTACACTTTTACTTGACACAAATATTTGACTACACAAAAATAAAAAAAAACACAGACACGTCAATTATAGTCAAAATATAATTTTTGAAAATGATACATTAATAGTCTTATATATTTATTTATATATATATATTTATATATATTCCAACACTGCATTCTGGGGAGCCTTAAAAAGTTAGACTTTGTCCTTTTAATGGTGACATCGTGTGAACATGCTGGTAACAGGACAGCATGAACACCAACCATACAGTCATAATGCATCCTTTAGCTTTAATCTCTAAAAACCCCCCGTGCAATCGTACATCCGTGCTTTGTGTACAACGATTTTGAAAACAATTACAATGATAATGACAATTGAGAATGATAACATGTTTTCGTTAAAATCTATAAACATTAAATAGCTTTACATTATGCTTTAGGCGCCTAACAACAGCATTATTTTTTTTTAATTTTCCAAGTCATTGAAACAAAAATATACTCTGAAACTAACATAAATATTTTGTTTAATTATCATTATGTAACAGGAAATCCGAGGGTAACTCAATAATCTGCCTTCTTTGTCTGAATCTGGAGTTTTAAGGAATTAACAATTGGAGCAATGGCCTTTGAATTTTCGTGACAACAGCTCAGACTGTTTTCCTTCAGTAATTGTTTTCTAGAGTCATTTTCTTCTCCAAAGTTTCGAGGTATAGAAGCACGGCACTGTACGGCCGAACCGGTTATATCCATTGGCTGGAAACTGCCTCCGCAGGCTTTAATGTATTCAACACTTTGACATAGTTATCGTAGTGAAATCCTTTTTCTTTGCTGTCAACAACGATAGCCCATCGGTTAGATTTCTAAAGGACGAACCTTCATGCGCTTGGCGCCGGGTACTGGGCCAGGGGCTCGAACCCAGACCTGTCGCCATTGCATTGAGGAGTACACATACAATTATATATGCTGAATTACACATTGACGACTTAGAAGATACGAATGGAAAGCTAGGGTGAGTTAGCAAGACGATAAACTTCTTCGGATAAATGATCATTCGGAGTCTGCCTAAAGATGGATCACAGTGTAGCCTTGCGAAGGCAGAATTATAAACAACAGTTAACTTTCCTCTATATGCTTTTATGCGCGAGGAAGAATATTTATTAGTCTGTTGTTTATAATCAACCCGGACACCTACCATTGGTTGTAAAAACGCCGATCATAACGCAACTTTTAAATGAGTGAACGAATGTTTCCTTACGATTTGACGTAGTTAGGTAAGGTATATTAATCGATGTTGAAGAATGGGTTGCGAAAGGGAAAAAGAAACCTACATTTGAATTAACGGAAGGAAGTTAAGTGTAATTTAAATTTAGCATTATCCGCGATGATTCGAGAGTTCGTGATTGATAGATACATTTATTAAATGGAGTTTTAGACGTAAACATTTGAAAGTTTTGATTAACTGTTATACTTAGTACTTATATACATACTTTACGCCTATACTTGATAGATAGCTTGGATGATTTTGACTATGCAACTTTTTAAAAATTCGAATGCAAAAATGTTCTCTTGACTGATATGAACGTTCTGCTCCAGTGACGCGTTGGATTAGTAGCATACGACTCCATAAGAGAAGTTACTTTCTTCTTGAAGAATTCTTTCATAAATGAATGTCGTCGTTGGGAATTAAACGTTATCAGAATGATTGCAAGATTGACGTTAAATATCGGTAAATAAAATACTGCTATCAGTGGCGAAGGGAGTTATTCAATGATTGGGAGAGAAATAATTTTCAAATTTTGAATTGTCCATAATATTTTATTAAGCCTAAAATATTTCGAGTCGACATTTATGACCCAATTTCTCTCCAATGGATTAATTTAGTAGCAAATAAAGTTCTTGACTTATTTTATACAAATATCATGTGAAACAAAGAAAAATTTATTCAAGAGTTGTTTCAAAAATAATTTTGTTCAAATGGGACCCGTGAATTACACTAGCATTTAAAAGTTACATTTTGACAACTTCCGTCCTAAACATCTCCTGGTGTAAAGTGTTTCGTTATTGCGAATTATTCATCAGCCGTTTTTCGAAGTTCGGTTTTCGAGCACCTGTCAGCAACCGTTAATAATTTTATTTGGGAAATTTTGTATTCATCGTCATGGTTTTTACCTGTTCATTGAGTTATTTGGCGAGGAAACGGAAAGAATATGCGATAACAGAGAAATATATAGTCATCCAGTGGCGAGGAAACGTTTCGGTTTGGGAGGGTGCACGTATGCATAATAAAGGTTGGGATACTGCGAAGGTCATCTATGATGCAAATGGCCTCAGCATCTCTTCTGCGGTCACCTCTCCATCCCCATCTTCGTCCACAAATCGCCTAACTAAAACCTGTGCAAGACCTGGGTTGCCTGCCACTTCCTCTGCCAGCCATTGGTCAGGAAACCTAATAAAGTAAAGAAAGAAAACGGAAAAGTAAGAAAATGTATTATAAACCTTTGGATTTTCTACAGAATTTCATGTCAAGGCGCTCTTGTGGAAGTTAGAATAAGGAAATTAGAAATAGGTAAGGAGATATCGACTAAAAAAATATGATAGAAATAACAACCGATTGACTACCTCAATATGATGAGTTGATGAATGAGACGTTGAATAAGGATGAAGAAACACCAGAACACATAAACATTTCATAAAACTCATTTTTAAGAAAAGATTATTGAAAACTTAGGTGGAAGAGCTTACGTATGTCGGAATTATTTTGGACCAAAATGATCCGAGTAGTAGGCAATAAGAATAATTACGTTAGGCAAAGAAGCTTTCACAAGGAGGAGGGAATTGATGACAGGTCCGTTGAGTAAGGATATTAGGAAAATATTCGTTAAAATTTTTATATGAAGCGTGGTTTTGAATGGCTCGGAAACATGGTCGTTGTTGGAAGTAGTTAGCCGTAGATTGGAGACTATTGAGATGCTAATTTGAAGATGGAGGCTAAAGATAAAAAGGAGGGAAAGAGTAACAAACAAAGAAGTATTTGGAAAAATATGATGGGGAGGAGAGAGAAATTTTGGGAGGAATCTAAAGAAGGCAAGAAAGATGGTTGCAGAACATTTTGTTTGGCGATAGGATGCTGAAGACTGTAATTATGGGAAGGTGGTTAGGTAAACGAGGAATCGGGAAATAATTAAACCAAATATTTTTAATCATGCCAGTCAATAAAACATGCTTCAGGGTTGTCATATTCAAAATTTTATATTGTCTAGAACAAGTGAGCCACCTGAAATTCATACCTGCTGCCGGGTCCGAATTGCCATGGCAATGGATTCATGTCTTTCCTCGCTTCCTCCACCGCCTCCATGTCGTCTCCGTTCCCTTCGTTCCCCCTCTCTGCCCCATTGCCGAACCATCTCAGACGGGAGGCCGCCTGAAGGGGGTGCGCGACACCCCGTGGGGGTCCCTCTTCCACGCCGACACCGCTCTCTTCCCCGCCAGATCTCTTGCCAAACCCCCTCGCAACGGACAGCTCGAGGTTCTTGAAGCCGCGCGTCGTCCTCTGCCCCTTCTGCTCCCCGTTGGGCCCCTGCTGGAAAGATCCCCTCATTCTGGAGTAGCCGCTGCGTGGAGTAGCGTCAACTGTGACGGCGGACGCCAGCAAGATGGCGAGAGAAAGAAGAAAGAAGGAGAGGACGAGCGGACTCGGCGTTGTCATGCCCCCGAGCCACGGCACTGATCCGCGCGATGTCCTCGGCATTCTCGCCCGGGCTTAAGAAGCGGCCTCTCTGATTGGTGATAGTGTCCTCGTTGCGGAGTTAAGGCCTTTAGAGTGTCTCGTAGGGTAGTTCCTTCTCAATTCCTGTCGGGAGAGAAATAGGGAATTTAATTACGCTTAATATCATCTTATTTTAGAGGATTTGCGGTTTAGCGAATGAATGTAACGGCAAGCGTTCTTTTCGAATAAGATAAACATTGTTTTACACTTGACGGGCGAACGTTTAACTACGCATTAACTTTTCCTTCGGTGCTCGATTTATTTTTGTAAATTGATGCACACAAATTTTAAAAACAAGTCAAGTAAATAGGTTTGATCAAGGTATTCTTTACTTGGCGCTATTCATTGATTTTTAGTCAATTCCCATTAGCCGTAATTAATTTCCAAAATTACCCCGGAGCTATATTTTTCATATTTACTTCACTGGAATTGGGTATGTGTACAGATAAAAAATGGCAATTTTTTAATGTTTTCTTTTGTTATAATTCGATTTTATTTATATGTTACGTCGCGGAAATGTTATGTTGTGGGAATATAGATAGATAGATGTTTACATTAGGGCAAAATTGAGAGCAAATGGTCCCTTCTTTCATTTAATACTTCATCAACATATACATTATATTGTGCAATAAAATTTATAAGTACATCCCCACACACGTGCAAACACTTAAAACACATATAGACAGGCAGACGTACATTGCGAAACTTACGGAGAACACATCAACAGAAATTTTCTTTAAAGATGTGCAAATTGGAATTGAGTGCATATTCGTAGGTGAAATCCTTTTCGCTCTATCTCGAAACTAAATCAAAGGCTTGTATGCAACTAAACCCTTCCCACGTGTTTGAATGCTTCCGGCGTTCACGACGCTTTTGCTAAGAGATTCTTTGGATGCTCCTTAAAGAGGCACACTGTCTTTGTTTTTATTCACAAAATGGCGGTAAAGAGGAAAAGGGATAGAGACGGGGAGGTAACGTGCGTATTCAAGATATTTGCCACGACAAAGAGAATACTTTATGCCTAAAAGCATGCCATAGTATTCCTCGTTCCTCGGCATCCGCCATCGCTTTGGGCAGATCATGTCTTCAAAGGTACCCTCGGGAAACATAGTAATCTTTTCCTCATGAAAGGAGGTCGCGGGAGTATATGTCAAACACATTAGCACCTCGAGTATTCTTGCGTTGAAACAGTTTAATAAGGTTTAAAATTTCTTGAAACTGTTGTTCAATCCCACGGTAGTTCAACTGTGTTGCAAATAAAACTTTGATTAAAATTTCGACCCAAACTAAGCGTCAATAATTCACCAATATTATAAAATAATCAGGATGGCTTAATTGTGAACCAATAACCGTTTATATTGAGGCCGTGAAAGCTTATTGAGATCATTTATGAGCGGAGAAAATTGAATTATCAACTTTCACGTCTATGAAAATGAAAAGATAATTTAGATCAAAGTTTTAAAGGTGACAGCTCGGTATTTGAAATTTTACGTTAAATAATAATGATATCTATTTGTCGTGTAGGCTAGGAGAAAATTTTGATTTTTTTACACGACGTACTTATTTATCATTATTTATAAGATTGTGTTTTTCAAACTAGATTTGGCTTAAGGAAGTTGATCTAGATATTTGATCGCGTAATCACAATTTATTGCTCACACGATTCAGATTTGTACATTTTTTTTAGAAACTGTACCTGTTTTTAGTACTTAAAGTTTGATGGCTTAACGTGGCAAAACTGTAGTCCCTCTGGAATTCATTTCTATACAACATGCGACTGCGTTTCTTTAACCGTCGAAATATTCTATTTCTTTAAGGAAATATCCCGTGATTTATTTTCCGGTGACTTTTTTATATTTTAAACACAATGAAACTATGGCATTCTACGAATTATCCCCGTAAGAGTTATTTTACGCAAGACTTCTAAACTACCCTGAGTTTGTGGTGGGTTTCCTCATAATTTCATTTCACACAATGGGAGTCATGGAAATATTTAATTATGAAAATTCAATGGAAATATTACTGCATTCGAACGCCAAAAGAAATTACGCTTTTTTTCGGTGCCAATTTTGGAAAGATCTAATCCATAATGACAAAATCCCACGAGTAACCACAGCAACGTGTGGCAAACGGAATTTTCGGACAACAGAAATGAAATTATTGGATAAGGACCACGTAGGTGAAGGAAAGATTAGTGTTGCCTTGACATTGAGCAGATCTTTATGTGGTAATTGTAAGTTGTGCGATGGTAAAACGAACTATTAAATATATCTGTTCGGTATAATATCAATCTGAGTTTGTCATTGTTATCCCTCCTGTCGACTTATGATAGAAATCAGGATCTTATGTAAAATTGCACAATTGGCACTTTTCAAAAATCTGTATTTGAGATTTTGAGTCTAGGGGTACGCAAATCTTAGGTTGTGTAGCAGTTAAATGAATTTTTCTTCCCCTTAATAGCAGTTAATCTCTGTATTCTATTTAATTCTCGAATACTTTTGAAACGATCTCAAATACTCGGAGTATATTTAATGTGGGAGTCAGATAGATAACATCACCAAAGAAAATATGCCTATTTAAGTTAATATTTTGGATGGTGTGCATCACCTATTCTGTATCGTATCTTTGGTATGTGCACCTACGTATCGCTTGAACTTCTCTAGAACCTCCCTTCCTCAAGTCCACTAGTTTCACTACCTTTATGTACGTAAATACAATAGCATAAATAAGGCGTCAATACCTTTCTAATTAATGATTATTACTCTTCGTGTGAAGATATTCACTTTTATAATTAGACGAGTCTTTTGCGATTGGAAAAGCAATCTATGGTATTTATGCATTCTGAGAGCGTTTCAAAACTTTGAATCAAGTACCTAACATTTTGATGTTTCTATACGCTTTAAAATGACTTATGACAGTAAAAAAATTAGCTCTAAAAATGCCGTTCAATAAATTATTTTGGGTAGATTTTTTAATTTTTCAACATAATCTCCTTTTAGCTTTATACACTTTTGGCAGCAGTTCTCTAACATTTTTAAGACGTCCAAAAAATTAGATTTTTGGAAGGTTCTCATGATAAGCATATTTGTTGGCGATGTCCTCCTCGATCGTCGTGAATCGTTTTCCGCCTAGCCGTTTTTTCAACTTTGAAAATAAAAAAAGTCGCCGAGGACCCAAATATGGTGAATACGGCGGATGTTGTAGCAATTAGAACTTTGATTCCATAACATTTGTCATCGAAAACGCGGAAACCATTGCCGAGATTTTTTCCAAAACCAATTTTTGAGCAAAATTTGAAAACACTCCACCTTGTGATATGGCTATGGTCTGAAATATTTCTTGAACTTTGATTATTTGCTCAATCTAAACCATAGCGTGGATTTTGTCAATCATTTTGGAGGAAGTCACTTTCACTGGTCGTCCCGAGCATTGTCCATCATCTATGGATATACGGCAAAATGTAAACTTATTTATCCGATTGTAAAATTTCCCAAACACAGGAACGGATAAGCCATGAACTTAATCCAACTCGGCTTTGATCTGTTTTGGTGCTAAGCCTTTAAAACAGAAGTGTTAAATCACTGTACGAAACTCATATTTTATTTATCTAAATCGACAAAGGTTTGTGGCATCATTCGACAATAAAAATGAAACCAGATGATGGATATAGCTAAAAATATAACAGTAGTCTAGTGAGAGATGAAGCTTCCTGAATGCAAAGCTTTTACGCTACTATGAGCATCATATCTTGGATTTTCTAAGGAGTCATTGAACGACCAACGTATTACCATTGTTGGTTATGCTATGGAGTTACGGAACCATGTTACTCCCGTCGGATATTGATAAATATAGGCATACTCTCTAATTAAATGCAAAAGTTACTTTGTATCAGAGCTTTGTGGCCAAATGTATCTTTGGTAGCTGATCTCTGTTGAGGATCTAAAATCAGAAATTCTTCTGAATTAGAAATTAATACCTTTCGAGAATCCCAATTTGCTCATAAAATACCCCATTTATTCTTATTCTCCTGGTTTAGCTTTAAAAAAATAAATATTACGTTAATAAACAAAAATAAGGAATGAATTGAAGATAAACTACAAATTGTTCGACAAGAATGAATTGAAGCGTCACTTAGTGGAAGCGATTCATATTGGAAAATAGAATACTTTGTTCTTGCACATATATTTTATTACGCACGACTTATTTTTCGACTTACAAAGTCATCATCAGGTGAAATACAGAGGACACACAGCTTTATACACTAGACTAATAGACAGAGAAGAAGAGGGGGTGTGCTGGTGAAGTCGGGGGAGGGGAAAGAGAAGGGAAACTGGTGTCTCTGTACGGGGATAAGGGGGAGACGGTGGTTTGGTTTGGTGGTTTGGTCAGGGGGTTGTGTTCTCTGTACTTTACCTGATGATGACTTTGTAAGTCGAAACCTATTCGTGCATAATAAAATATATGTGAAAGAACAAATCATTTTCTCTTCCGAATTGTTCGACTGTTTCTTCATTCTCTCATTGTTAGCACGATTGTAATTTGTCATCAGTTTAAGAACTTAATAGAATTGCCAGTAAACTACATATTTCATAAAATTATTTTACAATGGCTATGCCCTACAAATTCTGGTGCATTGATTGCTATTCAAAAAAAGTTCATGTGGTTCGAGAATCCAATCACGAATCAAGGACTGAATTCACAATGCCCCCTATAAAATATCGGGGATTTTGAGAATCAGCGACATTGAATGTTGTATCGATATTTGTAAATAAATATGAGATTGTAAATATTCGTAATTACTTTTCGTAGGAATTTATCAGAAAGTTTTAAAATCACGGGATGGGTACATTCGGTGGTTGTTTTGTTAATTGTTGAGTTTATTTTAATTTATTCAACAGTCGATGTAGTTTCGAATGTACGTTGGAATGCCGTGATTTATCTCTTTTTAAAATACAATTATTTAATCCTGTTGTCGGTTGATTTACTCTTTTACTGGTTGGTTTTATTTTGTCCCGACAATGGGTCACATGGGTCACGCATGTTTTTTCCTTCAGTGCAAGCAAACTAAGAGCTAAAAATCTCGACATCACCCGGAAATCAAATTCTTATGTTTTACTATGATTTTTTCGGATAGATTGGACCACTGTTTTTTTTAATTTCCTTGCTAATTAATTTGTTGGGATACCATGTTGTCGTTGTCGGTGAATGGGTTTTATTTAGTCTCGAGAATTGCATTTGCATACAGTACCGACGAATATAATTTACAATGGGTCGGCTAGTTTTTGTTGTTTTCATTTTTGTTTTCAAAAACATTATTTTAATTTAGTTCAAACATACGATGTTCTATTAACGAAAGCTCCAGTAACGTATTTTTCTTTCCAAATGTATCGCAGGAACATGAATTGTTATAGAATTATTTTTACATCCAACAAATTCAAGAAGCTAGATAATGGAAGTCTATAAAATTCCTGAATACCCATTTCTATTTTTTTTTATCCGAAACGAAGGTTTGGTAACACGTCCAGAATGAAGACACCATATAAGCCTTGGGAACTTGGTACGACGCTCGGGAAGGAACAAACTCAAGTGTGCGCATTTTTTCTCTTGGCTGTTTTAATCTGCTCCGCGTAAAGAGTGGCTCGGAGTGGTAGAGGGGGAAGAGCCACTTCACCCTCCGCGTAAAAGTACTCCCGGGTGTTTCCCGAAGGACCTTTTTGTTCGAGGACTACATATCTCACCTTGGGTTCTTATTAATTCAATTAGGGTAATTAATCTTCCTCGGACGTGAGTGGACTAAATGCATGAGAATACTATGAGGCGAGAGATCGACGTGCAGTGCGAGAGCCAGGAGCACGGAGCAAAAGGGCAGGGATTCGGTGTGTGGGGGGGGGGAAGAGGGATCCCCACAACCTTTACCCTTCCCTCCCCTCACTTGATTATCCCTCTCCCCTCGCTTTGCCCACTCACCCCTGCCTTCCTTTTCATCGTCTAGAATGAGAAATCTTTTGTAACGGTGGCGAAACGAATTTTATTCCTTAATTGGGAACGCCGCCGGAGTTGTCCCATGATTATATAGGACGGAAATTCGAGGTAATCGAAAAATTTTTCGTTTCATCGCCTGGTTTCATTGTCACTCTCATTCTCCATTGTTGCTTCATCCCCCGCGCTGCTCCTGACCTCCTCCCGGGCTCTCTTTACCACGCCAAGTGGAAAGAGTGAACATTTAACGCTACTTCTCCTCCGTGGCAAACTTCGAATTTTCTCTTCTGCAGGCGCGATTGGAAGCGAGGCATATCTTTGTCGGCAGTCTTTGCTGCGCCGTTTGCGAGATTCTTAATTTACGTATCCTGTTTCTCGCAGACCACGAAGTGAAATATTTTGTAGCTTTCAGAAATAAGTCTTGAGAAATTTTTCCGGAGTGAAACGCCCTTCGGCTTTTTATCTCTGAGGATATTTTTATGTTTTGATAATGTTCTTAACGCATGCCTTTAATGCTTTGATCTTCTACTAAAATGTTCATTTCAGTTCCAAAATAGGGAGATTAATGTAAAGCGAAGGCATGCCTTTTGGAATTGTTTTTAGCATTTGATGCTTTACCATAGACATGCTGTGCGTGTTTACGCAAACATGTTGATTAAGACGTTCTGAGATCTCTATATTGATGCCCTCTAGATGTATAAAAAATTTAGGTAGAAAGTATTTGCTAATAGTATGTTTTAACCCCTTGCGGACAATATAATTATCGATGAAAAATAAATAAATTATATTTTACTTATGTAATATGTTATATTAGAAAATTTCTAGGGATAACAATTTAATTTTTTCATAAATTTAAATTTAACCAATGGTATGCGACTGAAATATATTGAGATTTACTGAAATGTTATTTGAGCTGCATGAGCTGCTTGAGTTGCGATGTAAAATCAGTGACATTGTGATGAAAGTAAAGTGTGATCGCTCTACGCGAAGAGTATTATTCCCGTCCAGGGTTGTACCTTTTTTTAATGTACTAATGGATCTAGTAATTTAAATACTTTTCTCGATACAAGTTGTAAGCATCCAGATGAGGAAGGTATTAGCTGTTCATAATGAGATAATAGGATCATAAGAATAGAGAATATTTAAAAATGAAAGATTTTGCAGTCAATGAGGATCTAAGTGATTCTCTAGATTTAAAGACCTAGGATTAATGACATGAGGATATTTACCCTATGCGAGTCACAATCGGTGTCACCTCATCAATTGAGCTGAAAATACTTTTTAATAGACAAGATTTGAATAAGAATGTACTCAAATTTGTAAATTTGTAATGGATAAAATTATATATATATATATATATATATATATTCACTTTCTTGGAAAAGCCACGAACGTGCACAATAAAATTCACTAAATAGTCATAGCAAACACAGAAACTAAAACATATCAAAGAGGGACTCACTAGTTCTCGAATTTTCGGTGGTTCAACCACCTTTCTCAAGAGGAATTAGGAACAGAAATGAGTCCCTCTTTGATATGTTTTAGTTTCTGCGTTTGCTATGACTATTTAGTGAATTATATATATATATTAATAACGCTATAAGAAGTTTTACGTTGTCCTCAAATTTACCACCAGCAGAATTAGTTCAATAACTAATTTGATAAAAAATAGGAATCGCTACTTGAAATAAATCATATTTATTGGTGATTTGAGTTTTTTTCCGGGAAAAAAAATCCGTGCTTCTCCTAGTGTTTAACAAGGGAAAATCTTCTAGACCCAGAACCTATGCAACGAAGGAAAACCTAAAAAACGAAACGAACGTACATTCTTCCTGTTCAACGAAGAATGTACGTTATAAGGAGTGGAGAAATAAATGATTGACGTTCTTCCTCGTGATGTAGTCAATAGTATTCCAAAATGTGACGATTTCATTTCAGCCTGCCATAATAACCTAACAAAAACTATTAATTTAGTTTATATAACTTATCTTAAGAGAGAATATAATTTGTGAAAGATGACAGGAGAATAATTACCAAGGCGTTTTCAGATTAGGGACTTAACCATGGTGACTTAAACGTATTAATTAGGCACTGACCTTAGTAACTTCACAAGAAACGAGTAATTATCTACTTCAAAATTTCGATTCTACCAACGATGACTCATTTAGAGGTTTTCTAGCAATATTTCTACGCTACCTTTTCCTTTGGGAAATTGAAATTTTCATCGCAGAATTTAATTATAGCAAGAAGCATCAATTTTGATTAAGAACTTCGTCGGATGTTTCCTATTCCCTGCGCATGTTCCGTGAGTCCTCCCAGAGATTATCTTTCGCGAGGAAGAAGACTCAAGTGGTGTTGGTCAGCCTATTGTAACGCTTCCGTGTGCGTATTCCCGTACGTGGCCGGACTCCGAGAGGAGACTGCGGACGATGAGTGCGTTGATCATTAAATGGAACCCCGCAGTCGTGGCATGGGAATAGGTGGAGAGGGTAAGACGAAAGAGTGTAGGAGAACTCCCCGAAGGACGAGGAAAAGGTTCCTTTAGAAGGATTATCACATGAGCGTGCAGGGCGTGCAATCTTGGAGAATTTCATCTTGCCTTGAATTAATATGCACGGGACATAGCTCACACGAGAGGCTTCCAGGGGCGTGTGGGAGTAGGTTAATTTTTGAGGACTTAATAGTGCGAAAAAATCTTTACGGTTAAGCTTGTTTTGCCTCCGAGGAATACTGCCAATGGAATTACTCCGCTCTCATGACAGCGCTTCGTTCATCCGCCTCGTAATCCAATCCTCTATCTACACTTTTGTATCCCCAAGTCAGTTCAAAAATCTTTGTGACATCAGATATTGCCAACACGCAATTGTTTACGGATTTACAAAAGTTTGTAGTAGAATAAAATCATTGATAAATATGACATTTCCATTCAAATTTACTACTACTGATACATTTGGGGTACCATTACCTTTAGGATCATGATGAAATTTGACATTTTTAAGTATGCTGAGTGGAATTTGTGTTCGTAGATTTACTTATGTGTTCTGAAGGCTAATTGTAGCTCATAGAATGGATACTTTCCGGAATCTAAATCCATGATATTAATTGCACATACGTTAACCGAAATTCGATCCCCTAAGTTTAGTTATTAATGGAATAAAAATATTCAAGTTTGTCGCTAGCCATAACTTGATGACCGATTTGGCTTTACTTAGGTAAATGTGTGCTAAATAAACTGATTTTACAGGTATACTATGTTGTGGTGATTCATGATTTTTTTTCACTGAATAATTTTTACTTGTCGTAAAGGAGCGTCATCGGATGATTTGAAAACAATAATTATATACTATTAAAGTATTAGCCGAAAATAATTATGCATTAGAATTGAATATCGTCAACTGACACAGCTCAAATTTCAAGAAACTGTAACAGTAACTTTAACGGAGTCACCCGCTATGTGTGCATTATAATGCAACCATTTCAGAGAGTAAAAATCATTCGCCTTGACCGGGATCCCGGTCAATGCGAATGATTTTTACTCTGTGAAATGGTTGCATTATGACACAGCTCAATCAATGCTTTGAAGAGAGGAAATGGTTTGGGTTGACTTTCGTTTAGGAATCAAATTCGCTTTATGATGCGAATTCGGTGTTTTAACCATGATTGATTGGGTTAATTTAGATAGCTAAATCCGTTCCAAAAAAGCAAATGAGCAATAGAAAAAAACCAATATCGTGAGACAAATATTCGTATACTTGATTGAAAAACGTACTTAGGTTATTGAAAATTAATTTTATAACGGAATGTGTTATAATTCAATTGACCGTAATTGATCCAAGCCATTTTACCTGCTCATGCTCAAAAACTATGTTGAAAAAATAATAATACCGCCCCGAGGAGATGTCAGATGTTAATATTGCTGTAGGAATAAGCAAAATATCACTTTGAAAGGTATGGAAGATGCAAAATGCCGACTTTCCAACAAATTCATGTTAAGATATACACGCATAATGAAAAAACTTAAACAAATTTTCTTAGTTTATATAGAAATTTTGCAGTTGAGGTCTTTTCGGAGAGTGTAAAATATGATTTTTTATGGGACGGATGTTCGAGTCATTCAGCACTTCCTAAACCTTAAAATATTAGATGAATTAGGAAGTGAAATAAATTGGTAGAGACCACCGTTTTTTGCATCAATTAGCATCTCCTTTGAGTGCGTACCAATCATGAAAAGGAACCTAGTTTTCATTATTTTTCTCTCTCCTCCCTGTCGGGCCTACCTCGCCTGTTTCATACCGACAAAAGAGATAAAAAACACACGATTTCAAACGCTCCGATGTAGAAAACGCCGCACCCTTCCGTTCTCCCGACCTCTCGGGCATTAGAGAGAGTCAAAGATCACCTTCAACTCCCGCTCTGCTCATATGTGTGTGGTGGGGCTAAGGTAGCGGGAGTAGGGGGCTCTGGAGTGTGGAAGGCGTCTTGGTGGAGGGAACCGTATTTTCCGCGGATGCGCGGACGGAAGAGAGGAGGGAGATTGGAGCAGGAGAGTGTGGGAATTGGGAGGAGTGAAAAACTGCGGGGTTTGGAAAGAGATGAAAAGAGCGGAAAAGGGGCCGGATGAGAATTGCAAATTCGGAAAAGGTGACTGCAGAGTTAACGAGGCATGGAACGGTGGGGGGGGGGGGTTTGAAGGTGGGGAAACTGAAGGAAAAAGATGGAAAGAAGCGAATAAGAAAGGTTGGCTGGAACAGTGTGATGGACGGGTCGGTGACGGGGAATGGAAGAGATGAACAAAGGAATGGATGAGGAGGGAAAACGGTAAAGGCAAGGAGGAGGGATGAATCAAAGGAGAGGCAAGGCGTCGAAAAATGGTAAGGTTTGGGATACGGGGCATGTATAAAACTTCGAATCGGAAGTAGACATAAGACATAATCATGAATCTCTAATTTTATTTATTTTATCTATTTAATTGTGGATTTAAAATTGATTTGAAATGTATTTACGTTCGTCTATAGTTTGATCTATTCCCTTTTAAATTTTAGAATCATCTGGGATGAATTGCAATGAAAATCCAAAGTTTTTAGTGACTTTTTTATTTAAACTTTTAAACCTCGTGAATTTAATTATTAAGCCTTCAAAAAATATCCAATCAACTTCATTCAGGCAAAAAGATGATGCTCTTGAAGCGTCATTTAAACCATCTGTCTTCAGACACCTGCAACTATGACTTTTGCTTCAAAGTTATCAATGAATTTCTCCTCCGCTACCTTTCAATTTCGTTTATCTTTGTAAACTCTAATACTTATTCTTTCGGTGTAAAACTTACAGATCTTGTGTAAATAAAACGACCAGAAACACAACTTACCTCATGTAATATTTAGGTCGTTCTTTCGACACTGATTAGTGAACTCAGATTATTTAAAGACGGAAGAAATACTTTCTTCATATGAGAAATATGTCGGTATAGCATTATTTTAGTCAAAAACTAACGTGAAATTCATCACGCGGATCACCATTGAAAAACTTATTAAATTAGAAAAGTTAATCGGTATTTTATCAGGATGTGCGAGAATATCGTGAAGTGTTCCAGAATAATTAGACATCAACATTTTCCAGAGTAACCGCTCTCAATCGCTGTCATATAAATGCTTAACTATATAAGTAGGTACATGGAAGTTTGGAGTGAACTCACGTCTATATTGAAACGGCATATATTCATGAATTCCGATTAGCTTGCATTTTGAGGAGTGTTTATGTGCTTGCAATCATCAGATCGGCCTAAATGAGACGACTTTTTAACGCATAGGTGGGTTGTTTGCACCTGATGGCGACTAAATGTAAGAAAACCAGACGTAAAAATCGGACGATAGTCAATAATGTTGTAATCTGTAAATGAATATCGTTGTATAAAGGAATACTGTCATGGAAAGGTAGAAAGCGTGATGGCCCCTTAAACACTATCTTCCATGAATCACCATATATTATCAATGAATACCATCATATTCTGGGCCAAATTTATACATATGTACAGTTACCACTCAGCAATATTAACGTAAGAAAGAATAAGTTAATAAATAATTACTTTGATAATCATTTGAGCAAATCTTAGCAATAATTTACTTATTACTTAATGGTCTTAAAATTAAAATAATGAATATATTATTTCGGATTAAGGATTTGTGTTTTGATTTTATTATATTGATGGAAAAGACAAACATTATGAATCCTAGAGGCATTGATGACACAAGTCAGTTTAATCAAAATACTAATGGAGACCCTTATCTATGATCTTCGTAAATGGATTCTATTATCATGATTAATAAATAATATTCAACTTAAAAGTAATAGACATAACAAAGAGAATTGAGGAGCTTCAGGCGTGATGTGGTGGAAGTCTAACATGATTAATAATAGATCGTAGCACTTTTCCATTTGATAGAATTTCTATCAAGTGGAAAAGTGCTACCATCTATTATTCATTATAACAAAGAGAGATTTCACAGTAATCTTATCAAGAAAGTATATAAATTGAATGAATTCCAATGCCTTGTGCAGAGAGTAATCTAAACCGATTTTTTCTTTGCAAAAGAAAATAAGAGTGAAATATCGTCCATACAATATTTGGTAAGTTTCCCTAGCAACCATTTTTTATCAAATGTCAACTATTTACAATTACTTCGAGACAAAAACTAAGAGGAATACTCTTATTTATTATCATTACGCATCAAATATATGTTTACAAAATTCAATTCCAATGTGACTTTAAAATATTACCCAGAAGGCTGTGAATAAAGGAATCTTATCTCCATTATACAGGTTGGCGATTGCTGCCGTTTTAGCGTGTTAAAAGTTAATTGTAAATTCAATTAAGAAAAGGTGCGGGTTGATTAAATTTTTTTCTTTTAATTATATATGTATATTTTCTTTCAATTTGTTTCAGTCAAAGGCTCCCAGCCGGTTTGAACCTGAAGCTGAATGTGCTCCGGGAGTCATTTGTCACCGTGAAGAATGAAGGAGGTAAATCAATTTTTCTTTTGCATGGATAATAATTTTCGAATGAGTAGCGAGAATGAACTCAGTTATTAGTGCGAATTACTTTATTATTATCATTTATTAGGGTAAATTAACTTCATTAAAATGCATTTCGGTTTCGGAAACCGATGCATTTTCCGTATTTTGTTCACAGTATTTGAAATTGACTTTTGATAGGAAGCAAAAATGCTAGGTGAAATGTATCCGATTTGATATGGATAAATCCTACGTGATTTACATGCGAATGTAGCCTCATTATTTTTTATTTGTATTTATTCACATATTGGTTGGAATATATTATATAGATCTTATAAATTTGTTCACACATGTTCTGTAGGAGCATTTATCTTATTTTTAGTAATAGGTACATCATTAATAGGATACAAATTACTATTTTTGAACGAGACATTTTCTCAAAATTCTTCTCTGTGAAATGTCAAATGCTAGGATATCCCGCAAAAAATAAATGCAGCAGTTATTATGAGGACGGTTATTTGTTTCAAATGGATACTGACTCGAAGCATGGGAGTCATTCCACTGGTCGTTATGTTATTTTGGAGCAAAAAATGGGATAACGATATTTTTATTCATGGATATAGACTGAATATGTCATTTTGTAACTATTTACGCTTATTTTATTCCTTCTCAATATAAATTCGTGCGATGGAAATATTTCTGAGGCACGTGAGAAAATCTATCGATACTTACGACGATGCTAAAAATGTAGTTGACACACATTTAATACAAAAATCGTGATGCCATGACGTTGATTCTTTAATAAAAAACGTACTCTTGCCGTTTAATACGTCAGTAAACGTTTAAAAAACTTTTCAGTATACTCGTTTCAGAGGTTCGTAAAAATATTAAACGTGTAAAACGTCATCGAATCGGAGTTAAAAACAAATGCCTAAAAGTTTAGATGATATGAGATTTACAATCGTCCAATGAGTGTTATTTCATTGATGTCACTCCTCGGAAATCGATGTCTCAATCTCTCATTCTCCTATTGATATGCACATATTGCAGATACATACATTAATACACACTTTTTTTTAAGTCGTAAGGTATAATTCTTTCATTTTCACTAAGCACATATCGGTAAAAACGATCAAGTTGTGTATTATCGAGTATCGATTTAGTCATTTTCTCCTCTATATCGGCGATATTAATGTTCACATACGGTTGACGGCCGTCGAAGGTCATCTTGCGTGGACGTTTTGACTCCTGGGATCCTCACTATGAGGAGGAGGAGCACTGGTTTTCGTGTCAAGATTTCGCACCCTGTCGCTTGGAATTCACACCCTCGAACTCAACGTGAGCGTGCTTTTAGGAGAGGGGCATCTGGACACGTAGCGGCAATTTCCGTTCCCTCTCACGTGCCACCCAAAAAAAGATTGCCTCTCTCTTTCCTTTTCGGCCGCCAATCGCATTCAGGATCCTTATTGGCGCCATTGACCTTCAAACAGCGACGGCCTTCCCTCCATCCACCTGTCTCCTACGTCCCTCGACATCCCGCCACAATTTAACCCCGTCCAACCTCCCAACATTCCTTTATTATTCTTTTTTTTTCATCTTCACATTTTTTTCGATTCCCACCCACGTCATTCTCTGGGTCCTCTTTTTCAACTTCTGAGAAAATGTACCAATTCCGTTTGCCTTTGTCCTGGTACCTTATTTGGATTCTTTGTCTATATTAGCCTCTATCCTAAATCAACGTTCCTGAGAGGACTGCATTTATTTTGTGGAATAATATACTTTTGGTTTGGTTTCCCTTTAATATTAGCGACAAAGGGAATTTATTTCAATTCCTGAGAACACTGTGGGTTTTGGTCAGGTTTCCCGTTGCCCATCATGGGTTTAAAATCTTGAGTGCCATACTCGAGCCAAAGTTGTGCCCGCTTATTGTATTATAAATATCGTTGTAATTGCGTATCTTCATTAAGGGTTCTTTTTGACTAACTTTTCCGTGTGGTATTGACTCTGATTTTTATAAATGTTTTAAATTGTAGCTTTGAACTCATTAAGACAAATTACTCATATTTTTATTATTCTATCGTTATAATTGATCAAAATGGAGTTCCGATTGTGGTATGAAGTATTATCATGCATCCAATGCCCTTGTGTCCATTGATGTGATCAACACTGTAATAAAATTCCGCAAAAGTCAACGCGGTAAGCCGCAATTATGTTTGGCACGATGAAAAGCCATAGGAACACTGATTTTTTTTGTGAAAAAGAAGACACATAGTAAGTATCCAAAAAGCAAATCACAAACTTAATTTTTAATATTTCAAATAGATGGTTTGATAGGGTATACAATCAGTTTTGAAAATATTTATTTTTTCGATTCTGTTGAATGGATTACTTTTACAGTTGCACATGCCATGTAAATACACGGTTTCTTGCATGCACGTTTGACGTACAGAACAAGGCATCTTTGCTGCTTTATATTAAAATAGTCTATGGAAGGGAAATTTTGTTGGATTGGTCCAATAATCTCGGTAAAATTGTGGACGATACAAATTGAAACTTGGAGGTTTGCCTGCATGATACTGGCGTCTTATTCTTCGGAGTTTATCCTCAGAAGGACGCGATGGAAGTGATTGAATCGATATACTGTCGCCCGAGGATCCTTAAGTTAACAACAGGTCCCTGAGAGAGATTCTATGATTACCAAAGATGAAATTGGACGAAAGGAACGTGTTTCGATATCAGTCCATAAGAATTTCTCTTTACTTTCGTCTCAAAAGATCTGACGTGTCCTCCACGACACTCGCAATATTTGCAGGTCCAGCCATGAAATCATCGAGAAATGATCCAAACTGGACACACCAAGTTTGTCGAGGAGTGAAAATTCGATAGGTGGACTTTTATTTTGGAATAAACCACGTGGTTTGTCTAGCAATCATGAGAAAGGGGAGATGGAGAACAAGCTTTTCCTTTAAATTGGTGAGGTGTCTTTGACACTGTAAAAATAATAGAGCTGCTTGTTATAACCTCTTGCATCGTGATTATTTTTATATCTTTTTCGTGATTATTTTTATCTTTTTATATAAAATTAGGTCTCAGAACGCCATCACTTAAAGTACAAGGAATTTGGTCTCCTATCTGAAGTGCTGAAAGCACTATTTTGACTTGGTCGTCTTTATTTGTAATGATAAAAAATAGAGGAGCATTAAAATGGATGATTATCATTCTTAATTTTGTACACAACCAAGTTTTTACTCACAAAAGTCAACAAGCTATGCATATTCCAAGAAACTCCGGGAGATGCCGAATCAGTAACTTTTAACAGAGTCATCCGCTAATATGCATTTCAATGCAACTATTTAGTTGAATGATTTTTACACTCTAAAATTTTTGCATTGAAAGATATCCATAAGTAAGTTTGAGCTAGTTACTCAGTATAAAATGCAATAAACCCTCAAAATATATTTCAGAAGATTAAGGACAAAGATTCTAATGGTATTAAAATGTGCATGTTAATACTTATGGAAACGTAAGGATAGGTGAGAAAATTAGTTAATGTATTATTGCATATATTTAGCATGCCACGGCTAGTAGAGCGGACAAGTCTGGGGGTTTTCACGTTTTCATGAAATGAAGTGTTAATATAAATAATGCTCTTTTCTTCTTACCTATGTGATCAGGGTGTTGGCACTCTTAACGAAACTGAATGATGAGTTATCAAATTCTTTATGAAGAATAAGTCCCATCACGCTTTTTGGGGGTTTTTAGAGAGCATTCTTTTTCTAGCGTAGCAAAATATAACAGTGTAACGCCATCATTAAAAATGTCAATTTAAAACTACGAGAGATTAAAGAGTTCTAAATTAAGGCACCGTCGAAACAAAGTAATAAAATAATGAAAATGGTGCGGCTGATCCTTATAAATTTAAATAATTATGAAGATTTGTGAGCTTTAAAAGCCACGTGAAAGTTTATCTAGCATGCATAAAGGTAATTTAGGAATTCACAGTCATCGACAAAATCTTGTGAAATGCTTACTAATGGAAATCACGAAATGATACCTTTGTAACATAAAAGTGATATCGAAGAGAAATGTAATGAACGCATAATTTTGAATAACCTTTTATGCAAAATGACGGCTAAAGGTGCTAAAAATATATATTCTGCAATGGAGATTACTAGATCTGTATTGTGTGAATGATATGGTAGAACGAATGCAACATTGGACTAGTGGGATACTGTAAAATTTATAGAACTTTAGCGAATTTTTGCATTCAGATTTTGTGATTTGATAAAAATGCATTGACTTGGTGCAAAGTGTGTTCAAGTTCTAACGCTCTCTAATTTTTTCACCAACAGTAAATAGGAGGTTGTTGCGGTTACTTTTTACATGGGTTGTATTAAAAGTATAGGGAAAAGTTTCGGAAAAATAGATCTATTTCAGATATAGCTACAATGCTTCAAAATCATTCAAAGTACATCCATTGAGCGACGAAATAACTTTACCAGCGGCTTTTTTTACCACTCGAAGGCTCCGTGGGAGGCGGATTCCGGAAGGTCCTTAAGAGCACGCGTCCAAGCTTCTTTGAACGGCACCATGGTGGCGTCCTTTGAGGGAGAATTTCACTTTTGGGAATAGGAAATAATCTGCTGGTGCCAAGTCAGGACTGAATGGGGGTTGGGGAATCGTCGCAATGGCGTTGCAGAAGGTCTTCGCAAGCAGACACTCGACTCTGCTTTTGGTCGTCCGTCAAGACCTTCGAAACGAGTTGAGCGCAGATCTTTCGCATCGCCAAATTTTCAGTAGTAATGGTGTACACTCTAATATTATCAACGTCAATACGATCTGCGATCATGCGCACACTTAAGCGACCGCTTGAATTCAGCACTTCAGGCACACGTCAGGAAAAAATTTTTACCGATACTTTTTATACAAATCTTTTATATATATATATATATATATATATATATATATATATAAAGATTTGTATATATATATATAATGTAAATTCACTGAATAGTCAACACAAACACAGAAACTAAAACATATAAAAGAGGGACTCACTGGTTCTCGAATTTTTGGTGTTGCAACCACCTTTCTCAAGATGAATTAGGAACAGAACTGAGACAGAGAAGGGCCCGAAAGCAGTGGTAGGAAGGAGAAGGGGGAAAATGGGGGAAAAGAGGGGAAAAGAAAGGAAAAGGGGGGGAAAAAGGAGGGAAGGCATTCGTGGTGAGGGGTTTGGAGGGGTAGTGTATGGCGCGGGAATTTTAAAAAAGGTGGGGATGATATGGAAGTTATTGGGGGCGGAGGGGGATGAAATTACGAGTATGTGCATAAAGGGGGCAATTAATGTCTAATATTAATACCTGGGCGATTCCAGGAATCCAAGAGCCAGATGAAAGCTGGCTCTAATGTTTTGAGTTTCAGTGGAGGGTCTGAGTGTGGGAGGGATGCTAAGACGGATACTTTAAAACATTGGTCAAAGGGAGTATTGTGTTCGGAGGCATGTTTGGATATATATATATATATATATATATATATATATATATATATATATATATATATATATATATATATATATATATATATATATAAGACATATTTGGGTGTAGCGTACTGTTAGCAGAGTTTTGAAAGTTGCCGCTGGTGTGAGTAGCGTTTTCAATACTTAAGCCAGCGACATCGTGTGCAAGAAAAGCGCGTAATCATCGGTTTTCCCCATTTGAGTTTTTGAACAACCATCGAAATTCTTCGTCAATTAAGAAAGGCATGCTGTGGGTGCGGCAAACGTGCATGCTAATGGTGCGACACTTTTTGAAGAAGCACGAGCATCGCGCGATTAACTGAACCACTGACCAGACTGTTCAGAGGGCAAAAGGGAATATTTCTCTTTGGTAAAGTTTTCTTTTATTTTTTGACACTTTCGCAGTATCGCAACCCAACTTGAACAACCGACAATTGACTATCCTACAATATAGGCAACTGTAGTTTCCTGCGTGTATTGAAGGCAGTAGCAATTTTTTCCCTAGATGTTCTCGGCAGACATGGAACCATGGCGTTGCGAAAAAAGGGTACGTTTACGGGGCGATTTATTTAGAGGAGCAATAGAAGCCTAACTTTTTGGTGTAAGCAGTGTGTCGGAAAAAAATAGACCTAATACCTTGAACGCACCTCTTGTATATTGAGTCCAGTCCACTGGAAATTGATTCAAAGCGTGGAGAAGCCATAGTTGGAAGAAAATATTTTAATGTAAGATGATTGCATCTATTACTATGTAAACGAAAACAATATCACAGCCAAAAATTAAAACTGATTCTTAATACACCAAGAAAGGTATCGTTAAAAGAAAATAAATTCATATAAAATTTGGCGGGGTTGAGTGTACATGAATTTTTCCAAATTGTTGATTTGAATATAGAAGTTCATATTATTCGTATGAATTATTATCATATTTTTAGATTTGACCGAATTTTTTAAAAGAACAGAATTTTTTCAAAGACCTTTGTCTCAACTATTCATAACTTTTTACTTTGCTCCTGAACTCTCTTGTGCATGATTCGGTGGGGGAGCGGTGTACATATCTTTTTAGAACAAGGGAGCCATTAATTAAAAATATTTGGGAACCTACTAACTGAGAAATACCGCTATTACCCTGTTTTATCAGCCGATCCCTTTCTCCATACCCACCTGATTTTGATAACTTCTAAGCTTCACAACTTCGGTTTTCTGTTAATATCTCAGTTGCTCCCTTTTTGAAGCGCGTGTGGGACGTTAAATTCATTGTCTCACATTTAGGAATGTATATGGTTTTTAATAATCAAACCACTTTACTTTTCCACATAAACTTAGTGGAAAGAAAAAGTTTATGTGGAAAAGTAAAGTGGTTTGATTATTAAAAGTCAGTATGAAGATTTTCCACCAAGTTACGCCAGAAACTGTTTTATTTATGTATATGGTTATTATACAATCAGTATGAATCAAGGTGGATATTTAAAATACCCTCTCAGAAAGAGATATACCCTCTACTTCAAACAACCCTAAATATTCTTTAGGCTAAGACATTTCGTTCATCCATTCATATGTGTTGGGGCATAAAACAGGCGACCAATCAACCGGACAAAAATTTAAATTGTGAAATCCGACACTTTTTTAAATGCTGAAGTACATGTATGCAACAAACACTGAGAATGTTAAAAAAACCGAATGAATCACAGGAGTCTCATAAGCTGTTGGATCGCCATGAATAAACATTAATGGTAAATTTATATTGAAGCTTTTAACGGTTGTAGTCATGCAGAGTTGTATGACACTTTTTTTTATGGTTCCAGAGAAATTATGTCTTTATGAAATAAGGTAAAATGATGTCGTTTATTAAAATTTATTATTTTGATGAATACTGTTAATTAGATATTCAACCCACGCTGGTGGAGAATGGCGCACTTTCTGTAATTTTCTGGATTTGAACGAATATTATCATACATCTATTTACGCATTATACATTTTTCAATTATAAACATTTTTGATAATGATTCGTAACTTCAAAATTGCCATCGATACACCTGATAAAGGCAATTTGTTTTACAGTATAATGTGGGAAATGGCTACGAATTTATTTAATTTATATTTTTATTTTAAGGTTTATAAGATGAATTTTCCATTTGCGTAACTGAACACGTAATTGAACTGATAACTGATAAAAGGTAAAACAGAGAGAATTATGAAATCATTACTAAATTCTTATAGCATTCTGTACCTTTTTTGTTCATCATTTTTATGCAAGTAATTCTCCAAGTATCCATATGTATTAATCCATTCTACATAGTTGAGCCGGAGACAAAGAGGCGAAGAAGACAAAATGACCCGAAGGTTCCAAGATGCGTCACCCGAAATTGAATGCAAGAACTGTGATCGGTAATCCATCACTCTGCCCGCTGGATTGCCACGCCCCCCTAATACACTAACAGTAAAATCAGAAAATTCACGCATATTTACTATTGAGAATCATCAATAATGAGTAGAAGATTGATGCCGGTATTGAGGAATGTGCCAACGCATATACTTTTTTGCCCCCTTACCATTCCGACCGTTCTAGAGGAACACCCAATAGGTTGTAAGCAGGTAAGGCACGAACGGAAAAAAATCCCCTGAAGACCTTGACGACACGTGCGCGGAGAAAAATGAGAAACGAATTTAGAGGACAGTTTGAGTAGGGGAAAGGCGAGCAGAAATTAAGTGCCCAAGGGAAATTTATGTCAATGCCTGTTCTATGTGATTGAAATGAAACGCTGCTGCTGCCGCCGCCGCCTCTGTTTCCCCTTGCTGTCCTCTTCGTCTCCTCTCGCGGAAAAAGGCTTCGATCTTTTATTTATTTGCTTTATTTCTGGGGAAAGCTGATCCCGTCCGAGGGTCATGTGTGCAAACGCTCCCCTTTCATGTGTGTCCGCGTGCGCGCGCGTGTGTGTTCGCTCCGTGAACATTCGCAACTCACCCCTCTCGAGTGTATTGCGTGGATTTGCGAGAGAGGGGATATCCAACCTGGAGACGGAGGTTAGGGGGATGGGATCAAATGGCGGTCGAAAAGGACGGAAGCCGGAGGTGTGCGTCGGCATGTGTGGGTGAATACTCGCTTTTCAGGGACAAAAGAGAAAAGACGGTTGACTCAAGGACCCTCGAAGATTTCGAATGCTGCCGTGGTACGCGGACGATTTGAATACCTTGCACTACCCTAGTGATGATCACAGCAGGATTTGAACTGGGGCACACTTCAAGTTGAAGGGATGCGTAACTTGGAGGAATAGGATGTTTCAATGCCGCGTACGGCCATTACGAGAAAGGAATGTAATCTTTTCCGAGCCCAGTTCATGGTGGAAATGAAATTATGCGTTTAGCCGGTAATACCTAACTAAGAGAATGAAGAAGTGAAGGGTTGGTTAAAGAGGGGTGAAGAAAAATATACACGTAAAACCTGGTAGCTAGTGATTATTAGCAATAGCATAGGATTAACAACAAAGGTATGGTACGTAAATTTAAGTAAAATATTTCGAACTCTTTAGAAAATATTCCTAGTTGTACATTTAGAAGCCGATCTTCTTTCTTTCGGTGTTAATCACCGATCGTCCTCCTTTTGGGAAATACCCCAATTTCAGAAACCTAGTGTCCCTTTCTGTCTCATTTCTTCAATGTTTCTTCCCTCTCCAAAAGAATTCCTGAATTTGTTGGTTTAGTTCAACAACCAATAGTTGATTTCATCCCATTCAACATCCGAGACTCCCATTCCTTCCAAGCCTTCCCTTCTTTTAACCAATCACAATTGATATACTTACTCTATACACATCCGTCCCACATGTTGGATAAATTTTCACCCTCAGAAGTTTTTCCTTTCAACGTCCTACGACCGCTATTCCCTCCATAAACTTCCTTTTACCTTTGGTTGAATTCATCCCGACCAAAATGCCCTCAGATTCAACAACAAAAAGTGTTTACAAAATAAAAGTGCAGCCATGGGCACAATTGTTTGGAGGCACGCCAATCTTTTCTTGGGACTCCCTGGGAGGTTTTTCCTTCAACAGCATTCACGGTAACCCGATCTATCAGCCCGATATATTGATGAAGCATGTATAACATAACTATGTATCTTATATATTCCATCAAATATCATCTCCAAGCTTGATTTTCTACTCCGCCCTTTCCTTCATACTCTTCATTTCCACCACAGATTTCAACAACGCTGGTCATATGCATGCATGTATCAGAAACAATATTCGCGACAGTCTATATTAAGTACAACAGCAATAAATTATGCCTACATAGCACTAGTATTCACCCAAAACACATACGTAGATCCATTTAATACATTCTGTACCAATGGAGAAATAATTTGAATCTTCACTATCTATCTCGAAAAATACATATTTAATTCATATGACGCGATGTTCTGAATAGTTTATTAATAGACGCAACTTGTCAGCCTCATTCTGTTTGCCCCATTCAAAACATTGCAATGCCTTTAAACTCTGAATCACTTGTTATCAGACGCAGAACAATTAAGCTCCTTAGCGATCTGTATTTTATAATATTCAACCCCAAAACCCAAATCAGACTTACATATTAACCAAAATGATCTGCCGCAATCCGCACTACAAGATATCACTCATAATTAATTTTTACATCTGATCCCTCCTCCTCCATCCCCAATGCTCTCCATGCCGCAGACACTCGGTGAAAGACAGGACCGTTTTGCCTCCGTTATTTCCTCAACTGCCCTTTTAACATAACGCAAACACTCCATATCATTACCGACGGTAATATCCTCTCAAAATACGTAATATTTACTTATTTTCTTAATAAAAGCAAACATTTTCCGATACTACGAGGCCAATCTCTAGTCTTTCTAAGGATTTATTGAACGATTGTACGTTTATACAATACACTTTGGTTTATTTCGGAAATTTGACCGTATGGGTAAGAGGAGAAACGTAGATTTTTAAGCATTTGAGTGATAAGTGTTGTGAAGAACCAAAAAAATAAAATGGACAAAAGGTAAAACGAACGACGAAGTTCTAGGCAAGTTATGAGGAAGAAGAAGGATTCGTAGAAGGCAGGACGAGAGATGTAGAAGATATGGAGTGGGATTGGGATTCGAAGACATTAATAGAGGGGAAAATACTGGGAATTCGGGATAGAGGGAGGAAAAAGATTGGCATTTTGGATGGAATTAAGGGAGGTAGAAAGTATGTAGAGCTGAAGAACGAGTAATATGTCAAGGAGTCTAAGGTTATTTTTTGTTCTATTGGCCAGGGCTTAGGATAACAGTAGTGTGTAGTCCCAGGGTCCAACAAAAACCTCCTTTAAGCCGGTAGGATACTATAATTAATAATATTTTTTTCGTTCTTTACAATGTAATATAAATTCAATCAATGCCATTCTTCATGCTCACGTATTGGTTATCATGTTTATAATAGAGTTTTATTCATTTTGTAGAATGTCATGTGAAAGAGAAACTCCATGTCTTCATTAAGAGACGAGTGTATTATGTGCGAAAGATTTATTTTTAACAACGAGAGCCTTTATCTTTGGGGTTTGTCCAGGAACTGAACATAAGCTTGAAAGGGCGAAGGCAACAAAGGGGAGGCCAATGGAATTCTCGGAAGGCTTTATAGAAAATTGGAAACTGTGAGGAAGTCAAAGCCTTGTGGGAATTCAAGTAAAAACATTGCAAATGCGAAGAGGACGACATGGCGTTGAAATGAGAAAAGGAGCATATTAAACTGAAAAATGGGAGTCATTATTATATTGGCAAGGTTTAAGTGAAATATTTACACCTTTACAAGTGAACGTATTTAGAAAGGTACTGACTAATTCATGAATCTCAAAAATGCATGATTATTCCATCTCATTTTTAATACGAAATAACTCATGTCAAATTTGGAAAAAGCTCTCTCCTTCAGTTCTTACATTATTTTCCCTTATTTAATGAGCGATAACTACGCCATAATGTCTTTTCAACGCCAAATAATATTTACGTTTAATTTTTAATTAAAAAAATAATATTTGGCGTTGAAAGGACATTATTAAATTAAAAAATGGGATTTTCATGGAATGTGTGAGACACTCCTTCACTACATATCTCGAAAGAAAATCGAACTCGCTGATTCCGCTTCCCTACTCTGTTGACAATATGGCCCCGAAAATTAAGTGTGCACAACAAGGCGTAGTTGGATGTTCATATAGATCCTATTTATACGTAGCTCCTCAACTTCCTTGGAGGAAGGCATGGAGTTTATTTGCTGGATATAGCATACTCTTTCCATCCAAAACACTGATTTTGAACGTTCATATTTTCTTACCCATTAAGATATTTAAAATTCTTAAGAGCCAAAATTCTCGACTTTGACTACAATAGAAATTACAAATAATTATTCAAATTTCCGTCTATGGAAAAGTTGACAACACCAGTTTTTCTAAGGGCTCTTTATATAATTATTATCATTAAAATTTCGAAAATTTTCATATTGATTTTATATAGAAGCCAAAAAATTAAGGAGCTATTTTGATTTTTATGGCAAAGAAAAATCATGGCTAGTGACGATAATTACTGTCCTCTTACTTTAAATCTTTGAACCATTTTTGTTGGTTGTATTCTGAACTTTACAAATGATTTTGAGGTGATGTATAGATGGTAATTCAACTTCACTTTTCAAAATTGTCAAATGAATTCCACATAGCGAACATTAGAATCATGAGTGAAGAGATTTATCTTCCAAAGTTGTTATAAGCTTCTGTTAAGTATAGTCTGATCCGTTGGAAGGAAAAGGAAGAAAACATTCAGCACAAACTGAAAGGAAGTGTGTACATAAACAGGAAATGTAGCCCTGAGCTCCTTGTAAGATCAGACATTTGAAATTAAGAAATTTGTTAGCACCACATGAACTTCAGGGATTTCAATTGTTTCAAGTTACAATCAGCTTAATTATTACCGTATGAGAATAGATCTTAAGCAAGCGAAGGCAATGAGGTTCTCAAGAAATAGGAAGGCTTAATGAAACGTTTAAGTTGGGGAGGATAAACTAGATAAGGCGAAACACTAATCCAGGAAAATTTTAGACTAAAACAGGAAAACCATTAAGTACATCAAAAGATGAACTGCGTTAGGCGAAAAGTCTTTTACAAAAAAAGATTTTATGGCAAAGATTTCATAATCCTTGCCATCAACTCTTTCTTTTTAAAAAATTGTAAGAAAAAGATAAGCAAACGTTTTTTGGATGAAGTAGCTAGTGAATGACTCCAACTTGGCCATTGTTGCAAGTGAATGTGAGTGAGTGAGTTTCCAGATTTACGTGTACAGAAGAATGGATAAATTAAATGAATAGAAACTAAAACGAGCTTAGAATGTTAGAAATGGTAGGGAAATAGAAATTTACTTGGATATATTCAAAGATGGCCGGAAAGGTGCATGGAGGATATATTGAACAGTAATGTCGAAGGGATTGTTGTGGTGAAAGAACGAATGCTGGGTTATCGAGATTAAGAAGGGAAAAAAACTAACTGTGTAGGATAGAATGAAGATAGGCATAACGTAAACGTAGTTAAACATTGGTTCATTATATTTTTTGTTCTTGTACACTAGAGTAGTGTTTTACACGGCTTAGGGATCCTAATACGCTTAGTCCATCAAATACCACCCCGGTAGAATTTTTATTAGTATTCTTCAGTTTTAGGTAAATTAAGATGAAAGCAAACTGAAAATTGCTAAATTTCCTAGATTCGTCTAACAAGATACACCCTGACACTCCAAACTAAATTACACCGTTTTTCCAATTTCGCATACTCTCAACCTCCCGAAATTCCATCCAACTTTGCCAATCCTTTTCCTCCCTCTAACTTGCCCGCCTAATAACGTTTTCCTCTCTATTCCAGTCTTCAATATTCCATTCCCAATTAAAATTCTCTGCATCCACCTTTACTGCTCCCTTTGAAATTCTCCCAACAATCCTCTCTCCTCCCCCCTATGCCTTGTACTTTTCTGCTATAGTAGAATTATGCAATAAAAAATAAAAATCCTAATTCCGTCACAAGGAAGTTCAGTTTAATCGTTTTCATTTGAGTTGGAATAAAATGTACTTACATTGGTAATGGAAATTGTCTTTCCAATTATTTTGATTGTAGGCTTCCGATTCGCTATTGAAAGTCTCGGTAAGTCAAATTATTTTCGCATATTTATGTTCTCACAGGTTTTTCTCTTTCAATCATTTCCACCACCTTAAATATAACAGAAGTATACAATTTGGTGTATTTGTGGCATGTGCCGTAATATGAGTGGGATCTCGCAAGGGCTTAATGAAGAATTCCTCCGTATGATTTATCTTGAGTTTATAATTACGCGTTTTACCAAAAAATATTTCAAGTAAGTCATAACCCTATCAATATTTCTTATTTACAAGTGAGTAAAAAAGCATTCTCTTCTATTCGAGGTGTTATTTCCAATTGTTCCAATCGCGCAGATTTTCAAACTTTATTCTGTTAGCTCTACTTAAAGTTATTTTCTGGTACGCAAATAATGTGCAACAAATGATGTACAACAGTACGAAAACATTTTACAAATATTCATCGAATGAGTTCCCAAGCTCACGACCCCACCAGCAAAACTCTACCCAACTAACAGAAGAGAAATATGCAAAACTAACACATTTTCCGGAAATAATGAAAGCATAATGAATGACGAAGAATTTGTAAAATAGTTGACATTATAGTTTCACAAAAGTAAAATTGTACTGAATAGTCTAAATGGAATTAATTTTTCATTTCATTTGGAAGTTAAATTAGGTAGCAAAAGGGAGCTGAATTTCTCGTATGAGGCATTTAAGAAAATTGAATCACGTCTTTGCGGGAGATGGTCTGATGTAATTTTCTCCATTAAACATAACAGACAAGGTTAGAACTTGAATTATTGATTTTATGCATGCATGCGCGGCAGGTTAAGCAATTTTCACCATTTGTGATAGATTAAAAAAGAGTAGATTATAGTAGATAGATTAGGAACGCTAGAATTAAAGAAGGCAGGAGGAGTAAAAAGTCCAGATCCCTTTGAAGCAAACCAGATCACTTTGAAGCAACTTCTAGGGCATAATAATGCAACCATTTCAGAGAGTAAAAATCATTCGCCTTGACCGGGATTCGAACCCGGATCCCTCGATATCCGGCCGAGTAAGAGGACGTCTCGGTAGCTTAAGTGGTTAAAGTACTCGGCCGGATATCGAGGGATCCGGGTTCGAATCCCGGTCAAGGAGAATGATTTTTACTCTCTGAAATGGTTGCATTATAATGAACACATAGCGGGTGACTCCGTTAAAGTTACTGTTACAGTTTCTTGAAATTTTTCTAGGGCATAAGATGAAATAAGTCATTGGAATCTCAATCACTAGCTTGAATAATGTTTCATGATGCGTCAGGTAAATAATGTTTTATGTACAGGAGGAAGTTGAGTAAAGAAGCCCGTTAAGAGTTAGTGAAAAGAACATTAGGTGAATAGTTTCAATAAAAATATCAATATGGATTAATATTGCAAGGTTCGGAAACTTGATAACTCAGGCTGTATCAGATGTGGGTCGGGAAAATGACGGAAAAGCAAAATTGAGGGGAAGATAGACAAACGAAGAGGTTCTGGGCGCGATAGAGCGGAAGAGAAGGCTTTTGGTAGAGATTCAAAGAAGGGAAAAAACAGGAATATAGGAACTATTGAATGGCAATATTGAAGACACTGATAAAAGGGAGAAAGTTGGGTAAGTGAGATAGCTGGTCAAGATTTTTGGACGAAATGAAGAGAAGTAGAAAGTAAATGAAGTTGGAGGATAATTAATTGTGGCACAGGATGGTAGAAAATTCATTTAGTGTAACGTGAGGCATGGCTTAGAAGTTTGCAGTGATTTGTTGCTGAATTCATCAACCACACACACATGATTTGTTGCTGAATACAGCAACACACACGTTGGAATACACTTTAAGTATATGTACCAGAAAACTATGCCATTTAAACTGACCATACGCCATTAAATGATACGTATTCGTGTTAATTGGCGTTTATGAATGGTGAAATGTTTCCCAAATATGAAGCACGCGTTTTCAACTCACCACTGTGTCTACCTACACTCAATTTGTAATGCGTAAATAGGGGCATCCACATGAGAAGATTTCGTATTATTTGGCTCAAATGATTGCCATGGGGTATTTCGTTGAATATTTGGTGTGATTGGAAAGTATGAATTTCTTATTTGCCGATAAATTTCCTATGAATTCAATTGTTAAAATATTTTGATCGATTGGTTCATCAAGTTTATTTGATTCTATCGAAGTGAAAAATATTTTTATATTTGTGATCTGCTCTAAATCCGCCTTCCCCACATGTCCGGTGTTCGCCTTTTATGTGTTTTCCTATCCCCTTTCCTTATCCCTATTTCTATGTTTGAATGAATATATATATATATATATATACATATATATACATATATATATATATATATATATATATATATATATATATATATATATATATATATATATATATATATATATATATATACACACACACACACACACACATATATATATATATATATATATATATATATATATATATACGAGAACACATAAAAGAACACTCACAATAATATCTTGATAATTTATTCATATATATAGTAAATAAAGAGTGATCACCTTCCAAAACATCCAAGTACTTTATAACTACTCACATTTAATTATTTTTTATATTAAGAATTTATTTGTGCTTCTGGCTCAAAACAGTTGAATGTACTGGAGTTAACTCGGATAACAACCAAAGGGTTACGTATGATGCAAGTACAGCACTGGCACTTTCTTTCATGCCAGTAATTTTTAATTAGTCACTATCTTGTGAAATGCAAATGAAATAATTTGTAAACGCTGTTTTGGTGAATATTCTAGCTGGAGGCCGAAGTTCCAGGAACTAAAAAAGGGACAATATTTTACGATACTTTCCCGGAATTAAAATTTGAACTGGGACTCTAGAAATTTTTAAATATATATATTTTGTCACTGGATTCATCATAAAAATGTTATACCACTCTAGTTTTCTAATTAACTTCCCAAATGGCATTAATAATCCTTGCATGAACTGGATGAATTCATTTCATCCACAATCACGCACTCACGTGTATGGATGGAATTAATTATTGGAGTTTGCACACGAGCATTGATGGCTTCCTGATACAGGGAGCAAAATAATAATTTTTTCCTAGCTCGATGGACAACATTCTTTACGCACACATATTCAAATTACCCGTCAACTGCTTAATTTACTAAATTACTTAGTTTAAAATAAATGATTTTAGGAAAATGTGAATGTCGTTCTCTTTGGATTCAAGTCGCTGACACACAAGATTTTTAATGATTCTTATAGAAAATCCCATCGACCAAACTTGAGGATAACTTGAACAGATGTGGGGGTGAAGAAATTTGAGCATGAATAATTCCTATACCGAGAAAGTTGAACCCAAGAATACCGGAATTTTTTGCCAAAATTGTTTGGGGTCGTTGCCCACGGAAGCGTGCATTAATAGTCAAAATATAAAACTATACTAAAGTTAATCATAAAAAAGTTTTTAAAACAATCACTTTTTATAGCATTCACAACTTTTTTATCAAATACATTTTTCACTGCCACCTAATGGAAAGGTATCGGACAGAGGGGTATATTTTTTATCTCCAGCGCAAGTTCTTTTCCAGGAAAGAATACCCTTTTAGCTCCGTGGGACTTAGCTCGATATTAAACTCACTATCCAGAGAAAAGAGGCGTGGAGGAAGGCGAGTTTTTACAGCCTCTTCACCGACGCTCTTATTGCTACTTCTAAACCTCACGCATCCCTCAGCACCCATTTTTTTGTGTGTGCACGTCCCGAGATGTGTTTGTGTGTTGTTGGTTGTGGGCAGGAGAGCAGGGAGTTAAGGACGTTTTTATTTTATTCCTTTATCCTTCCGCCTTTTCTTGAGATTCTTCGTTCTACACAATTCTTATCTATTTCTTTACCGGCGTCCCTCCATTTTTTTTCCCGCTCTGTTTCTCACGCTGAGCCATTCTCATTGTCGAGGGCACTTCTTTGTCTGGTACCCTCTAGAATATGTTTTCATTTGTTTTCCCTGAGGAGTGTGCGTTATGCAATCAGACACAAAGTAACTCATATAGTACTCAGTTATACATTTACCCAATGAAGCTCTCAATTGACTCAAGGTTTTTACGTTGGCATAATGAAAAATAAATGGCCATAGGCTCCAAGAAAATAAAAAATAATTTTGTATTTTTTTTCATTTCAGTTACATGGATTTTTAGGAATCTTATCGGGCTTTATTAACGGCATTCATTAATTAATCATTGCCTAAATAACATTCAAGATTATAAATTAGAAACTATATTTTAAAAATGAGAGGGTACTGTGGTATTTTGTAGTTTTTATATTCATTTTCGGACGTTCAGGCGAGATTTCGGAACAATTATTACGTACTTTATAAAGGAAGGTAGGTGGTACCCCTTTGATTTTTTAAAATAATAGTCTAAGTTAACCTACATATGCCATGTACGTGTATTGCATATTGTTAGCATCAAGAAAAATATAAAAATATATGTTTAAAGAGAGACGGAATAATGGGATGGATTTTATGGCAACGCTAACATATAGTTACAACAAGCGCGTACATTATAGAGAGATTATTCCAGTTTATATACTTGTTATCTAAATTAGTAAATTAATTAATAAATCTAAATTAATGAATTAATTGATATCCTATCATTCAAGGGAGTTCCCGATAGACATATTATTAGATGGTTCAACGATACATTTTCTTCCCATTCCTAACAAAACACACAAGACATTCGACAAAACAGTAAGCCCCTCGTCAGTTCCTCATGTGTTCTTCCCCCCTTCATTTTGCACAACAAACCTTTGCTATTTGTCCTCCCCTCCTTTCTCATTTTCCTTTACCATATGTATTCGTTGACCTTCTCCCATTTTAAGATTTAAATTAACTTTCATATTTTTGGAAAACCTCAAAACGTTGTTTTATTTATATTGATCTCATCGCATATCTATTGTACCGACATTCCGATGTGCTCAGCATTGCTTGCAACCCTTTGGATTTGACTGGCTAATTAAAGCTTGGTTGTCCGCAAACCTGATTTAATGAATTCACAGTCCACTGATATCCATACAGTCAATACTTCCTACTCCTCTTTAAGCATATCCTCCATATATACGTTGAAAATCACCGGTGACATATCTCACCCATCTTCCTGCTACTGCTCATCCCGACTCTCCTCCCACCACTCGCATCTGAGTAGTCTGATATTGCGAGTAAGTCTCCTATTTTCCCAATCTACTTCTATTTTCTGAAATATATGTATTAATTCCGGCCAATTCACTCTATCAAACGCTCTCTTGAAATATACGTAACAAAAAAATACACCCTCAAAAATATTTAATGTTCTCATCCTGCTGTACGGCATACCAATGTCACCCTTCTTCTGTAAATATTGTATCCTCTCAATGCGTGTTTTACGAAGCTTCATTCGCTCGATTTTTTTCCCCCGAGTTTACACTCTTTATACTTTCTTTTATCTCTGTGTTTACATTCATCCATTTCCTTCTCTCGTCCATCGCTTAAGTCATCTCGTCCGTAATCCATGGTGTTCTTGATCTTTTTCTCTTTACTCTGCCTATAGTTTCGTATATAGATTTCTATATTTCATTTTGATATCCTCCCATTCATCCTCTATTGTACCTGTCTTCTCTTCCTTGCTTATTGTTTTCTCTATGGCCTACTTATGCTTATTTTGTATACCTACGCATTTTATATTCTTTATCGTCTAACCTGTTTTATCCTTTTCTCTCTGATGTGAAACTCAGGATTAATTAGGCTGTTCGAAAATTTCTGCCGAACCATAATATAGTCTAACTGATATCGTTCCGAATTTAAAAAAAAATCAAACAATGCTTACAAAGTTAGTTACCTGATCGTTGGCTCAAAATGACAAGCAATGGAAAAATAAAAGTTTATAATTTTATGTGCAAAACAAAAATTTTATCTTCCCACTAGAGGGTCACAAAAGTAACTCGTCACTCCACAGGTCAGTTATTGGAAGAAATCAAGTATAAAGTCCATGCAAGGACATGTAATTGGGACACCCATCACCCTCGTGGCGTTCATTTGACTCGTAACACTGACAACGCACAGCATGTCGTATTCATTTTTTCAGCGAACCCGTGTTATTATTTTTTTATTAGTCAGAAAATGCAATTATTTACAAATTTGACACGCTTTCCAACGCATAAATTGAAATTCAGCATAAACTAGATTGTTCATGCCAAATTTAAAACTAGTAAAAACTCGGTGCACCTTATCTGCTTGAACTATTTATGCATGCATGCATGTCTTAGTGGTTATTAGTGGAGGCGACCGAACTCTTGAGGTCAAAGACCTAATTAAGGATAAGTGTGTGGCTTGGTAGAGATAGGATTTTCAGTAAATGGAAAAATTGTGTCAAGAAACACGGGTACGGCATTAGGCAGCTCACCACGTAGCATCCCAAGCACGGATACGGATACCACTGAAAAATCCTGCCACCTCTGTGATTCGAATTCGGGAAACTGCTTTAAGTTTTCATTAGCAAATACAGCGGCATTTGCACGAATCAATGACGATCAATCGAAATGTAAACTTTTAGAATTTGAAATGAGAACAAACATGAAGACTAAAGAGGACCGACCCGATTTTGGCGAGGCTTTTAGTCCTAAACTACCAACTGGCAAAAGGTGAAGTAAGTCATGGGTACATCGAGGGATTTCTTTTTACATTTTTTGAGTAAGAAAATATGTGCGAGCTCTCTAGCTGGGAGTCTTGGACTGACTAAAGTATATTTTTAGAGTTAATCTCTTTCGCTTGATCGCCCGGAAATGAAAGAAATAAGTTTGAACGTTTGTTTTCTGCATTCAAATTTAGATGTTGCACAGTGAGGTTCACCCAATTGTGCACCTCCAATTTTTATTGTGTTAACCTAACGTATATTTGAAAGAAAGGGTACATTTGGAAAATGTATCGGTGCCCAAATTGAATAGAAACGTTCTTTAAGTTAGTCATTTTGCAATATTTGTTGGGTCCTGCGATTCAAAGAGTTAAATGAACATATTTTTCATGGATGCTAGAGTCGACATAGTTCATCGCGGGATATTTAAAACAAACATTAACATATCGCACTTTTTCTTCACTCACGTGCAAGGTATGAGCGGTTAAAACGTATTTTGAATCAGTTTTGATGATTAATTACATCATTACAATTAAATTACTTCATTAAATGAAGAACACAATGTATATTTCCACTGTTCTTTATTCTCGTAAATTAGTTTCAACGCTTAGGCATCACCATCAGGCTCAAATTAAATTTTAATGTTTTTGAAATTTTAAGGTTTAATTTTTCCCTGATGATGACGTATAAGTGTTTAAACTAGTTTTACGAGAGTAAAGAACAGTGGAAATATACATTGTGTTCTTCAATGAATGAACATGAACTTACACAAGGTTGAGCCTGAAAAAATTGAGTACATTAAAATTACTTCATGATTTATATTAATCTGAATGATTATTTTACTGACTTTTCGCAATTTTTTCCTGAAGAGGTTTTAAAAATAACCATTGAAGATAGCGAATGAAAACCAACTAATGAAACAAATTCGAATCCACAAAAGAAACTCGTTGGCCATGACCACAAATGTGAATGGGAAACAAAATGCTGCCGAACAAAGTTACCTTCATCGTTTAGTATTTGAAGCATGGTGGGAAATAAATTGTGCCACATTTTCGTATGATGGCCATATTAGGGCGTCGTAAAATATTCCTGAATTCAAATATCGCTTGCATCGATTGGAAAAGGAGAAAGGAAAGAGGGACAGAAGGAGAGAGAGAGAGAGAGGGAGTTTAGCGAAACGATCCATTATTCCTGGTATTTTCCCTTTTCCTTCGAGATATTTTGGAATCCAGGCTGGAACATATTCAGCGTTTTTGGTTGGCCGATTTTCTCACTCACACCTTGACAATTCGTTCCCCCCTCCCTTTAGTCAATTTCCTCATGTGCCCATTTTTCTACCATATAGTCCAAGAAATATATTTTGCATTGTGGATTTGGCATATTTGGTCTATTAGAGTACGTTTTACTATCCATTGTCCTTTTGGCGAAGGATAACTGTGCAAGATGCCTTTCCGCGAGGCTTGGTTTTTACAGTTTTGTGAAAAATTACATTAGCGAAGAGTTTTTGGAAGCCCAAAAACACAGTGTGTGTCCAATATTCGGTTTTCTTGCTTTTCTAAATCTATTGTTTTCAATTAGACGATATCTTTTGAAGCATAAACCAAATGCTTGTTTAATTAAAGGCATTTCAGTAAGCTCACACGGAAATTTTTAATAAAAATTGATCAGTCCCAATATTTACCTGAATCCTATGTTCCTCAGGTTGAGTTTTGCTATGCTTTATACCGCACTTATTACTTAAGTTGGCCGCTTAATCAAATGGTTCTAGAATGGCCTCCGTTTACATCGCCAGACCTCATAATAAACTAGTGAAAACTGAAAATTTGGAAATTTAATTTAAGTTTTAAAAAACTGTGGGAACTTCTTGACCCGGGGAGAGTTGACACGAAAGTATTAAATATTAATATCTTATGCTGCATACTAATTAAACATTAAGCCAATTGTTCGGCGCATCATAAATTATTGATCAAATAATTTAAGCAATATTTAGCCAATACTGATTCATTTTCTAATCTCTTCTACATTTCCATCGAAAGTCATTCTTTTCATATCTACAGGTACATAGCGCCCTTCCTCCTCGCCAATAGATTCTAGGGGGATTCTGTGATTATACCCAGAGACACATGAATTTTTAAAAAATACGATGGATTTTCGTAACTTGTAGAGGTGTAACGAGAAGGAAACTTGGGAGGATCCTGGTTTGGTTGGCTGTTGGTGATTACCGAGGCCTGCATTGAATTTCTTCGCTCACCTACTAATGCTGATAGTATGCGTTTTGTGCCCAGTCAGAATTTAATGGGATAATCATTCAATGATTTAAACAGGATAAGATACGTAATTGTCCATATGATATATCCTCAATGTAATAACATAACATATCCTCAGTGTAATTGCGTAACAATGCTCTCATAAAATTGATTCTTTGAATGATAGTTAGCGACAAATTAAGATGAATAGGTTTAAGATGCATAAGCAGCGAATGAAAAAAATGGTAAGATTCGTAGAAGTAGTATTTTCAACCTGAATGATGTGAGGCATTCTACAAATTTATGGAGAAAGTATTTCTCAAGTTCTCAAATAATCCAATTTCAGCGGTTATTATTCCATGTGGTATTATTACAAAAAGAATCGAGAATGACTTACGTAAACTTAAAACTACTCATATAAAAATAATATCATATTTATAAAAATTAAAATTATTCCTGGCAACTTTTGTTTAAGAAATGGCAAACACATAATGATGTACATTTGGTTTTTGAGCCCTGTTTGATATTTAAGTAACTTGTGATGACCAATTACTGTTCTCACTAATAGAAAAAAGGATTATGTAATGTTAAATAGAAAAATAATAGTAAATGGTAACTTTTACTGGTACTCTGATGATGAATAAAAGCACTTAACTGTTTTGCTTAATTCAAGAAAGTTTTTGAACTCATAACAGCCTTTCGTGATAAGGTTTTAAGTTTTAGCTGGAAAATCTTTTAAGGGAGCAAAGAACAGAATTTCGTTGCGCTATAAATCTTCATGGGTATACAAATTTAGTATCTTGTTTTAAAATGAATAACATAATTTATTTCTAATTAATTTTTAGTTCAATGTCTCTTAAATGATTGATACTTTTACTCCTCATATTTGAATTTGACTACCGATTATGGATTAGAATTTTCTCAATACTTATTGATATGTTTAATAATTTAGGTAAATTTTAGTTTTTAATGTAAATCTGTCATTGGAATGAGCATAACATGCGGATGAACTTTCTTTTTTCAGTGAAATTAGCCAAACATTTTTTTTATTAAGCTTTTGTCAGTAAAATTTTGTGGCACCGATCACGTAGTTGTCTTATTACTTAAGAAAAAAATAATTTTCGATCGATTCATATTCTAATGGAAAACGATGGTGAAGCTCTGAAGAAATGAGGTAATGGGATCGAAATGGGAGATATTTGAGGAATTGATTTAGTTATTGGGGAAATCAGAAAATATCTATATTTAACCAGCAATACTCTCAAATTAAATTCGATCGATCTCCTTTAAATCTAGTAGGATCAGAAGAAACAAATGAAAATGGAATGGGTGGCTCAAGTGTGGGTGATTTAAGGAAATCAGTCATTGGTCTACCTAATTCCCAATTTTTATCCCTCCGACGCGTGACTCCGTCGCGCCCAATTTTTCTTTCAACCGTTAATAACTTTTTTGGGCAGGGAAGAAGTCCCCCCCTTCCCTTCTTTTAATAAGAACATTTTATTAATTTTTTTTGGCTTATTACCTATCTATAGTAATTATAAGCAAGTATCTATAAGCAAGTAATCTATAAGCAAGTATCTATCTATAGTATTAACTATCTGTGAACGCAAAACGCAGTGCATCTCAATCACATCGCCAGTCGTAATGCATTAGCCAGGGTTCGTTTAGCCTGTGAAAATAGAATTCCCATAATAGTTCTTCATCGTGCTTCATTATTTGATTGCAGAGAACGAGCGTTTTTCTGATATACGTCAGCCGTACTGCAGTTTTATTCACCTATGGTTTCCGTTTTTTTTTTAAATTCCACGGTCAGGTGGACCTTTTTTCGGAAAAGTCGTACAACTCAATTTTCGTCCAAAAACAAGTACCCCGAATGATTTGATTTACCTTCCGGCAGGTGTTGGTATTCAAATGCAAAGTTTTAATTTGATTTAAAAATGCGACGAGTTTATATCTGGCGAGTGCCTTCTGCATTGCAGTGATTGGCTCTCATGTAAATTTCTTCCGACTAAAAATTGACAATATTTTTGAAATTTCAACATCGGCCAATAGATCACATCGTCCCGTCAACCCACATTAGTAAGTAGTTTTAAACTGCGATATTGTCTCAAAGAATGCGATGTGTGTTCTGAAAAACTCTTTCGGTATGAGGCCAGCATCCAAAATTTCCTATTTCTATCGGTGGATAGAAATCACCGATTCTCCAGAAATTACCCCATAAAAGTTTACATTTGCTATGACTTGAATTCATAATTGTGCATTATTCCATGATTGACACTATGCACAAGTTTTACCTATGATTACTATTATATGAAATCAACCGGTTAAGACAGGTTTTGGATGAGCACTTTCTACCAAACGGCACAGCGACAGTTTTCCTCCCTCTTCTGACATAAAACAACGCAACATTACAATCAGCTCATCTTCAATTCCGCATACTTCCTTTCCCCCCTCATTCCATACAACATATCTATCCTATTTCTGCCCATTCTTCGATTTCCTGGCAATCCCCCCTTTAGCACAGTCTTTAACATCCCATTACCAATCAAAATGCTCTGCATCCATCTTTCCTATCTCCTTTGAATTTCTCTCAGCAAATCCTCTCTCCATCCCCACCATGGCTTGTATTCCTCGTTTGTTTCTTTTCAGTCTAATTCACCTTCTCCACCCTTCTCCATACCTACATTTTAAAAACGTCCGATCTTTGCCTATTATCCTGATTCAATGACCTCGTGTCACCACCGTAAGCCGTACAAAACCACGGTTTACATCGAAGTAACTAACATACCACTGATGATAATTAAATAAATATAACTGCAGAAAAGTCATTTGGAGATGTAGACGAGAATTATTTTGAACAACCCTGTCTATAATGCATAAGAAATGTCGAAAATAATGATAATCACCTCATTACTTCCTGAAAATATGCACGCCGAAGGGTAATGATAATTTCAGTCGCTGCGGATTGGGCCTTGAATTGTATTCACGGTGATTTTTCCAGCATCTCGTGAAGGTACATGATAAATTTTAAGGTAGGGTATAATGTTATAGAGAAAAAGTAGCCTCTTTATGTATCCAATCATGACTTAAATCCATTCCATTTAATTACCATTGATATAATGATTATGAAGTATGCTGTATAGATGATTCCAATATAAGTAAAGCAAAGAGATGGTTGCCCAAGATTCATAATAAGGCACAGTGGTAGTAACCTGTTTCAAAAGGCATTGCAGGACGGGATTCAACCAGAATTTTAACCCATATCACCAGTGTTCTACGAATATTATTTGTTTGTTAACATTCTTCTTGAGTTAAACGTATAACTAATGCATCAATTACGTGGATGCATCACATTTTATGAATTCACACTCTCTTTGAATCAAACGATACTGTGATAAATAGGGAGATAAATTAATCATAAGTGAATCCGTATGATTTATGTCACTGAGAATTTTTAAAACTCATTTTAGTTAGCCCGAATGATTTACATATTAGTAGCGTAGGAGTAGAGGAAAATGTTTGAGTGCCGTAAATATTTCTGACTGAGTAAACTGAATTCATCAATTCAAAAGAAGTGTGCATTTGTAAAACTAAACCTATTTACATTCTATATTGTTCTGTATATTTTCAAATGTTAGCGTTGTATTGTCTTTATAATAAAATTAATCTATATAACATTGATCTTACGTTTAAAAAATACTTGAATGTTCATATTTTTTGCATAAAATTATTTTGTGTGATGGAAAAGAGCGACTGAAAGATCTCCCAATTTAAATGAGCACGTAACACATAAAAATTATGAAGCCAGGGGCAATACAGATTAAATTCATTTAAGTTTACAGTATAAAATCGAAAAATGGAGCTAATTTCCACACAAGCGTACCTATAAGCTTTTACATGAACGAATTCATTTTATTTTCGTCATACTGCGCGTGTTTAAGTTTTTTTGGCATTGAAGATTGGCAGTGATATCACAAAATGTTAAAACAAATATAGGTATTTGATGGTTGCAATTTTGAGCTAACTAATGAGTTTTCTCTGTAAACAAAAAGAATTTTTCTCTGTACTTGGATGACTTTCCAGTCGATAGTTTAAGGATCATGAGTTTTGTATGTTTTAAATTCCATGGATTCATGATCAAATATTTTCGAAATAATTGTAAAGAGTTCTATCGTGATTCGCCCAGTCGAATGAAGAGGAACTGATGGTTTAGTATCTATTATGTCTCTCTCTCTCATTCAGAGCAATGACAACCATTCCTTGAATTTTATTTTATTATTCAGAATCAAAATAAAGCTTCTAAAAATATTACCTCGAAGATCCGTGTTGGATTTCAAATAATAATTATTTTTGGGTCTATTGTTTGAAGTATTTTTGTTCGCTCTTAAATAGTTGAACGTCTAAATAAATATGTTTTACACCCATGTATATTTGACATGTTATAACTACGTATTCCCACCTATCTCGACCTTTTGGTAATTCCGTTTTGAGTTTCAATTTGAAAATAAACTGATCTAAAATGACCTTTTTTGGCTAAACTTTTTATTTTACCAGAGTTCGTCAAATATACTTGGAAATATTTCCAGAAGATGCTTGTTTATTGAGCCCCCTCCCTCTCTCCTCCCTTCTGGGACAACGGTTTTTGACAACCAATTAGGTGTCATAAATTGATACTAAGATGCCCTTTCCGACGGCACCATAAGAATGATATACGCTCGTTTCACGCTTTAAGCTTCCCACGAAACCTTTTGTGCCTTGCGGTCCCGCGTATTTGGCGGTGGCGTTTAACCGTCGGCGATAAATAGGGGATTTTTAGCGCCGTGAGTGGAGGTCAATGCGTGCGATCAAAACCCTCCACTAAAGGAAGGCGATTTCAAAAGCATCTTCTACCAATTGCTTCTATCCCATTTCTTTTCTTTGCTTGTGAAATTGAGATATGTTTTATCCAATTAAAAAAAAATGATTTATAGATATGTAAATACGATTAGTCTTTAGTTAACATACTTTTAAGAGTATAATTGCAGCGCTATTGTTTTGCATTGTGAAGTTACGGTAGCATAGTGAATTGAGGATAGTGAGTGGTAAATTAATGATAATGCCACTTAATTATAAAAATCGAGCGAGAAAATATTGAATTATGAGAATCAGTGTATTATTGGAATTTTAATGCATATTTACAGGTCTTTTGTATCGTGGTAAAATGTACTGAAATTAGAACTCATTATTCACGAGTGCCCGTGTTGTTCGGAACCGATTAAATGGTTACTAGAGAGTACGTTCTTCATTGTGTGATTTCAATAATAATTGCTGGCGAGGTTAGTTGTTGGATAATGAGGGAACCTTATTAATACATTGCTCTTTCATTTGAGAATGTTTTGATGACCAACAATGTTTTTTTTGATTTTTAATTTTCGTTGAGTTGTACCCGCTTGGTGTTCCTTTTAATTGTTGGTGTATCTGGAATTATTTTGCAATGTTGGTGAACTGGTGAAGTGTTTGTCAATCTAATGCATCAGTCGGTTAAGTTTTCCAGTCCATCTATTTGTAACGCAACAACTACTTTTTTCGAAGTTCATTCAATGTTGAAGTGCCCTTGATAACGTTCAGCTTCAAATAATTAGTTTGAAAATCTTATGGTTCAATAATTGTAAAATGTAAACATCAGTCCTATCATATAAATCTATGCTATTTACATAATTGTAATTTGTTCATAGAGTTTAAACTAAAATTGCGAGAATTAAACTATTTTTTTTGGAACTATACGACAGGAACCGACATAGATTTTGGTTTAGATTAGATATTATTTAATGATTTGCTAAATGATAGTTTGAAGAAAGATATGGTAGTTAGGAATTAAATAAAAAAGTTTATAATTTACTGTGACTACAGCCCATTTCACTGAACGAATTAATTACCAACTAATAAGCTTGACGAGATTTGTAATAATTTCAAGAATTTCTTATAGAACCCACCGTGATATCAGAGTTTTTCAATATTCATATTCAGAATATTTTAGAAATTAATTTTTTAACACCATATGGCGTACCAATGAAACGTTGATTTTTGAAAAGTTGCGTAGCAGAAACAACGGAAAACATATTTTTGTGTAATCCTAGCAAAAGCCTTCAATCAAAGATTGTCGTTTTCATTCGGTAATAACCTAGAGTAATGAAAAAGCAATACTCATCCAAAGATTCCAGTAAAGAGAAAATACAAAGTTAGCCGACGTCATGCTTTATCAATGCTTGCAAAGAAAATGATATTTTAGGAAGACTCATCAATTTACCTCAGTAAGACGAAGGAGCAATTCCGTAACTTGAGCAGAGAAATTGTTACAGTTGGAAAAAGAATGGGTCATATTTACCAATTGGTTATTTAATGCCTTTTTTTTCTCGATAACAACTGACAAAAAGACATTTCCGGTAATCGTAAGTTGATGGACGCTGAAAAATGGTTTGGAAATTCATGACAAGGGAATAAATGAAATAGCATCCGAGCCACTTTGTGTCAGCGAAAACCTCAAATATCCCATCTGCAGCCCGAGATGCCGATTATGAATCATGCCCGAAGGATGCCTAAGCCCTTTGGGAAATAAAAGGATGTGTCAGTTTGCTGGCGTGTTCCGCATCGACGCAGGTGGGATTGGAGAGGACAGGGCGAGGGCATTACATCACTTCGGAATCAATAGCCCATGAAATCCTCGAAGGGGACTTTGAAAACTCAATGGCGCGACGTTCAGAGGTTATGATCCTAAGAAGTTCTTCCAATATCTGGAGGTTGAAAGGGTTTGCGGAACTATCACAGGTTTCGGTAAGATCCGGTGATGGTACTTTCCTGTTTTTTTTTTTTGAGTTTACGACGCGAGAGTTATTCATGGTATTTCTTGAGATGAGGAAACATGATTGCTGACAAAAATATCGTTGAGTCTTTTTCTGAAATTGCAGTTAATATGTTAACAAGTTGTATAAAACCCCTCTAAGGAGATGACTGAGGTAGAATTTTGTTTTTGAAATTGATATTTTTATCAATCTCAATATTACACGAAGGAAAGCATAAATATATCAATCAGGGGCATAGGAATAAAGCAAATATCTCTTAATAGATTTTGAAAATCCATATATCTGCCTAACGTACCAGACTATCGGAATAAGGTTTTTTGAAAGTCTTAGTTCACCTAAGTTCATAAAACAGCTTATCAAACAGCTGTGCAATGCATTCATCAAAAGCTAACCTAACGTACCAGGCTATCAGAATAAGGTTTTTTGAAAGTCTTAGTTCACCTAAGTTCATAAAACAGCTTATCAAACAGCTGTGCAATGCATTCATCAAAAGCTAAAGTGCTATTGATTTAAAAAATATAATGCAAGATAAATTAGTGTTATTTATCATAAAAACTCTGTTTTCTAGTCTTCTAGGACTTTTAAATCATAAAAGAATGCGTAATTATTTGGTTTAGAGAAACGAATATTTTGAATCGTTATTTCATTGTTAATTGATCATACTGAAAACATGTTTGTCAGAAAATAGGCAGAAACCCGTTCCACCAACTTTTTGGTAATCTCTTTCAACTCTCATAATCAAAAGGTGAAGAAACCTTTTTCTCAAAAAAAACAGAAAATCTAATTTAAAAATTACCCTTGGAAGACATTATTTGAGTAGGCGAAACTGGTAAAGAATTTTGGAAATACTTTTCAGGAAAATGGAAGTTAAAGTAATGTAATATAAGAGATAGCGCCATATTCAAAGAAATATTTGATTAAAAAGAGATGTAGTCAAGGAATTAATACAATTTTTCATTGGTAGAAAGGTTTGATGAGATAAGTAAAGAAAATGATGAGGTAGTGGAGTTGCACAGTTTGGGAAAATCTTGGAGGGTGGAAAGAGAGCGTAAACAGGAGGCTATTGGAATATTTGTTCGCAGAATGGTAGAGGAAATAGGAATGGCCTAAGAGTGAGATTAATTAAGAAGTTGTAGGCGAATGACTAGAATGAGAAAATTGGGTATTGAACGTTTCTTATTTTATCAGCCTATCGCTTAAATTATACAGACAGATGGACTTGAGGACCTTAAAACTTCTGCCTCAAATGGTTATAAATACCGTTACACCCTCCGTTACAACAATCCATTTTTTACAACATTATTCTTTGTCTACCTCGCTCACCTCAAAATTCTGCCCTTTGTCTGTCATATTTCATCTCCACACAATTTGTCCTGTATCTACTATTCTACTATTGCCTGCATCATTTTGTAAAATTTTTCCCTGTTACTTTCTCTCCTAACAATCCGTTTTATTTTCTTCCCCTACATTTTATATTTTGTTGTTAACTTTCACATTCACACCTCGAAATCTTAACCTCTTTCCTCAGTGGCAACAGTTTTCAACCATAAAAAACCATTTTTTCACTAATTTTTTATATAATTTATGGTTCTATTACTAGCCCTCCTCCCTCTGAAAGTTTTACATAACTCAGTTCTCCTTTTTGTTTACTTACTGATTTAAACATTTCATCTATTACACTTCCTAAATAGATGAACTGTTTTACTCGTTATAATTCATTACCCTCTAATGTCAAAGATCAGCTTACAATCAGTCTTATTACATGGCAATGAGCTGATTACTTTCATTTTTGTATAATTGGCCCTTATCCCATTCCTATCACTCTGAGATATTGATATTCCGCAGGTCTAACAGGCTTGATCAGTTTCCCTCAGGCTTGCATTTCTGCCTCATTCAGCGCATCGCACGTCTTACCGTTTCCTCCGTAAATTAGGTCAGACTCGAATCGATAATATAATACTGATTCAAATGAGAAAATCAAATTTTTTTTCTTTATAGTGACAATTTTTCCCTTTCATAAGCTGTAATTTGGTTCTATATAAACTTAAAAAGGTATTATATTTTGCTTAGTGCTAATTATGTACATTTATTATAGTCAAACATTCTTAACTTTATGGAAACGACCTATACATTTTGAGGCTGCTAGCGGATTAAGGGATGGTGTTAGAATAGAGGTGAGAGCACGATAGATCACGCATATCTGGGAACGTCAGTCGTTCAAACCTCCCGCGATGAATTCAGCCCACGGAAATCATCCAATAACCGCCACAATTTTTTATTTATGTATCATATATATAATACAGAAATTATTTTACAATTAAGTAATTACGTTTTATAAAGTTCTTGGTACTATGTAGCTTCAGTATTCTGATTACTTATGATATATAATTATACTTAAAGACATCTCTCGGGATCCCATAATGATTATCAGAAGTCTTCCCCTTATGCCTAATTCACGACTCACTTTTCAAATACGACCGAAATGTTCTCGGAATGAAATTTCTCGTATTTCCTTATCTTGATTCCCCGCAGGTATATTTTATTGGAAATTTGCCTCTTTCGTTCTTATGCCATGGAAAAATTCCTTCCGGGTCCACATCGTACACCATTCCAGGGTGGGAAAGGCGTGAGGAAATATTTTCCCGCAGCTTCATATTCCTAGGAGGGTAGTTTAGGGATATTTTTGCAGATGCTTTACAGCCCGCAGGCAACAGGTTGAGAGTTCCCCCCCCCCCGCTCCCACTCCTTCATATAACGTTCCCGAGTTTTGAGGTTGCCTTCAAGTCGGAGAGAGTGGTGGGAACTAACCGAGTGAGTGAGACTGAAATGACGAGAAAGATGAAAGTCTAAATAAATGGAGCGAAGATGTGAGACGAGGGTTTTAGGATTGCAAAAAGTCTAAAAGGAAAGCAGGATTTATATACGAGGGTCATCCGGAAAGTAGTACCCGTTCGTGAAATAAAGACACAAAAGTAAATATTAACAAACATAAAAAATTTTATTTGAAAGAGGATACTTTAAACTACTTCTCAACATAATCTCCAAGCAAATTAAGGCATTTGTCATAACGTGTGACAAGTGTCTGTATTCCTGCTGCATAGTCCTTCGCCGCCAGCTCATTGAGATACAGGGTCACTCCTTCTTTAAGTTCTTCATCGCTGTCAAATCTTTTTCCTGCCAAAAAGTCTTTAAGCTTTGTAAAGAGATGAAAATCTGAAGGGGCCAAGTCCGGGCTATACGGTGGATGGTCGAAAGTTTCCCATTTGAATTGCTGCAAAAGTTTTTGTGTTATCCCAGCTGCATGAGGCCTGGCATTGTCATGAACGAGAATGACACCAGTAGACAATAGACCTCGCCGCCGATTTTGTATTGCCCGCCGTAATTTCTTTAATGTTTCACAATACGCATTGGTATTAATAGTGTCTCCACGGGCCATAAAATCAATAAGCAATACACCTCGTCGATCCCAGAAAATGGTTGCCATGAGTTTCCTGGTGGACAGAACTGTCTTGAATTTTTTTGGTTTGTTTGGTGAATGAGCATGATGCCACTCCATTGACTGTCGTTTACTCTCAGGTGATGCATAACAAACCCATGTTTCGTCACCAGTAATTATGCGAGTCAAGAAAGAGTCTCCTTCATCAGAATAACGTCCCAAAAACGTCAGTGCTGCAGCCATGCGCTTGGTTTTGTGCTCATCTGTAAGCATGCGAGGGACCCATCTTGCAAAAATTTTTGCATAATGCAGATGGTGTTTAACAATTTCATGAACAATTGTTCGAGAAACATTGGGAAAATGCTCACAGATGTCATCAATTGTGACGCGCCGATCGTTCCTCACGAATTCGTCAACTGAGCTCACCAGTTGGTCTGTAATGACAGACGGTCTCCCCGAACGCTCATCGTCGTGTGTGTTCCCCCTCCCCATGTTGAAGTTGCGACACCACCGCCGAACAGACGACTCGTCCATTACATTGTCTCCATACACCTCCTTTAATTGGCGATGAATATCACATGGGCGAACGTTTCTTGCATTGAGGAATTTAATCACTGCCCTCACTTCACAACTGGCGGCGTTCTCAATTTTTTTAAACATTGTAAACAATCACAGAAACAACACAGGCAATGCTAGCGTCACGCAACTTGGCTCAGAGAAGGCAGACAAGCCACTGAAGCTATCTGACCTCGTCCAGCGGCTACTCGCGTCGTCAGCACTTAATGCGGCACGAACGGGTACTACTTTCCGGATGACCCTCGTAGACGTACTTCACGAAAAGAATACGAATGGCAACAATCTGATAAAGGGACAACTACCGTCCTAGACAATGGATCCACGCGGAAGACATCCTGGAAGGTTTGAATCTTCAATCACTACTCTCCACGGAAGCTTCACAGCGATTAAGGGACATAGTTGAGCATTTTTGGCTTTATCCTTCAATCTAAGTAACCTCCACGTTGATCACTAAGTAAGACAAGTAATATGATGTAATGCTCAAAATAAATAAGAAAGGTTTCTTGGGATTCTTTCGGAAACATTAGAACGTTACTGAATTGAATTACATCACTAAGCATCATACTTGTGCATTCAAATTCTTTATCATGAATGTTTTTATATTTTACCACTAAAATAACTAAAGTTCGTAATCACAGACATTTAAGATCAAACATCATTATTAATCATCCTTCCATGTGATTAGGTGGTTTCGTGTAGCGCATTTATTTTTCACATACTTGCTCATACTATGTCAAAAAACCATTCAGTGACGGTGTTGACACAAGTGGTCAATGCTGAAACAAATGCAGAGCTCTGGAACACATTTGCTGATTTGGGGTAGTTTATACGGGATTGAATTCTTGCAACTCATTCTCAAATAGACGATAAAGGAGCATATGGTTAATAACCGGTTAAAAATATTTTTCAATCCCATGTAATGCATTATTATAATAATTTGTGGAGGAGGAAGTACTAAAACACATGAATGTGTGTAGTTGCTAGATATTTTATCACCAATAGTTGAAGATGCCATCGTCTAATTTTCTCTAGGTATAACGTTATAGCGCTCACGCCCACTAACTAATTTTGTTTTCCTAAGGTTGCGCTGAAGTGGTTGGAAATAGGACTATTATGATAAGCTAGCAGGAAGACTCGCGTGATCTAATTACAATAGAATAACTATGATAATATTCATCCTTCAGTAAAAGTCCACTCTTGTTCAAAGTTAGTGAGGCACTCATACTTTGAGCACACAATATTATTGCATTTTCTTATTATCAAATCATGGATAGAGGAGTTTAATACCAATAATCCCATCTTCCTCGTTCCTTTGACGTTTTTCACTACAAGTTCTTGTTGAATATACACCTACTGTTTGGCTGATGCCGCTCATTTATCATCGTTATTGGGATAAACTAATTATAAAGTTCGGGAGGGAAATTGAATACTCATTCCCTTGGCTTCGTGGATTTTGGGTGATGATTGCTGTTCCCAACAACATCATCTACAAACGAAGCCTAGGATGTGCAATGGAATGCGATGATTACATGTAATCTCCCTTCGACATTTTGTTGATGGGAGATTGAGGAATAATTTCAAAATAGTTTTTGACAAGGAATTTTTGTAATAAAATGATATTCATTAATTCTTTGTATCGAATGTGGTTTCGAACATGATTATATAAAACACGGTGTATTTTTTCAGCCTATGCAGAGTGCTCTGAAAAGTTTCCGACCTAACAAAGATACCAGACATGTTTTCTGACATTTTCTGAGCCGGAAACTGTTCAGGACTCCCACGTACGTAAATTTGCGTCATGACGATATTTTTACTTACATTGCAATGTAGAATTTAAACTCAATAAATGCACCACATTTTTGTTACGTCAGGCGCTCAATAAGTTCTTAGAAAAAGCAGGAAACGAGTTACATTGGATAGATATTTTATTTTTCAACGTCATCTCCTTTTAGCGTGATACATATTTCCCAGCGTTGCTCAAACTTTTTTAAGCCCTGCAAAAAGTAGAATTTCTGAAGGTCCTCAAAATAGGCATCTGTGTTGGCAATCACTGAATCGTTCGAAATGAATTTTAAATGGATTTACTGAGTTTATTATCCTCATTGCTGCTAAGTCACAGGTTGTGAATTATTTTGTCTATTTCAACCAATTGTTTGATTATTTACATCATCTTTTGAATATACAAGCAGGATATTAATCGTACGTTTAAATATGTTTTCTATTTTCATCGAGGCCAATGGATATTGCTCAAACTTATCACAGAAAGCACTGTGATAGATAAATTCTTGAGGCGGGTGAAAACATTTTACGTGGATTTTATTGGTTTCCAAAAACTGCAGATATTTTGAAGGCCAACCAGATTGTGCTTGAATATATATGGTTCGCGGGTAAACGAAGGCTATTACAAAATATAGCGAAATAAGAAATTTCGTCCATAAGAATAGTAAAAATAGTAGAATAGGATGAAGGAGTGAAAGATGGTAAGAGAGTATAGAGATGGTGTCGAGATGTGCGTCAAACTAGGAAAGTGGTTTATATTAGAGAATATCATATGTTGAACTGAGAGCTTCGTCTCAAATTTCATAAACTACTTAAATTTTCGTGGGCTTCACATTAGAAAAAAATCCAAGGTAATTTCCCTCATCAAATAATTACAATTCTTAGCATTTGTTTTCTTTTAAGTGCTCAGTTAAAACATTAAGATGGAAAATGAATTGGGAGGCGACTAAAACGTTTCTCGGAAAGGATGAGATTTAAACTTCAGGATGACGGCGAAAGTTAATTGTTACGTGACTTCACTTATCTTCATTCGTTTTACTGGAAATTTTTATTTTTTTTCCAGAAAGAATTAAATAGTTTTGGAGCGTGAAATTTTTCTTCCTTAAACTTATTTTGATGCTCAATCTTTAAGCTGACTTCCTTTTTTTATTACCCAAGAATAATCTCGATTAAGAGAAAAGACTAATACTAGCCTAATTCACAAGATACCTCATTGCATACCGTATCTTTCCGAATACTATATAACCCAACCTTGTAATGAATCACCCTCACATTTTGAGAAAAAGAGTTGATTAATAATTTTGTGCTGAAACCTTCCATGTGTGAACATACGACCAACCTAAAACACTTCATGGTCTGAAAACTTAGAGGGAAACGTGGAATTAGTAGCGTTATGAGCAGCTGGGTATGTTTTGAAAATAAACTTAACTTTCAAGAATCTAATTATAGTAGCTCGAACCTGTGGAAGTCGGCAATTTTTTCTGCTAATTCACTGGAAATAATAATACGACATGCCACCAACGGTGCGAAACATTATAACCACTTTCCGAAACTGCTTATTTCGGAGAAATTATTTTTTTCGATGGCAATTTAACAACAGAATGGCACGTGCTATGGCAGATGCCCTGAGGTTCCTTTTTGCCACCTTAACTTTAATTTGAATGCGGCATTCCCTTCCTTCGAAACAACGTCCTAAGGCACCCGTGCCTGATTAAAATGATGGATGTAATTTCTATCTGTTATCCTCTCTCTCTATATAAAGCAAGAAATTACACCGTGAGAGCTCTGATCTTTCAGAAACTTTTTTTCATTACTTTTCAATCTCTTCTTGTGTAATCAACGGGCAGAATTGCATGTATTGCATTTCTGGTCCTTTTCAGATAAGTTTGCAGTGATGATCAAATCGTTGGAGAATTAATATACATTTACGTTCCCTGAATTTAGAGTTCACATTGAAATTTGTTACCGAAATTATAGAAAACCCGTTTTTACAACAAACCAAATTTTATTTGAACTTGGAAATTGGATATAAAAATCTAAACAATAGTTCTCAAAATGAAATGAATATAAAATTCCTTTAGAGTTGATGAAAAAAACACAGGCCTACAAAAAAATTTTTTTTTGGTGCCGGGAATCTTTGTGATGATTTTTACTATATTTGTAGAGCTGAATCCAAATATGAAATCCGTTTTTATTTAACAGCTCTACTTTTTTAGATATGGCACATCTTACGATTAGTTGTTTTAATATTTGATATATTTTCCTGAAAATAATTTTCAAAGTTAAATAAATCTATAAGTATACCAATTTATAACCACTCTGCGGTGTTCCTTTTATTTTCAATAAACTGTCAATAAGTTTTATGTATATTTCTATATTGTAGGCCAATGAGATAATTATTAATATAATATTCCCATATCATCATGTAGAAGATTTTTTTACGTAAGTAACAACATATCTATATCTTGAAAACTATAGCTGATAGGAAAAAACTAGTGTCATAATTGGATTCAGCACCCCAATTGTTCTTTAAATCAGCATTAAAAGCGCCGGCACCAAAACCACTGTTGACCTGTATAATGCTATCTTTCATTCTTTTGGATGCAACGCATGACACCGCGGAATTAAAAAATTTTAAAGCTTCGAATTTAATTAAACTTATAGGTGATAAAAACCTAATAACTAACTGCACGGCCGTTATCTGTACTATGATTATTCCTGAGGAAAATTTGGAATTTTAAGCTGGCAAATATACGGCAACTTGCGGTCCAAATGCCAGTGGAAGTCACAGAATTCGGAGGTGATCTCCTTCAGGTTTGTAAATATATTCTCGCTCCACGTAAAAGAGGGTGAAGGCTCTTCCAATTTGGTTTTCGTGCCTCCAGGGCATATAAGTACTTTAATTTCCATCAATCGCTGACAATCTATAGCCTTGCCTCTAGTTTCCACACGAAATTACTTTCACGTCTTGACTGGAGGATCGTAGAAGAGCTACTGATTTCCCACAGCAATGATTATTTTGATCACAAATATGCCATCTGCCGTAGTTGTAACGCCAATCAATACCTTATTGAACCAATTTGTTGAACTCGCAGTTGTGATGGCATGCTTATATATGCATCAATATTCTTGCCGCTAGGCTTTGGAAACTCCTGTGTTTCCACCGCAGTCATCACAGGTTTAATTTTCTATTTGAGGCCAGCCACAAGAAAGACATTTTTTTAAGAAATCAACTGATCATTTTTTCAACGAACATGTTTATTGCACCCTTATACTCTCAATATTTTCGATTCCAGATTGTGGTTTGGGAGACAATTTTTCGGTTATTGGAATGTCATAGGATCACGGTTAACTTTGCGAAGTCTAATTAACAATTGTTTCTTATTTTATCCCGAAGAGTTATTCCTCTTCGAAATAAATTTTGAGCATCGACTAAAGATATACAAGCGACTAACGATGTACCATTTCTTTCACTTTTTCCACGTTTTCATCGATTGTTGATGTACTGGGGCGTCCAGGGCGTTCGTCATCTTCAAGGTCTTCACGGCCTTCTTGGAAGCACTTATACCACTCGTAAACTCTTGATTTACTCATAGCAGACTCACCATAGGCCTTTGTTAACATTTCACACACTTTGTTACACTTTATTTCATTTTTTACGCAAAACTTGATACAAATTCTTTGATCCATTTCTTTTAACAAACGAAAATCGCCAAGCTCATAAAACAAGTCTAACCTTAGTGGCTGTCACAGACAAAGTTCACAATGAAAATACCTGAAAGTTATATCATACTTCAAGGGCATGTATAACAAAACAACAAAAAAAAGTTTGAAAATCGGAATCTCCAAACCCGCGAAATGAAAAAATTCCCTTGAATTTTTGCCTACACCTCGTACGTACAACAGCAGGCGTGCAATTGGCTCATCGCCTCATATTTGGAAATTGTTATTTGTCGCCAATATTGAACGTTGAAATTAAGATATTTTCTTCGAGAGAACTAAGGAAGAACCAAAAAGACTTTGCGGTACCACAGAAAAGATTTTATTACCATCTACTAGTTTTGCTACACTGTGGGATCAACTGGTAATCCAGAGTATTTGGTGAGTTTTAAAATTTCTTTTTGATTCTTCCTTCGTGTTTTACAAATGTATTTCCATAAAGTATCGCCCTCAACTATCCCTCAATATTCTCTAATGGTTAGTATCTCGACAACCCCTGCCGAGCAACTTTCTGGCTTCAGCTCTATACCCAGCGGTATACCTAATCCTGTTCCGGTTGCCGGGCAATACTTAGATCTATAAGAAGGGTGAGAATAACGACACTCTTACCTAATTGAACACAAATCGAAGCCGCATACGCGGTTTTTGTTTCTATTACATTCTTAAGGATATACACTACTTTATTGTTTGAAATAGTTTTACGAGAAAGGACTCAGATAATGCAACCGTCCCGAATATTACCTTTACCGATGTTGTATTACGTCATGGCTGCATTATTCCTCGCTCCATAGAGATTTCTCATCTTGCATTCATAGCTGTTAAATTTTTGTGCTTACCCCAGTGCGCTTTTCATCTCCAGCATCTACTCCTTCCCTGCCACTCTTCCAATACATGCCATCTGTTTACCCGTGCGTCGGTCACCTGTCTCAGTCATGGCCGCTCCTTTTCCCTTCCTCTTCCCCATGCTCGCCGAATACCAGCTCCTAGGAGCTTCTTCGCTTGAGAAAGGGCCGACGGGAAAACTAATATCAAGGAAACTCACACCCCCGCATTGAAGAGGCTCCTCCAGTATCCTGGTCGTCGGGTTTCACTGCTGAATCTTTACTGATATCCACCAACGCAATCCAACCAACCCACTCGCGGGGATGAAGCCATTTTTATTTCACCTATATCCCTCCAACTCCCCCTTCCTCGCGTGTTCTTTTCCCCCACCGTTTCCTTTTTCGTCTCCCTCTTTCTGTGCTACCCTTTCCCACTTATTTTTGAGGATCTTGGAGGTAAATCCGTTATTGGAATGGTCAAAATTCATAGATTAAAGTTTGAATTGCTACCTCTTGCACCCTATTCGCCAGATGCACCCCCCACGGGTTATTTTCTGTTCGCAAACTTGAAAAAATGACTCGGTGGTCAAAGATTTTCCAACTGTGAAGAAGCGATGTCGGCATTTAATGGCTATTTTGAGGAGCATGACAGTTCTTATTATGAAAAGGGTGTCGAACTTAATGAATATCGCTGGGAAAAGTGTATAGATCGGAAAGGAGATTATGTTGAAAAATAAATACATTTTTGTTTTTTTATTTCTTGGGTCGGGTACTTCTGGGAACACCCTCTTATTAAAACGAAGTGCTGGTATTTATTTCTTCTTTAGCATCAGTGATCAATGTCAGCCTCGTGGGTATGTACGCTCCTCCAGCCTCGTAGGCTCATTCATGTCGAGATATGAAACTATAAAATAATAGCCATTGCATGCAGTGAATTTTAAATTTAAAAATAAATAAATTATTAAACCTGTTATGTAACATACCTTTTAATACTAGATTATCTGTTCTACTTGCTTCACTTCCATATGACTAGAGTTTTATAACGCATTGTTAATTCGTATTTAATTTAAATTTTAATGTTTGCTATTCCAGCATCTTCCACTTTCAGATTTTAGTTTTTCTTCCCCTCGTTGAAACACAGCAATTTGTTGGTTTGGTCGTATAACCGGTTTTCTCTACTATGTCATCTGCAGGTGCACATTTAGACTAATTCCATAACGGCATCTGTGCTAATTATACAGCTGTTTCTCTCCCTCTCAGTCACCCTCCTATGATTAAGACTGAGTCAATTTTAAATGAAAGAATTCCACCCCGAAGTCGAGGATCCCTCGATTTTTCACAGAATGCTTTACTCAGATTGTTTTCGGATCCCAGGTTCGATTCCCATTGAAGACGAATGAGTTTGACTTTGTGAAACTTTTGCAAGTACACCCCTTTATTAACTGTCACACGGTACTTCCCGCAGTTTTAATTTTAGCTATTTTAATCGATTGATGGACATCGTGCTGTCGTTACTCTTGACTCAATTTTAAATTCCGCGAGGGTTTCCAAAATTTCAGAAATTTTAAAGAATTTCAAGTAAGAAATACTCTTTGTTGAACAGGAAGTGTCGAGGGAAAAGTTGATCACTTACCCACGGGAGTTTTGCAGAAATGAACTTGATTGCGACTTTTGTTTTCTTGGCTCAACGAATTCTCCCGTTTAGGCCCAATATCTCTCTTTTCTTCAACCTTTCCGTTCCAATTACCTTTTCTCGGTGACTTAATTCCCAAGGTTTCGCCCTCAATCCCCGTTGAATCCATGAATATTCGACCGGCTTAATTACCTCAGGGGGCAAGAGTGTAGCCAGAGGAGATCTGTCTTCACCTAAATCCATTACTTTTACATTGGCTTCGCAATATTATTCCCATATGGTTTAGAATAAAATTCATCAGAACCTCCCCGCTCCACACTATTTGTTGAAGGAAATATCTAATGAATAACTGCGCGAGATAAATCAAAATCGCTGAGAGACTGGAAATGAAAATATTTCACCTGGATCTCGCACACGTTTGGAGATTATGGGGTTTATTTGAAGTTTTAATTAAAGTTTCTACTCAGCCGCTTAAAGTGAGCCAAAGTTTTGTCTTGTCAATGTTTTTACCAACTTTCAGTTTAAAGCATGAGTTCTATTTTAATTTGGTTTAAAGTTAACTTGTAAGACAATTATGTCCATTTTTGGGCATATTTTGAATTATAAGTAGTCATAATTATTCATGTTTTCTTGAAGAATTTTCGATGGAAATTTCATGACTGGCAGTACTAAGTAGCAATAAATGGACAGAAACGGTATTGTGTATGCATACAATATATTAATAAATAATGCGTTACATTTGAATTTTGAAAATATTGATTTTCAAAGTTTTTTCAGAAAGATTCAGTTGTTGACAAAGGTATGAAGTTCCGTAATTGAGATTTCTCCATTGATTCGTAGCACGCCATTATCCCCACCCACGGGTCTGGGTGTAGTCAACTCAAATTTGAAAAAGTGATGGAGAACATTTTGCTTTAGCCGCTAAAATATTCAGATTTTGAGAAGAGTTTTCTTAAGAATTTTGGGAATGGGATAAATTTCTCCTAATATCGTCTGTACACTTCTAGTGATGGTTTGCTTGAACCTTTAGCGTTAATATTCATCATAATAACTTGATTTAACTTTCACATAAACTGAAAAGCTAAATTTAATGGGCCCTTATTCAATTTACATAGTTTCACTTTAATTTGGTGTTATGTGCATTCAGCTTTTAACTTTACTCGATTGATGCATTTGGGTTCTTGTTAACTGAGTTAGTTTTTCGAAGTGACTTCCATAAGTCTCTTGCCACAGTTCTGTTATTACTAGAATCAGTTTTCAAGATATTCTACACAGGTGAAAAGTTGCAATGTTCAAATTGGGATCGATCGGTTTAAATGCTATATTATTTTCATCATCAACTTCTTTTTTTTTGCATGAAAGCTTTTCAAACATTTTGTACCTCATAACTTCAGTGTACCTATATAATTGACATCAAGGGTTTTCAAAGGGATAGGTAAAGGTAAAGTTTTATCATGTAGTTCAAGCAGTGACTAAGCAAATGGGGGCATTTCCTATGGAAAAAAGGATTGATTCAATAATGCAAAACTTATACGAGTTAATATTACAAAATTACTGTATGCTTCCATGAAAGTCGTAAAAAAGAAAAATATTAAAACCAGCATGTCTAAAAGACTCCAAGATGTTATTTTTTGTTCTTTGTCAATTAATATTTCTGATTTTTTTAGGAATTCATTTTCAGTTCATTCATAAAAAATAATCCTACAAAAGTTTAATTATTATAAGATGACGTAGGACTACTGGTAGGAAGCATAGTTAGTTTTGGAGACTTTTAAAATTAGAAGATTAAAATGCTATACTTCACATTGTAATTCAGGAAAGCTTTGATAATTTTTATAGACAAGGTGCGTCCGTAGAGAGTTAGACACTACAAAATACTTTTGCGTTTACTCGATGAAAATTGCAGGGAGCACAAGTGAAGGCCCGGATGAATTATTTCACCAGGATAAAGAAGAAAATGGAACGTTTCAGTAACTTGTAATGTAAACATTATGACGTCAAATAAGTCTTCGAATCACTCTAATAACGTGAATAATCTTTTAACACAAAACGAACTTTTCAAAGACGGGAAAAACTTGTATAACGAATATGATATAGTCAATGCATGCTTCATATTAAATTAATGCTACTCCAAAATTACTATCTAATTAGGTAAATCATTACTGCAATATACCATTCATCCCACTCGTACAGTATAAATCTTGGTAATAATGAATGAGGTGGTTTCCCCTTTCCTTCCTCAAGAGTTTTTTAACGTGACAACGTCACTCAATGGCCGTCCCACTGAGGTCAGACACATTTGAAGCCGCCTCACTGGGGAACAGACATTGCGCGGACTACCTTTCGTCTGGCTCTTAACCTTCGACCTATTCGGCATGGGTGACCCTATCAGGAGCAATTGTCATTGCTCCCACCAGCACAAATCTAGGGGTCATCGGAACGCATAAGCACTCAATGCAAAATTACCTTAACCGATATATTTCCTTTATTAGTAATGATTATTGCCATGGAATCCATAGAATTATTAAGAAATGTAAGCATAAATGAAAATTAGCCCATATGTTGTTTCAATTGTTTTATATTTGAGCCTAAATTTCTGGTTTTCCTCCATAAAATATTTCCATAATTGAAGGTGAAATTACAAATTTATCGAGGGTGTATGTATCGAGTAATGCTAGAAATGGGGACATCTATAAAACAAAAACGAAGAAGGAAATATCAGAAAAACTTATCTTAAATTTAATCTCAAACACGTTCAACATTTCGCTGATTACGTATTAGGAATTATAATGCTAGGTACCATATTCATTCTCATGACTTGAACTGATTTCAGATTTATTTAATCCAAATATGCTGATTTTCACTGTCAATAATACGGTTTTCTGAAGTTTCTTTTTATAACGAATATGTAGTTCTTTACTATCGCCATTACAAATCTAGAATGTATAATAAATTTGGCAACCCAAGGCAGTTGCAATCATATTAGGCATCGAAATAATACAATCCAAGTCATTAATGATACTCTAGCCTTATTCTCCCGCTCTTACTTCTGCATGAAATCATACGAAATATAATTTACTTCATAATTCTCCTAATCCTGTTCTGGGATTAATTTATAGGACAATGATCCTCCACGAAAATTGATTAATCCGATATATTCTCCCAAGGTGTTGAACGTAGCTTTTTGCAAAAATGCTCCACTTTCGAATAATTGAGCATGCATAAACTATTTAAAGTGTATCTAATCTGAATATACGTTAGCTCATCAAATTAGCTCCTTCTAATTTTAACTTGGAAATCTGTGATTTCGTGCATGGTTCTAGCAATATGCATTTAGAAAGGACTTGGCACGCCGTTCACCACGGTAAATTTGGCACCTCGAGGGAGATAATTATCATGAAGAGCGCATTCATTAATGCTTCTGTCAGAACGGAAACTTTTAATGCAATTTCAAAACTTCTCTTCCATTCTCTGTGGTAGAATCTGTTCAAATATATTCTGGTTTATATTTGCGGTGGAATGTAGACTTTTTATTTAATCATTTTCTAAATTCTGATTCAGTTATAAGAAATAAATAAGAATGTCAATGAAAAAGATAAACTACGATATTAAATATCGATTTACACCGTCGGGATTAGATAGATTTACGTGCTATAAAGAACTAACCCCAACGAAATATTTTTGGCGGCGTAGTATTCTAATAGATAGAATCTGGTACTGTGCGTGTTGACCCTGATTAAATTAATGGAGATACCTTTGAGGTACAAGCAAAATATACAATTAGCAAATAGACAATTGTTTATGTAATTTAATTAACACATCAAGATCTAATCATTCGTAAGTAACAGGGGTTGCATGTTGATCTTTCTGTGAGAAATTATCTTATTCAAAATGATAAATTGTTTGATTTTAATGCTGTTTCCTAACCTTTCGTCTTCTTTCAGTGCGTAGACATTTTAAGGAAATATGCATGGTACGTCCCTGCTCAAAACTAATGGTAAATGTCACGTGTGTAGGACATTGTGTCTTGTCACTAGTTTACGAGGTATTACTATTTATGATCACTGTAATATCGGCGTTGAAAGTATCCCGCATTTCCCATGCAATATTGTTTGCGCTCGGCTCTCATCTTTAAAAATAAAGGTAAATGGTTATTTTATCATAAAAATGGCACGTAAAAAACAGAAATTAACGAAAAAACTGGTTCCCAGAGCTAGAAAAAGGTTTAGGAACTTATTAGTATTTATTTGTTTGCTCAACTTATTAATTATCGGCGATCTTTGCTTTGAATTCCACGGAGAAGTAAACTACTCTTATCATTTACACCTTTCTCAACAAAAGAAGAAAATTTTATGTGGCTTTTATGAGGTCCATCATAGTTAAATGCTAATAAAAATGTTCACAGCACTATTAGAAATTTGATTTTTGCCACTAAAATCGTACCAGGGATCGATCAATGAAAACAGATATTCCATTCCCTCTCGTGTTTGTTTCGGAAACAACAGATTGTTTACATTTATAGACTGAGCATTCCATGAATCATGGTAAATTGCTCGAGTGTTCATGTGAGCTCGGAGCTCATCTCATTCTAAACATGTTATAGTCGTTTATTCAGCGAAGCGAAGCATCTTTCTATGCGTTTGGTTTATTACAAATATTTTGTGTGCTTTCATTATTCCCACAGTCTCCTTCTACATTGGTTTGCGCATCGGTATTGGAACAATAGTTCGTCACACATGCTACTAGCATTTTAATCATTCCACAATGGTGCATATCTTGTCAATCTCTTTCAATCGACTTTCTGTGCAAGAGTTTTCTTTACACTTATTTGCATAGATAAGAGGAACATAGCAGTTTCACAGCTAATTTTTATTGACGACCACTGTTTCTCCACTATATGGCATGATCAGATATGACCACGTTGATGGCATGGAGAAGAACCATGATCCTCAATAAAAGGAGTGATTCCTCCGAGTAACAGTGAAAACAGGGTTATTAACAATCTTATTTGTCTGCTATCATTTTTCAATAGAGAAAAAACCATGAAAAATTTTGACTGATGGCTTGAATATTATACAGAGGACATTCAAATGACAATTAGCTGAGCGTAATAATTTAAATCTTTTATCCTCAGAGAGTTAAAAAGTCCGACTTTTGAAGTATTCATGAAAAAATAAAATTGTCGGACTTGTTATCAAGAGGTCGTCAAAAAGAGAATGGAAGAAATGGTGAAAAATACTACGTGCGCACATTTTTGAGGGATTATGAGGATGAAAGGGAACATAAAATACTTTTCCTGCTATTTTTAATGGATGACACGTGTAGGTTTATCTGCATCGAGCATTTAAATTTTTTCGTAATCGACTTCATCCTTGAATAAACCACTCGAGACGCTTACCATTTTTCATCAAAACAGAGAATGAAGACTATCCTGACAACTGATAAGATTTAACGAAGGGTTTGACAGGCTTTTACCGACTGAGGTATTGGAATAGCAGAAGTAATAGGTATTAAGATTCTCCTGCGAGAGAATTTATATCACACCGTTAACTGATCGGGAAAAAAATAATTCCATTGCATGGTGGAACAACAAAATGGTCGCATATCAGTTGGAAGTTTAACCAATAATCTCTCTGTTAGCTGGTAAGCATTTTGTTCACAAACTAAACTGAGTGAAAAGGAGTTTCAGAAGAGCATTATTGAGACATTCTAGTGGAAAACTATGATATGATGATTCGTAAATATTATAAGAGATATTTATGCCTAGAAAAAAATTAAAATCCACTCGTAAAATCAAAAATTGAAATTTACATTTCGGTGTAGTTTTGTGTGCATTTATTTTTTCTCTACTTGCGATACATTTCATTCGGGAGATCTAATATTAGTTTAAACAAACTGCTAATTATACAATTGTAAGATTAATTTTCATTGTATTGGAAACAAATAAATCCAATTTTGCTGATGTAAGCTTATGTGGTGTTAGAGTTTAATTCAATTAAAATCATTAAAAATTATTCAATTTAAAATTACAGTAAACCAGAATTATTTAAGTTTCAACGACACTCTATACAGCCAAACGGATGGGTTAGCCATGGGTTCCCTTCCTAGCCGAAGTCTTCCTCAATTCTGTAGAAGAACATCTTTTCAATGCTGACAATCAGCACAACAAAAACGTGGGTTATTGAATTCGTTACGTGGACGATATCCTATGCCTATGGACAGGAACCAACCGGCAGTTAGACTCCTTCCTTAATCACCTGAACACAATTCATCGGAATATTTCCTTCTCCATGGAAAAGGACCTCAATGACACTATCAACTTCCTCGACTTGTCAATTACGTTAAGGGAAAACAGACACGAATTTGAAATTTATAGAAAATCCACTTATACAGACCACATAATTTCTAATGATTCCGCACACCACTTCTCTCACAAACACGCGGCCCTCCACTCGATGATTCACCGCCTCCTACACATCCCCCTTTCCCCCAAAAACTTCAATATGGAACTCCTCACAATTACTAACATAGCTACCAACAATGGTTACAACCCTAAGCTAGTTGACACATTACTGCGGAAAAAACAAAAATCAATGGCCTTAAAAAAATATTTTCATTTCACAGCCCGCAGTATCTAAGGACTTTAAGTGGTGCTCCATTCCATTTCTGGGGGATATTTCATATAGAATTTCCAACTGCCTACCCACCTCACTCAAAGCGGCCTTCTACTCACCCGTAACCCTCTCCAAACTCCTAGCCAATGGAAAAGACACCCAGGGTAACATTCACAAATCAGGCATTTACAAACTGAAATGCGACGATTGCAATAGCGTTTATGTCGGCCAGACAGGTAGGAACATCAAGGTGCGAGTCAAGGAACACGCGAGGTGACACAAAAATCAGAACACCAACTCTCTCTTCGCCAAGCATTTACTGGAATTCGACCACAGCAGTGACTTTGTCCCGGAGATACTACACATACTCCCAAAAGGATTAAAAATGGACGCTCTCGAGCAATTAGAGATAAGAAGGCACTTAGCAAACCCTATCACGACCCTTTGTAATGAGCAATTGTTCCCATACCCCTCCCCACTCCTCTCCGAGAAACTAGCCCGGAAATGGTCAAAACAACCCCTCAATGCACCTGAGGGCCCCCACCCCTCTCAGACCCCTCCGTCCCTCCCCGCCCCCACTCGGTCCTGAGGGTATATATTCTGCCACTGTCTGTTTAGCAAACTTGTACCTGATGATGCCGCAAGTCGGTGAAACGCGTTGAACCATCTAACAAAATGTGTGGAAAAGTACAAATCTTTCTTTCTTTTTTGGTATGGATATTAAATACTTCCACGAAGTGAAACCTGAAACAATAGAATATATTAGAGTTTAATGTTTCTCGTAGAAGGCCGAGAGGCCAATTATACATATTATTATTATTAAAACTCACATTCACAGGAAATGTCAGGTGACACCCAAGTCCCAAGTCCCAAGTATTATAATCAACATTGTTTTGGAAAAAGATAACATGTCCTGAATCAGTAAACTTGCCTGACAACCTTTGGTTTTAAATACCTTTTGTAATTTCAATTTTTAAACTGACCCATCTCGCAAATGACTCCATAAATATTTAAAATAGTCTGGATTTATTTTATTTTAAAAATGATGTTTTTAATTGCAAAACTTTTTTAAGACGTAGAAAATATGCGATAAGAATCACTGGAAAATAAACGACTACAATCAACTGTATTGTATCGGAATTATTGTCACTTTAAACTTTTATCAGATCAGTGAAAATACGAAGAAACTAGCTGAAGGACTTAATGAGTGAATAATTATTAATTCGGTGGCTCAATTGGAATTGAAAAAAATAAAAAATGTTATTTTACTAACATGCGGAATGTTGTCTCATGTATACTACCTTATTAATATACTAGTAGCCTTAGGTATATGGAAATAAAATGTTTTCCCGTTTGGTTAAAAATTAATGACTCCGAGGAACATTATAAAAACGTTGAAATTGAGCTTGTTTTTCAATTTTCAATACGATTTAGTAAAATTAAAGAGAACGGCAAGAGAAAATTATCTTATTGAAGTAATAAATGTTCATGGTAACATTTTGGCAGAGTTCGCATTCCTAGCGTGGAGAACCTTTTACGATCGCATAGTGTGCTGTTTGTCTTGCAGTTATCCAGCGGCTATCTGTACGTGCAAATATAAACTTAAAGAGAAGAATAGACAGGGGTGTAAAAGAAGAAAGTTGGGATACATCCCAAAAGAAAAGTGAGACAGTTGGAACGGCAGGAAGTAGATTTACAGAACTAACGGCAGCAAGAAAGAACGATTTAGGGGTACAGTGATAGAAGAAATACAAGTAAGGTGACGAAAGTCGGTGGTAGGAGATACTGGCCCCCACAAGGACGAAAACAATTGGAAGATTTACAAAGGTAGACGTGTTTTTGTGTTTCCATGCATTAGATTGAAAGAGTGGGAAGGGAAGAGCAGGGTAGGGATAGATTAAGGGGCGAAATGGTGACAAAGAGGAGATTGAAGCAAGGCGCCTCATACGGAATGAGGATGAAGGTGCTGGGAGAGAAGGAAATTGAAGAGGACTAGATGATACATCTATCGTCGAGGACCCGAAAGAGCATTAAGGCTCCTGACGAGAGCCCTGGTGTCAAATCCACGTGATACCTCTGGGCACCCCAAAACTAAAACTAAGTTGTGAGTTTTTTCAGCGACCAGAAATTTCAGTGAAACCGGGGGGGATATGTGGAAAGGAACAAACCCCCATCTACCCATGAATCCGTAATAATCACGCGCCGTAGGAATTGAGTTGGGCTCCAATTACATTATCACACTCGACTGAGGATTGTATGGCGTCATGTGGCGTCGACCGACCGAAAGTTTCCTACTAGCCCAGGGCGATAAAACTGGAATAATGTTCACCACCGGTAATAAATTTAAATGTCTTCCCAATCACAAGTAAGGACTTGATTCAATTCGAACTGAATATGAAACCATCAAACACGAACAATATCTTAACGTGCTCCCACAACAATGTAGCAGGTCGTGGGATGCTAATAAATTATACAGCACCGATAATTGTGGTAGCAAGGGGTCGCTGGAAATGAAAATTCCAACGAGAAGCTCCAGAATTTAGCGTAGCATCAATGATGCTAGAATATTAACAAAACCGCTTTTTTTCGTAACGCAGAACATGAGGAATATAGAAGTTACAGTACTCTTTCAAACACTATATCTCTTGTCGTGTAAGGGACAAAGGTGCAGTTGTGACTTACTATTTGAGGGTGTTGGGTTTAAAAATTAGTGACTAAATGTACCAGGGGGTAAATAAAGAAACGAAAACATGCAATGTAATACTTTAACGCTTGTACTGTAATATTGTTATGAATTGACCACAGTTCGCAGTTTGGACGAGGGGTCGTGTGGACAAGGAAGGTGAAGAATTTGCGTGGATGCAGAGCGCCTCATAGGAGAAATAATTTTGAATTGCCATTTATGGTAATTTCTTATATTATGACCATCCATGTAAAACCTTACATTAAAGTGTTTGAATTATTCAGAAGTTAGTGTATTGAATACGGTTAAAGATAGGTTTACTGGCTTAACAAATAAAAAAATCGATGGCTTTTGTGACGACCTAGACTTCGGAGTGACGTGAGCAAAAGACCAGCAGCAGCACCGATGTGTAGCGGCGACAATGCGAACTCATCTAACGTAACGCCATGGAGTTGATTACTGTGATGGTGAAGTGTTTTGATAGATTCACAACTGTTTCTCATTAGTCGAAATAGTCGCAATAGTCGAAATACTCTCACAATCCGCCAGCGTTGACGTGACAACTTGCAAGATTGAATGTAACAAATGTGCGATGTTGAGGTCGAGTTGACCAGATAATTCGGTTGTAAAAGATGAATGCATTTGTTTCGGCATACGGAGATCGGCGCTTAAGCGCAGCGGGGTTAGACACGAAAGTTCGTTGAGCAGGAAGGTTTCAAGCCGAAATGGGAAAGTAAAATGAGAAGTATGGGGCGTGAGAGGAGACCGAAATTGGGGACGGAATCGCTGCTTCCACGAGCTCTCGGTTAATGGTGTATCTGCTGTTGAGTGGTGCGTTGGTGAAATGCCCACACGCTCTTTTGGTGGTTAGGGAAAGGAGTGATTCATAGTGGGTATCCTTTGGGAGAGGCTGAACAGCAAATAAACGAAGGAATATAGCGAAGGAAAATGTCAGCGGAATTCAGAGAGCGGCTCTTTGTGTGCATGCACTAGGCCGTGAGATGGGGACGGGTTCAAAGGATTCGTACGTTTCTCGTTAGTTTTTTTTACTTTTATTTCTGAAATTTTTAAAGCAAACTTGTGAAATACGAATGGGGATAAAAAAGGGTACAATTTATTCCTCGTACACAATTTTTTTTCTATCCTAAATCGTAAAAATTACAATCGTCTTCAATTTTGAAAACCCTTAAAAGTAGTATTATTTTTGTTTTGTTATCAGATAATTAGTATTAAGAGATTTGTTATGGTAAACACTTCTGTAAACACTTTCCTTTACGAAGGATAAACGCCGTGGTTTCCAAGTTCAAGCTTGGAAAATATTTACCTAAATTATAAGTGGCTCTTTCATGGCAAATCTTTGCTTTAAATTCTCCAAAAGAATGGCTACCATTAGCATAAGATTCATATAATGAACCTCCAAGTGCTTACCCGTAATACAAAAGACTAGTGAAATGAACAAATCTTATAGTTTATAAAATGTGACGACTTTGTTACTTATTATATAATTAGTGACAAAATAGCAATATTATTATATAATAATGATATATTGTTACTCAGTATACACTTACAATCTTAGTATATACTTATATACCTATTGCCCGAATATTCTTTTTATCAGATGAGCAGCATGGGATTATATTTTTTACAACTACCTTTTACTTAATACCTAATAATATGGAGGACGTATTTGTCAGAGAACGTGATAACTTCAATGTACTTTTAAGGAAATATGATTGTTGAAACACACGTTTTTCATTGTTTAACTTTTTCCAGTGGGATTCTTCTTCCACTCTTATGTTATGGGTAATGTGCATCTCTGTTGTTCATTCCGCAAACTATACCTATATTTAAACAACAGGAAGTCCCTATGTCTGATGAATATTGTTAGGGTTGATTTTCACATTATTCTGTTTTTAACGAAATTTGGGTGTTTCATTATGCTTATAATCTTCTTTTTTGTGCGTGGGAAAGAATGTAAACGTTTCGGAGATGAACTTATCTGAGACCAAGGCTTATGGGTCTTATATAGTAAATAATGTTTCCTACCCTTCTTAAAATGGTTTCTCTCAAAATGTTAACATATGTATATCATGGAATTTTGCTTGAGAATGTGTTTTTTTGAGCCGACACATATCTTTCACTTTGATATTTTTTTATTAGTGATCAGGTTAATATTTCATTTATATTGAATTTCGTTAAAACATTCGGTATACGGACTATGTCTGCTAATGAAGGCCTTTTGTAACTTCAATAATCTTATTTTATAACCATAAACACAGTAATCAACCCGAAGGACGGTTTAATAGGTGATGGTAGAGTTCACCCAGTACTAAGCCTGACGGCGTGTGAATATTCACACATCAGGGTAGGGGAGCCAGTTCCTTTCCCTGTGTCGGTTATGGTTTCCCAGGAAGATCTGGTACCCGAAAAATCAAATAACTATACTTTTGTTGGTTGAAACTATAGTAGTCATTAACATGCTAGAAAAATTTGACTTTAGGGAGATTGACTCCGCATTGATTAAAAAATATTTCCTACTCGAGGAGAAAAAATATTCTTTCAGTACAGAAAGATCTAATTCCATCATTGTAATTTTAGGTAATTCATGATTATATATTCAGTAGTTCACTGCTTGGGTTCTTATTATTTTCTATATAAGAACCTAAGCTATGTGATTTTTCGTTTATATATATATATATATATATATATATATATATATATATATTTATTTATAAGGACAGAACTCTTTTGTACTTCTTTTCCTTGAGAAAGGCGACTTGGACCACCGAAAATTCGATACCGAGTCAGTTTCTCTTGTGTGTGTTTGTCTTTTTCCACTAGTGCTAACTTCATCTACATTATATAAATGCATTGCATATATATATATACATATTTTTATATATAATATACATATATTTACACATTGATAAACTGCATTTATTAAATTATTTAAAATATAGTAATATGAAGAATTCAAAGTTAATTTAGCATATAGAAAATTATTTGATGTGGTCTATTGAAAATGATTCCTTATCATATTGTTGCATGTACATTGTATATTCGATTTTTATTTCACAATTTTTGTCCATAGAAGTTGCGAATGTATGTCACTATTTTAGAGGGGGTCAACCATTTACAATCAGAGATAAAATAAAAAATGGGAGGCATAATTCTCTTGTTTTAAAAAGGTACAATGTTATCTAATAAGTTTGTACATTGTGATTCTCTGTAGAAACAAGGCGAAAGGAAAGCTTAGTTTCAACCTTCGGAATAAACAAAGGAGTTGCTTGGCAGAGGGCGTTCAACTGGGGTTAAACACGACAGTGGGGAGGCAAAGGATGACTAGTTATATAGACGTTGTGGGGTTAATTGGAAAGGTACTCAAACTGAGTTACAGATTCGACGTATATACTGACTCAAAATTAAACTTACACCGTGGCTTCGACAAAGCAGCTCATTTAAATATTTACCAATCGTCAAAAGCGTTTTCTCATAGACTTTGAAATCCCATGAGTGTTATAGACACCATGAATTTTTATGCCAAAACAAGTAATACTGTAGTCAATTTTCTACACCCACGAAATATGTAATGTGTTTGGTGAAGCTTAACTTGTGAATGCTGAATTTTTCTTCTGTAAGAACAAACGACAGGACCAAAGTAATTAAAATTGGTCCCCTGAACAAATACGGTTCTTCCTCCTCTAGAAAATTTTATTAACTCGGGGTTAACACGGAATATAAGGCAAAGTAAAACAAAGGAAAGAGGGACAGAATACCCTTGAGAAACTTTCTAACTTTCGACTGAAAGTTTGAAGAATTTCTTGTATTATCCCGATGCTTGGCCTTCGGTTTTATGGCTAAATACGTGTAAATTTTTTGTCTGTTATTACTGTCATGTTTTAAAATGCATTGAAATTAGTTATTGATAGATTACTCGTTTCTCAAAAGGGTAATCGCAAAATGAAATAATAGAATTGCGCTTAGGTAACCGAATATTTATTTTAAAAGAAAGTCTCTAAATGAATTCCAGGCTAAGGAATTACGCATACGTACCCATAAATGGAATTGCGTAGTGTTTTAGTTGATTTAAACATTTAATATTTTCATAATTAGTTGAAGGAGTGCCTAGCCAGATGGATTATTTTGGCGGAATAGATCTCAGCAAATTTTCAACTCTAATTAATTATTAACATTAGAAAAAAACAGCGTGTAATACTTCCTCTGCCTCTTTAGTTACCTCCAAAAATCAAAGAGAGTTTTCTTATTTATTATAATCGTCTGAGGTGACAGTCAGGGATGTTATTCTTAAGTTTCCCAAAACAAACTTCTCCATCCACCTCATCTTTATATGTGTTCACCCTCTGATAGCGTCATACCTGAAAATTTAGAGTGAATGAAGTAATTATTTATTTATTTATTGTCGACTTAATTGGGCGAGGTTGAGACTAAATAGTCCCTTCTTCCACCTAACCCTTACATTACATACATTACATTGAAGACAATTACATACAGCCAAGCCCTGGATGGAGAAAAATCCACCCAGACGGGAATCGAACCCGTGACCTCTCAGTTGGTAGACGGGGACGTTACCCCGCCGCCACCGGGGCCGGCGGGGTAACGTCCCCGCCGGCTAATTACAGTTAGTGGAGATTATAAAAATGTACATAATATATATTCACGAATTTATTTAAATGCTATAAAAGCAGGAGTCTGTCCATGAATTTTGAATGCTGCTCAGTATTTCAACTTTTGATCATGATTTCCTTTGTACAGTTAATAACAACTGACTGCTATGGTTACACATAAAACAAGTGGTGCGAGAACAAAATGTAATCAAATTGTTCTCTTATTTTCGATTGAATTTTCCCGGATAATTCCCCATTTCTCCTCACTATGACTACATTTGGAATTCAAAATTAACAAGGCATACGCTGTAAGAATTTCAATTCAAACATCAAACAAATCGCGGAAACGTCGACATGTAAAATAAAACCTTTGAATGAGTGAATAGATGAAAATTTTCTGTAGTGGTTACAACCTTCTACCAAGGTAAACTTTCACGTATTTTATTTATCTAATTATTAGGCATAGTATTTCCCTGCGAATATTTCTGAGCCTCGGACGAACTTAGGGTAATGCATTTTCATATTTGCGTTTACTAATGGGTGCGAAATTTCAAGAAACTCGGGAGATGCCGCAAGAGTAACTTTTAACGGAGTCATCCGCTAATATGCATTTCAATGCCACAATTTAAGTGTGTAAAAATCATTCGCCTTGACTAGGGTTCGAACCCGGATTCCTCGATGTTTGGTCGAGTCCTTTAGCCAGTTAAGCTACCGAGGCGTCTACTTAAACTCTGAAAATTTTCCTTTGAATCCCGGTCAAGGCGAATGATTTTTACACCCTGAATTTGTTGCATTTCAATGGGTGCCAGGAAAACATTTTTCCTGTTCATTTATGTTTATTTGAGTTGGCGCTTAGTGTTGAAATACTTTTTTAAACTGAATTTTCCATGTTTTTCTAAACTCAGCAGTAAAGTTTAATTATTTATGAATTTATTGGGGGAAATTTTAGAAATATATTTCCGTATTCATGAATGATTTTGCACATCTGAACCAAATCATACTGGGGAAGCATGGAAAGTCCAATGATATTCGTCATGTAGCCTGTTGTTTTCCAATTATGGTTACTTCCAATTCAAAGTTCATCCGGGTACTTGGCTGGCATTGTGATAATATAGACTTAAATGTCGTAATTGTATGCGATTTACAGGACCATTTATCATTCTTAAATCATTTAATGTTTCTGCAAAGATAATTAAATGGTTTTATACATTGGATTCATAGGACAATTGAATTAGAAGTGATATAACTCTCGGTGTTAATAGCTACATATGAAAATTTCAAGCTTAAGAGAAATATTTAGAAAATATTCACAGCCATAATGTATGAGGATATTTACTGAAGACTGTTCTGTGTTTGCCAGAATTGTACCCTCAGACGAGTGGTTTTAATTTTAAATTTTATATTCTATATATTTGATAAATGTAATCATTAGCATAAATTTATGTCTTCGATATTTTTGGCCTTCAACTGAAAAATTATTCACAAAGTTTCCTAAACTAAAAATTTCCGTCTTTCAAGGATAGCTCGTCAGATAGTATTTTCAATCACTTGAAGACTGATAGATAGGATGTTCATATCCATTGATGTATCGTTTAAAGTGCAGTTTCCACCTCAGAATGTACTGTCTATATTTGGATTCACTTGTCATAGTTCCAGCATATATTTCCCCTTTCCCAGGCGTGCTCCTCTCCATAAACGATCCATCACGACCCGATCGACGAGTCTAGTGAGCCAAAAATGGAGACTTCAAGAAGACAGGCATTTCGGAGGGAATTCAAACCACTTCCTCCCTCTCTCTCTGTTTGGAGGAAATTGTGTGCATCTTGGGCAACTTCTTCTCTCTCCTCTTCATGGAGAAGTCGGGGGAAGGTGAAAGGATTGAATATTGTCTGGGAGGGATATTAAAACGAGAAGTGGCGCAGGAGTGGCGGAGGTTTATGAGAATCGCTCCGTGGGCGGATGAATGAATATAAGTAAGCGAGTAAAAGTTGGAGAATTCAGCGGTGCGTGCTTGAGTGTGTGTGTGTGTGTGTGCGGGTGGGCGTGTGTACGCGCGCTCGTTTGAATCAGGAGGGAAGTTAATTTTGGAGGAGGAGGCGTCAGTGAAGCGACGACCCGAGATAGAAAGGGGATGGGTGAGTTAAATGAGTAGATCAATTACAGCGAGAAGGGAAAGGTGGAAAGTCGGAGGAAAGCGTTAATGGATATGGAGGTACTAAGCGAATGAAATGAGTGATTGAGTGAATACGTGAAGGTGTAGGAATGTGAATGGGTGGGGGTCTTTTTTGAAAAAGCACATTGGGGCAGTACATATCTTATTATTTATCCCCTCAGTCTGTTTTGTTCAAGTAAAGTGAGTCTAGGGAAGTTTGAGTTGACATCTTCTCAATCTATACAAGCTGATTAAATTCTCCTATCCCCGCTTGAAGACGGACAGATATACTGGCTGGTTTAAGTAAATATAATATATATATATATATATATACATATATATATATTTGAAATGTGGGTGTGGAGAAGAATGGAGAAGGTGAAATGGACCGAAAGGAAAACAAATGAGGAAGCACTGGAGATGGTGGGTGAGGAGAGAGGTTTGTTGAGAGAAATCCTATGGAGGCAGGTAAAATAGATGAAAGGCGTATTGAGCGGTAGTGGAATGTTGAAGAAGGTAATAGAAGGGAGAATGTTGGGCAAGAGAGGAAAGGGCAGGAACAGGATATGGAGGAGGTTGCTGGACTGGGTTTTGTTTGGAGTAACAAAATGTTTATTTGATAGTTGTGTCCATCCAAAAAACCTACCTTAACCGATAGATTACCTAAATATATAATTATAAATAAATAAATACGTATATATACTACCTTGATCAAAAAGTTCCCGGAATTTATTCAGAAAATTAAAAATACAAGTTTATTCATCTAAATCTATATTGTCCCCTTCAAAGTAATCCCCATCGACTGCAACACACTTATGCCAGCGCTTGATCCAATCCTCGAAACATTTTTTATATTCGGTTTTCGGTATGTCCATCAGTGCTTCCTGCGATTTTTCCATTACTTCCTCTCGGCTGCTAAAACGCGTTCCCCGTAATGGTTTTTTAACTCGATTGAACAGAAAGAAGTCACAGGGAGCCAAGTCAGGTAAATTCGGTGGCTGTTGGATGGTATTTGTTGCATTTTTTGTCAAAAAATTACGAATAATGATAGCACTGTGCGACGGTCTCGACGCACTGTGCGACGATTTCTGGTCTCTTTCGGCGAATTGCTTCACGCAAACGTCTCATAACGCCCAAATAATACTCTTTGTTTACTGTCTGGCCTTCTGGCAAAAATTCATGATGCACTACACCGTTGTAATCCATGAAAACCGTCAGCATTGCCTTCTTTTTTGACTGAAAACGACGTGGTTTTTTTGGTCTCGGCTCATTTGGTGAACGCTATTCACTTGCCTGATGTCTGGATTGCGTGTCGTACTCATAAACCCACGTCTCGTCTCCAGTAATGATCCTTTTGATGAATGTGGGATCGGATTCAGCCTCGCAAATCATGTCTTTTGCGACGTCAACACGGTCTCTCTTTTGCATGAAATTGAGGTCTTTTGGCACCAACTTTGCTGCTACACGACGGAACCCAAATCATTAACCACAATGTCTTGGGCGGATCCATAGGCAATGTTCAAGTCCTCCGCTATTTCTCTGATGGTTAATTTGCGGTTATTGACCAACATTTCTTTTACTTTATCAATTTTTTCACCGACTTACGATGTCGATGGTCTGCCACTGCGTTCATCATCTTCGATTGACTCACGACCACTTCTGAACCGCTCGTGCCACTGGTAAACGACCGTTTTTTTTAGAGAATCGTTGCCGAAACACTTTTCCAACATTTCCAACGTCCGTGCGCCACTAAATCCGTTTTTTACGCAAAATTTAATAGAAGTTCGTTGTTGCAAATTTAAATCCATTTCTGCAATTGTAAAAAATGGCCAACACACACAGAGATAGATGTACTCTTGGCTACGTAACTTTTGCAAATGTCAAGTTATGACACTAAGATTTAAAGGGAATATCAACAACAGATGTACCAATTTAACAAAAAAAACAGAACTCAAATCGGAACGATGGGAGCGCCACACGGTGGTTATTCCGGGAACTTTTTGTTCAAGGTAGTATATATCAATCCGTATGACATACTTCTGATCGAAATAGCTATTCAAAACGAAAGGAGTGACAGATTTGGACTGGTGGATATTGTACTACTCAATAACTATCCTGAGATCATAGGATCACATCTGCGATCTGCCTTGCGCGGTTGTATTGCTATTGTTAACGATCTTATTTGTAGGCTCTCAGGACCTCTCTGATGCTGCGTGCCCATTTGGGGTCCTAAATTGAATGTTATCATTATTTATATTTGATTTGATAAAATTTTAACGTTGGATGAAATGATTAGCCTTTTAAGTAGACCATTAGTTATATTCTCATTTTTTAAAAAATGATGACACTTAAATCATATGTTCGTGTATTCGGCATATTTATAAAATATTATGATAAATGACGCCATTGCATATACATTTGGATTTTAACTTTTAAATGTAGTAAAAATTCTCTTAGCTTACGAAATGAAGAATATTAAGAAATGGTACTGCTTCCCCTAAAATATTTTCCTGGGAAATTAGGAATAATTGAATACTCTTGAGTTTTTTTGTTTATATAGTATTCCATTTCCAAAGTAGAATAACATCAAGTTTATCTTTGCCTTATGGCGGAATTCTCACGCATGTCCCTCTCGAATCAGTGCTGGAGGTGCCAAAATGACAAACATTCCCCCCGAAGTGACCAAATTACTGGAAAATTTGCTTTTCCGTGATTGACCAAAAATTGCAAGCCGGACTAGACCAAACATTTGGAAGGACAATCTACAAATTAATTTTCAAGATTTACTTTTTCATTTGAAATTTGCCACAAAAAAGCTCAAATATAATTGTGTGAAAGGCCTGTGGTCAGAGCTGGTTCATTTTACTAAAGGTAAATGCGTGAATGTTTTGTTATTGCTTTTAATAATTATTAAAACAGCTATAGTTGATAAATAAAGGCAATTGTTTATTGATTTTGTGCAGGCGATTGTTCACAAATTTTGTTCGTTATTCGAAAATATTTTCAAATTCAATTCTACGACATATATTCACATTATTTCGGTGATTGAAAGGAAGATACGAGGGTCATCCGGAAAGTAGTACCCGTTCGTGAAATAAAGACACAAAAGTAAATATTAACAAACATAAAAAATTTTATTTGAAAGAGGATACTTTAAACTACTTCTCAACATAATCTCCAAGCAAATTAAGGCATTTGTCATAACGTGTGACAAGTTTCTGTATTCCTGCTGCATAGTCCTTCGCCGCCAGCTCATTGAGATACAGGGTCACTTCTTCTTTAAGTTCTTCATCGCTGTCAAATCTTTTTCCTGCCAAAAAGTCTTTAAGCTTTGTAAAGAGATGAAAATCTGAAGGGGCCAAGTCCGGGTTATACGGTGGATGGTCGAAAGTTTCCCATTTGAATTGCTGCAAAAGTTTTTGTGTTATCCCAGCTGCATGAGGCCTGGCATTGTCATGAACGAGAATGACACCAGTAGACAATAGACCTCGCCGCCGATTTTGTATTGCCCGCCGTAATTTCTTTAATGTTTCACAATACGCATTGGCATTAATAGTGTCTCCACGGGCCATAAAATCAATAAGCAATGCACCTCGTCGATCCCAGAAAATGGTTGCCATGAGTTTCCTGGTGGACAGAACTGTCTTGAATTTTTTTGGTTTGTTTGGTGAATGAGCATGATGCCACTCCATTGACTGTCGTTTACTCTCAGGTGATGCATAACAAACCCATGTTTCGTCACCAGTAATTATGCGAGTCAAGAAAGAGTCTCCTTCATCAGAATAACGTCCCAAAAACGTCAGTGCTGCAGCCATACGCTTGGTTTTGTGCTCATCCGTAAGCATGCGAGGGACCCATCTTGCACAAATTTTTGCATAATGCAGATGGTGTTTAACAATTTCATGAACAATTGTTCGAGAAACATTGGGAAAATGCTCACAGATGTCATCAATTGTGACGCGCCGATCGTTCCTCACGAATTCGTCAACTGAGCTCACCAGTTGGTCTGTAATGACAGACGGTCTCCCCGAACGCTCATCGTCGTGTGTGTTCCCCCTCCCCATGTTGAAGTTGCGACACCACCGCCGAACAGACGACTCGTCCATTACATTGTCTCCATACACCTCCTTTAATTGGCGATGAATATCACATGGGCGAACGTTTCTTGCATTGAGGAATTTAATCACTGCCCTCACTTCACAACTGGCGGCGTTCTCAATTTTTTTAAACATTGTAAACAATCACAGAAACAACACAGGCAATGCTAGCGTCACGCAACTTGGCTCAGAGAAGGCAGACAAGCCACTGAAGCTATCTGACCTCGTCCAGCGGCTACTCGCGTCGTCAGCACTTCATGCGGCACGAACGGGTACTACTTTCCGGATGACCCTCGTAATTCGTTTAGTCAATATGCTTTGGGCTTTGTGAGATAGATATTATTTGAACTTCATCTGTTAAATACGATTTGTTCTTGTTGGCATTTTTGCAGGATAAAAAGTAGCACTGAAGTTTATTATGACTAACCATGGCAATAGTAAAATAAGCTTTTGTGTTAGTAAAATTTAATTTACTCACCAAGAAATTCATAGAAATAAGTATTGGAGCTTTGGAATACAACGACGTGTGCTTTTGAAAAAAATGTTCCATCAATTTAAATTCATTTTATGGTAACCCAAAACAACTGAAAATATTCTATTTTATTCTAAAATAGTAGAAACGGAAGTTTTTTCTACAAATTGTTTGCATCAGGCTTCAAGTCAATTTGTAATAATTTCAATGGTTTCATTTGGTTTTTCTTTGACTATTATGGAGATAATTTATATTAGCGCTGAGCGATTTAATTCACATAATTTAACAAAATTTATGAATTCTTAGGTAACATTTTTTATACTCTGCGGTATATATTGATTTAAATAAATATGTATTATTAGGTAATCTACCGGTTAAGGTAGTTTTTTGGATGGACACAACTATCAAATAAACATTTTGTAACTCCCCACCTAGCAAACTAATCTACTATATATCAGGTCCCTCTTCATCTCGGTGTACTTCTTTCCTCCCTTCATCCCGTCCAACATCCCTATCCTGTTCCTGCCCTTACCTCGCTTGCCCAACATTCTCCCCTCTATTACCCTCTTCAACATTCCACTACCGCTCAATACGCCTTTCATCCATTTTTCCTGCCTCCATAGGATTTCTCTAAACAAACCCCTCTCCTCACCCACCATTTCTAGTACTTCCTCATTTGTTTTCCTTTCGGTCCATTTCACCTTCTCCATTCTTCTCCACACCCACATTTCAAAAGCCTCCAATCTACGTCTATCCTCCTGCTTCAGCGACCACGTTTCCGCGCCGTACATAGCTACGCACCATATCAGAGTTTTTACGAGTCTTGTCTTAACATCCCTACTCAACGTCCCCGTCATCAACTCCCTCCTCCTTGAGAAAGCCTCCTTGCCTAGCGCAATTCTTCTCCTTACGTCCCTGCCACTTTGACCGTATTGGTCCAAAACACTTCCGAGATATGTAAACTGTTCTACCTGCTCTATTTTTTCCCCGCCTATTTTAATATTTAGCTTAGCCTTTTTCTTTCTGGAAAATCGCATAACCTTTGTTTTACTGATATTGATTCTCATCCCATATTTATCGCACTGAACCTCCAATTCACTCAACAATGCTTGCAACCCCTTGGCTGACAGAGCAACTAATGCTTGGTCATCAGCAAACCTAACCGATTTTACGAATTCCCCTCCGACTTTCATTCCTACCTCCAGTTCTTCCCATGCCTCTTTAATCATTTCCTCTACATATACGTTGAACAGTACCGGTGACAATGGGCAACCCTGCCTTACACCTCTTCCTAACACTGCCCATCCGGACTCTCCGTTCCCCACTCGCACCTGAGCAGTCTGAGACATGTACAGGTTGCGTCAGTCAATCAGTCTCCTGTCCCTCCAATCCATTCCTATTTTCTGCAATACTATACACGCATTAATTTTTCCCAATTCACTCTATCAAACGCTTTTTCGAAATCTACAAAACAGGCAAAAACGTCCTGATTGTATTCTATATTCCTCTCGACTAGTGATCTCATTACTGCAATGGCAGCACGCGTACCTCTTCCTTTCCTGAACCCAAACTGATCATCCCCTAAGTAATCATTTGCCTTACTCTCTATCCTTTTGTTGATGATCCTGAGAATAACTTTAGCTGCGTGGGATATCAAACTTATTGTTCTGTAATCCTCACATGACGAAGCCTTTGCCTTTTTTGGAATAGGAACTAACACCGATCTCACAAAATCTTCCGGCCAGATTCCTTCCTCATAGATACTACGAATCAGTCCATATATGGCCTTCTTCCCACCTTTCCCTGACCATTTCAACATTTCTACAGGAATATTGTCCACCCCCACAGCCTTATTTGCTTTCATCTCCTTTAATGCCCTTTCTATTTCATCGTTGAGTATGCCTGGACCTAAGCTATCTTCTTCTACGTCATGTTCCTTTTCTATGTCTAACCTCGTCGGCCTAAGTTCTTTACCATACAGTGTTTCTATATATTCCTGCCATTTCTCTTGGATTTTTCCTGGTTCAACTATTATCTTACCCCATTTATTTTTAACTGTTAGCACAGATCTTGCCTTCTTACTTCCCGATAATAACTTAACCTTGCTGTATAGAGCACCAATTTCACCCTTTTTCTGTAAACTTTCCATATCCTCGCATTGCGTTTTCCACCATTCTTCTTTAGCTTTATTTGTGGCCCTTCTCAATTTATTGTTTAACTCTTTGTACTTCATTTTGCCTAACTCTGTGTTTACATTTTTCCATCTTCTTCTCTCATCCATCTTTGCAATCATCTCATCCGTTACCCATGATTTCCTTATCCTTTTCCCGTTAACGGTTCCTATAGTGTCTTTAGCGGCTTCCAATATCCCTTTCTTGATACATTCCCATATAAATATGTATATTAATGTGTTATAACATTATATCCCTGATAATACAGGGTAGGACTAAGACAAAATCTTTGTACTTCGTGGAGCTAAAATATATAGTCAGCTTTATAGTATCGTAGATTTCCCGCGGCGTTCAGATGATCGACTCTCCATTGTCGGGATGCCACCGCGTAGGTTGATTTTTGGACAACACTTTCGCCCATGTTCCACCGAGCGTCTTCAGGTCGAAGTGCCGGGACGTTGTTTTGGCCGCGTTTATGGGTGTCTCATTTTCATTGCTGCTCTGTGATTGGTCGGCGGTTTACCGCCAAATCTTCAGCTAGTAAATCCATTAAACGTTCTAGTCCATTTGAAAAATAGTCGAATATCGATTGTAACGTATTCATGTTGTTCATAGCTGGAGGTTAAGAAGTGTGGCAGGCGATGATGGCCGGAGGACGTATCTAAAACTTCTAAAGGTTCAACGCTAGGAACAGAAAGCACTGGACAAACCTTAATAACCGTCGGTTAGATATTTAACCCGGCTGAAAGGTCTTCAGAGTTTACATAACCGGGCGTTAAAAGAGACGCATTTTGCTTTCGTCCCGAATAAAGCGCTAATTATGGGGGAAAAACTGTAGCTGGAAAGATTATACCTAGTTACGCGTAACATTTACTAAGCGTGACCACGACAATAACTTTTGCAAAAATTGTAAAAATTGATTCAGTAGCGTCTAGTGAATCAATTATGATAATGAAGTTGAATATGGTAGGACTTCTCATGGGAGAGCATAATTTTCTCAATCCTACGTGGAAGTATTTTCTCTTTCCTGTAGGGAAGAGGTTCTTTAAAACTTCTTACATAAAATACGATGCGTAAGGAACAGAATTAAAAACTTCGAAGGAAATCCGATTATTCTTATTTCGTTAGTTATTTAAGATTAGGAATCCATCATTCTTCTGCGACATCTCCTTCGCTTCCAAGTTTATTTTTACTGCTACCGAGGGAGCTTAAATCGCTTCACCTCGTACTGAGTGCTCTTCATAATGTATATTTGGATTTCATCAGTGTGTAATGGGAAAACTCGGATCGCTGTTAAGCGGGATTAATTTGATTCGGCTACCTTATTTTAAATTTTACTCCGAACCTTTATGGCTATAATTCTGTTTATTTGCATTTCTTCGAGTTGTTTTGAGTTTGCTGGATTCGTTAAACAGTTCCACGCACGTCCTAACGCTACTATGAGGCGAATTTTCAGTTCAGCAAACTATTATAATGTATAATTTCGTAATCATAAATGATCATTAACGCTTAATTATCATTGTTTTATTTGCACAAAATGCAGTGTTGAAGTTTGGTCAAAATCTTGCATTATTCACGTTAATCTAAAGCTAAAGTATTTTAATTTTATTGTATATTTTCTCTTTGCTGCATGCCGTTTCAAGGTTTATTTGCCGTAAATTTCCTCAATTTATGGTGTGTTAATTTTGTACATCATATTTTGATGATATGCTTAAGTTCTCTATGCCGTCAAATAATGTTGACAGATAAATTACTGATATTGATGCCATATAAAAAAGACTTACCCTATGGCCCTATGCCTCTATTATTATTAGGTAATCTACCGGTTAAGGTAGGTTTTTGGATGGACACAACTATCAAATAGACATTTCGTAACTCCAAACAAAACACAATCGAGTAACCTACTCTACATTAGGTCCCTCTTCATCTCGGTGTACTTCTTTCCTCCCTTCATCCCGTCCAACATTCCTATCCTGTTCCTGCCCTTACCTCGCTTGCCTAACATTCTCCCCTCTATTACCTTCTTCAACATCTCACTGCCGCTCAATCCGCCTTTCATCCATTTTTCCTGCCTCCATAGTATTTCTCTCAACACACTTCTCTCCTCACCCACCATCTCCAGTACTTCCTCAATTGTTTCTATGCCTCTATGTATAAAAATAATTAAAATATCCGAAAACATTCCAAGGGGAATCACATAATTAATAGCTAATAAATTTAATTTGAATCTGGCTTAATTTTGCGGAACTTCTTTATTGTGAATTTATTAATTTTATTACGAATTAAATATCGTTATATCATGACATTTTCAGACTCTAACGATGATGACGTTCTCATGATGTCGTGATACAACAAACTCCAGGATATGAAAGATAAACATATGAGGAAATGCTAAGGTAATATCGTATGTCATTATGTATAGTTAATGGTCATAATTTAAAAATACTCGCCTTTACTTGTACTGCGATTTCCTCTTTGGATGATGGTTATACTCATGGAGTGGAATACTATATAATGTTTAAGTTTTCATTGTCAACTATCTAGTGGTGAAAACATTCAAGCGTTTCGAAAAATAACGTCACCTGCAGAGTTTTAATGAAGTAGGTGATTAGGATTTTTAACGGTTGACCAAATTCACCATTTCATCATCATCCACGTCCTGTATTAGTTGTCTCCAACCCGCCTCTGCCACCAAGAATAGACGTTGTTTGGGATAAAGTTGAATGATGTACTCGGAAATTATTTTCGTCAGCCAATTAATGATACACCAGCCCGGCTGTCATTTCAATTCTGCCATTTTCCTCATACTCGTTTCCTGATTCCATTTCCGCGAGGCAATCTGACGGGACGACGGAGCCTTCCCATGATTCGATTGCCATGGTAACTACTCAAGGGTGTGTTTCATTCTTCCCGACGGTTTTCTCATTCCACGCCATAACACTATCGGTACCCTTAGCTCAGCATCGTACCATGACGTCTCTTTGTAGATAAAAATGCATTCGTAGTCCTGGAAACTCTTTCTATTGAATGTAAACTCCCACTTTAAACCATGAATTTCCAAACAACTTGTGGGAATAAATGAAAACCTGGCGAGAACAACCATCAAGAGACTCATGAGAAAAGGAATGCGATTTTAATATTTTTAATAGTTTGTTTAAAATAAAACAAAATATTTACTACAACATAAAATATAAAATGTTCTCTTACAATAGATATCCTGGTACCATTTTGGTTTCGAGCCTATGTATAAAACTTCAAACTGTTGTCAAATGATTAACAGCATAAAAAAGTAGAACATTGAGAAGGTTTCCTACAGAAAATTACTTCCAAAAGTTTGTGACAAATTTATTAATTATTGAGAATAATTTAGAGCCACAATATGTTCTCCTCAGTACCTTTAAAAGTCACAATTTAACAAAAGCGATTGGGAAAGTAACTAGGGATATGAGTACATTTCATTAGTTGTCGAATACAGGGATTTCAATGTCAAAATAGGGGTATTGTAATTATTTCCGAAATGTTTTTGACACACTCTGTTTATCCTAACAGTTCAGGAGTTCAAAAGATGGATAATTAATTACAGTTACCGTTTTAATTTTTATTCTGGTGTACTCTGCCAACGTATACTTGAACACACATTTAAAAATCAAAGTAAGTGGTGTACAAATACTCGGTTGAAATAAGATGAAGGAGAAGCAATTCATCGCACCACTTGTCTACATTTGCGAATAATGTAGGATCGGTGTATGGAGTGACTTGTGAAATCAGGGTAAATAATGCATTTGGAGTACTTTCCTGTGGGATAAGTGCTTGAACAATCTACCTTTAACCCAATGGTAATGACTGAAGAATCTTTAAATCGACTTCATATGCTCTCTCTCTCTCTCTAATTCTGGGAATGAATTTATCCAAATAAATAGTATTATTAGACCTAGAACGGGAACGCTAGGTGAAAAAACATCCCAGACCAGTTTAAATCTCGCGGCAAAAAGAAACGGCTTACGCTTACGACCCCCTCCTTGGTCGAGTTTCCCGGACCCTTCAAACATTTAGCCAAAACTATTTAGCTCCCTTGATTTTTGATCAAAAGGCGAAAAAAATGAGCCCTCATGGTACGGTCCCTTGAAAATTGGGGGTGTTTTTTCACCCCGCGATCCCCGAATAGGCAAAAAAATGGCGTTGCCGTTCTAGAGTTAATGATTCATATTCATGGATTGAGGTGACGTGGTAATGAAATTAGCAGAGAATTGGACTAACACTAGAGGAAACCGGCCTTCAAATCTGAGGTAAACATTTGGGAAACACAATCTCTATTCCAAGCAGTGTGATTGCTTGAGTATCAGATTTTCGTGGGAGAACGACCGGTGGTACAGGGAAAGAAAATTGCCTCTTTTCCGGATCTGGAAGTTTCATACTTGACTTGACATACGGGACTTGTGTCCGAGGTGAGCTTTACACTTACCTATGAAACTATTCTTCCGGTTGATTATTGTTGATATATGTATACTTGTCTTCTTCGATTAAACTTGTTGTAAAGGGATAAGTATATATACAGCAGAATAAGTGAAGGAGTTTTCTATAGCTGCTCTAGTTGAAAACGTAATTTTTTTATATTTGTAGCAGTGAGTGAATTCGTTGAAGTGAATACAAATAATCAATTATAAAGGCATACATTTTTTTTACTTTTAAACTTTTTAATTCAATTCAACAATTTAAGTCGATTTAAACATTTAAATTTCATTTTCAGGGTAAACAGAAGTTTTACAAATTCAAATTTTCCTTTGCCATTACGCCTTTATTTGATTAGCCAGAAATTATGGAGACAAATCCTAACTAAGTGTAATGATAACATTTTATCCTTGCAAAATCGAAGTATAGATACTACATCGAATATTTATCGTATTAGCTCAACGGAAGAAATTTTATAAAATTACACCACTCAAACAAAAAAATGAGAATAAAACCTCGAGTATAACCACTCAGTAATTTTAGGGCGAAGAAAAATTCGTAAGCTTCGCAGGTTAGGATAACCTGCTGTTAAACACAGTTGATTTTTCGTTTTCCTTTTACAGATACCATAATCCATGATTTTTCTGGCATTTAGCTCCCCTTTCGTATTGCTATAGTACGTAATTGGATTGTCAATTATAATATTATTTCTCGCTGTCCTAATAAATATATCAAATTTCGTACTAGTTCTTCATAGAAATAAATTCTACCTGAATGCATGTAAACATACTCCTGCGTAAAGCTATTTCTAAAAATTAGGATATTCCAGGATCTCAGATCTTAAACATGTATATTACTTTCATAATTGCACACAGTTTATATCAGTATTCTTACCCTCTTTCCAGAAAAGACCGCTACACATACTTCTATTATTTCAGTCTCGGAAGACATGTTTAGCCTGTCGAAATCACTCTAAACGAACTTGGGACGGATTTGAACAAATTGAGTAGCTTCAGGCGTGATGTGGTGGAAGTAGAACATAATGAATAATAGATGGTAGCACCTGATGATGATGTAATACATCGAAACCCGGTCGTAAAATAAATTCTATCAAGTGGATAAGTGCTACGATCTATTATTATTTAAGAATTTGGTAAAAATGTCAAACACTGTAAATGAATTTTTTAAACCGAGCTGATAAAAGATTTTTAGAGTACATATTCTTCCTCGGCGTATGGGCACAGTACCTAGCTCACTCACGGAAGCATTTATGTGGTTTAGCAATGTAATCCGACCCAATATAATGATAATAAATCAGAATGAAGGACGACAAGTGACCATACATGGAATATGATCATCACAAGTTGTGCATTAATAATTTGTTGCGAGATATCTGAACTCGTCATTTGAGGCATATGGAAAAATATATTCACGGCTGAAGCAATGGTAGAAACTACTCCTAAATAATTTACTCCAAGATAGAAGTGGGAAACCTATGTACCACGACAATGTCACGAAATGGCCCAGCTGGTGAATTATAGTGAGAGTCGTAGAAGTACACATTTTCCGCATTACACCTAACCCCCATGCTAATTGGCATTTCATCACCGCTTGCGACATATTAGCACGAATAAAAATGTTGCACACGTTATTAGTATGGTAGACAGTGGTGAACATTATTATCCTTGAAGCAAAATGTAACCCCTCCCTCGCTCCATGAAAACGTTTAAATGGAACTCCAGAGGGTTTCCCAGAAAGAATTAAATCCCCAAGCACTGCGATTATTTTTTTCTGGAAATTCTTTTCACACAAGAGATAAAATTACATGGCCAGTGAGCAAACCTTTCACTTCTTTTATTCTAAGGGAATATATATCAGAGCTCCCATGTCGTCTCAAGAACTAAATCACCTCCTGGGGTCGTACCCAAGTTTTTATGTGTCCAGGACTATTTAATAAGCTAAGTACCATTTTTACGACTGAAAAATCTAATGCATATTACCCTTAAAAAATATATTAACCTTTTCTTGTGCGTGAAAATGTGATAATTTAAATTTTATATCCTCTCTTTGTGACGTAAGAGTATTCACCGGTGTTACTTAAAATATCATGAAAATTTCAAATAATATCAAAGGCAAAAACGATGACGTTTACACAACCATATGAATAGTCGGAAAGGCACCATTATGACCCAGACATGTTTTTACCGTTAATTTCGTCTCTGGATTCAATAATCCGCATTATTTGATCGCACCAGAGCATAGATCTAACTTTTTCCTTGCGTTTAGCCAATTAATATACATTTATTTCCAATATTAATTTTCACATTGCACTTAATCTTTTTACCGTTTCTCAGTGCAATCGTTGAAATGAAAATGAAAATATCTTTCTATATTTTTATGAAAATATACATAAATGGTAAAAAACATAATGTCAAACATTTAGGTCACTAAGTAAGCAAGCAATTTAACCTATAATTAATCAAAAAAAATTTGTTAACTATTATAATTATTATTTAACCTATAATAATCCTATCCAATATTATGTGTGCAGGCCTGATATTGTTGAGACAAAATATACCATTCAGGTAAGTATGAACAAAAGCAAATCTTTGAATAAAATTCACCTTGCTTTAAATAGGTCCAAATGAAGCAGTAAAAGCATGCATTAATTAGCTTTGTGCCATAGCAAAATTGAATCAGTACTCTCTTTTTATGTTAATAAGAGTTAGGACACCAAATAGTGTGCATGTAAAGTTAGAAATAAGAGGGGCAATATATATGGAAAAGAAATGTTATTTGTTCCGATGTTGTAATAACAAAAATGCACGGAGCCAAGGATCGTTATTGCCACTTAAAGTTATCTCAGAATGTCTCGTCTCAATATAAATAAGACGTCTCTTTGACGTTTAAGGTGTTCCTTGGCGTCTAAGAAGCTTTAAACGTCAAAATCACGGTGAAAATCCCGTAACGATAACCGAGAATGAAGCAGAAATTGTTCTCGTTTGTCATCCTTACAATCTTGACTTGGCGGAAAAGCGGGCACGGTTTTGGAAATCAAAAATCAAAGGGTGCATTTAGTCGTTCTATTTTGTGGTCGCGCTAATGTTTATTGATCAATTAACATGTGAGAAGATGAAATATTATTAATTACACCAAATTTTCAACGAATTTCCATGAAAAATTATTGATCAATCAACAAATGAGAAGATGAAATATTATTAATTATACCGAATTTTTAACGAATTTCCATGAAACATTAATTACGATTTCCTATATATGCAGCGATAACGAGAGCAACGTCATCCAATACGTACTTAAAAACGAGCCTTTGCTTAGAGCGGATTTGGGAAGATAAAGGCACCATCTCAGTTGCCAGAGATGATAATTGCATCTTATTTTACCTCTATAAGAAATGGATGGACGAGTTAAGAATTCCCGGATTACGATCCCGATTACTCCCGCCGCGTCCTCAATTCGCTTGGTTGTTTCGTAAGAGCGGAGCTGAAGTGTCAGGTCGAGCACTTGGAGGTGGTGTTCTAGCCCAGGAGATTGCGTGCGAGAAGAGTGGAGGATGAAGAAATGTGAATAGGTGGGTTGGATTCGGTGGGGGAGACCGAGGTGGCCATTTTAGAGGCCGCGGCGCCGGAGGCAGAGATTCACCCGGACGGGAGCGATGTCGCGGCAGCGAGCAGGAGAAAGAGAGAGAGATAGGGAGAGGGACGGGACAGGTAGGAGACGGGATTAGGAGAAGCAGGGGTGGTGTGTGGGTGAAAAGGGATGGAGATTATGGAGTGGATATAGCGAAGAGATGGAGTACGCTGCCTGGCGCGTGTTGTGCGACGGTCATTTGCGTGATTAGCGCGTCCTCCGGGGAGATTGGCGTTGAATGGGGTTATCGTTAATTACCCCCCGGAATGGGAAGGTGCGTGATGGAGGATTTTGGGAGAGGGAATCTGGGAGGATAGGTGGGATTGAAAATGTGTGCGGAGGGGCGGAGACGTGAGGAACTAATTCGTTAAGGTGTGCTTTGAGAAAGATGATGTAGTGGGAGGCTCGGCAGTAAAGGAGGGTCAAGGCTCAAGCGCGAACTGTAGAGGGAAGAGAGAGGGATCCCAGAAGAGACGGAATGGGAACCGGGCGAGAGTGCGAGCGAGTCATGGGCGTGTTTTCACATGTGTATCCATATACATAAGTTGGAACGTACGTGTGTTTGTTTGCGCATATGCATGCACGCAAACACATACAAACATGAACAAAGAGACCGTGCGCGCTAATTCACTAGGCAATTTAAGTAATTTACCTAAATTTGACTAATTAACTTTCACGGGTAATGAATTTTCATCCGTCGCGCACCTAACCTACGAGTTGAATGTCATTACGTAAGCTTATAAGGATGTTTTCAGGTGTTTTCCATCGCCCGGGGGATTTTAGTGGCGATGAACATTTTTCGCAAATGAATCCGAATAATGTCCTTCCCGTAAAATTCGTTCTAAGAGGTGAAAAATAAATAATCAGACCTCGGTCGTGATGCCTTTTGTTCTAGGTTAAGACTTTAATCTCAGTTGTTTCCTGGGCATTATTGTAGTCGGAAGCTTTCTCAAGATTTCCACCGTTTAGATTTCTCTGTGTGCTTTCATATTGAGGGACTGGTCTATAGTATTTATTCTCCTTTTTTATTTTGATTACCAAGTTTATGGAAACAAGCGATGACTCATTGCTAATACTCCTCATAATTTAATGAAAGTATACTTACCGTCGCAACAAAACTCTCTCTCTAGGGAAAAAAATATTGGAAATAATTAATTTTCACTTTTTATGAAATATAATTTCTTTACTGATTGTATTTTCAACATAAAAAAATTGAAGTTAAATGCTGCGCAAGATGAATTAATTGTCAAAGAAGAAGGCATAAATCAGACATGTCAGTTATAAGTGACATTGGGCCTGGTTTTACAAGGTATCTACATCTACATCTACATAAGTACCCTGCGAGCCACCAAAAAGGTGTGTGGTATCTTTAAATCCAATCGTTAGTTAATGTGAACGTCAATTTAGCGTGGAGATTACCGACAAGTCCGAATTCAAAAACGAATAGAGTTCCCCATTAGTGATTGTAAACATTGTAACCGTAGTAACATCGTCTCTGTCTCTTATTAAGCTATTTTACGGATAGTTTTGAACCTAATTGCCTTCATAAAACTAAGTTTCAGCCTAAATCAGAGATTAAAATTAACCTTTAGTTTAACGAGACGGCATAAAACCGGACCTTAAAGTTGCTACTGATGATGTTTTGCCAATTTATGACGCATGCATTCGTGTTAAACTCTAAAAAGGTTTTTGCGGTTCGCTCAGCACCACGAAACCGCTGCCAGCACACTCGCAAGAGTATCCGAAAGCATCATCCATCTCGTCGAGGTCCATGGAGAGGGAGATAGGATATTAAAAAAAGAAATCCGAATGATCATTTGATGGATGCGTGAATGTTACATGCCTCGCATACGTCTTCCGACTTGAACTTCCGCTTCCATGTTGGCTGCACATATGCTTTAAATATGCGGAGAAATGGATGGAGAGGCAGAACAATGCCTAAATGTTCAGGGGACCAGAGGAAGGAAAATTCTCCTCCAGCTCTAGACAGTTTAGCCTGTGGAAGTTTCTCTCCTCGTAACTTACTAAGGTAGGATTATTCCGAAGTGCGTAAAACTTGATATCTCACGAGATTTTGCCTATAGGAAGAGTGACAACATTAGCCTCAGGTCAAGCTTAACGCTGCTAGGAAATTCTACGAAAAATTGACATATTTTAAAGTGTGGTGCATCAAGATGTCGTCAGTTGAAAGAATGTGGTTCAATAAATATAAGAGAAAGCAGAGTAAATTTTTAAAGAAATGAAATGGGAACAAAATCAAGCACGTTAAAACTTTTAACTCGTTCAAAATCCACCATTAATGCCTTCAATGATAATTTTGGCCCGTGCCCGAGGCCTGAAATTCGAAATAGAGGACGACAAACTGTAAATGCTGCATTTTACGTCCAAGTGCTGGACAGGCTTCGAAAACGAGTCGCCCGCGTCCGGCCAGTGATCAACCGTATGACTGACAACCTTAGCGACAATGCGCCGTCTCACACCGCGCTTGTCGTGTCGGACTTCTTGGCCAAGCACGGCGGGGCAACGCTGCCGCACCCGCCCTACAGCCCGGACTTGGCACCACCGGACTTCTTTCTGTTCCCGAAGATAAAGAGGAGTTTGAAAGGAACGCGATACGGGACTTTGAACGCCGTCAAAGAGACCGTGACGACGTGTCTTCGAGAGGTTCCCGACGATGCCTTCTCGGGAGCGTTCCAGGAATGGGAACGCCGCTGGAACAAGTTAATCGACTCACAAGGGTCCTATTTTGAGGAATATTAGCTTAAGATATGTAAAAGTGTAATACATTTTTTTTATTGAGCTCAATACACTTATTTTCCGGACGAACCCTGTAAGTACGTTTTAAATTACTAATTGCCTAATTTATAATCTTTTCAACAATCTTACCACTTTTCGCAAAAACATTCTACCAACTAGTACAAATTTATTCTCTTGTCCTTTTATATCTCCGTTAAAACTCAGTATACAACATATTTTCTCACTCTCCATGACACGCACAACTACTTTTACTTTAGGCAAATTTACCTTAGTTTCATTATGTTTGTACTGAATCTATCCAGGGCTCTCCATAAATCTTTTAGGCTATTATTAAGCAATTCTGTATCGTCGCTGCATAGAAAGAGGGTTAAATTTACACATACAATCAATACACCTGCATTATCCATGCATCCATCTCTCACATATTTATTCATAGACGCTGCACGTAATGTCATCATATACTAAGTCCATATTACACTGCGCTTTCTTATTTCACACCGTTTCTACTCGAACCACTCCATTCCAGTTTTTAAACCAGAAGCAAAGCAAACAAACCCATTTAATCTTCAACTCTTCAATCTTCCACTTCAAATCATCAATCTTCAACAAAGCAAAGCAAAGCAAACCAAACCCATTTAATCTTCAACTTCCCATTCTATTTTATTGCTTTGCTTTTAAATCAATCGGAAATTGTTTAATCATTTCATATTTTCTCGTTCCACGAAAAATTTCTCGAGAACGTCGCTTTGTTTTCTCAAAAGACTGATTTACAACCTAGTAAAGTTCTTATTTTTATTCTATTTCCATTCCATTTATGCAAATGCACATTTTGCATGCGTCCAATCATAAGTTACGGAAAAAGTAAGATAGTTAATATAAAAGAATCTCTGAATTAATTTCTATTCGCACATATTTAAATTAGAGACATTTTAATCTAAAATGACTTCCCTGTGCAATTAATCAATTCCGGCAGAGTATTCGCCTTTAAATAAAAGCCATGCTTAAGAAGCTCTAACTGGGAAAGTTAGATAGTCTTTGATGACACTTCAAGTGTATGCATGGTAAGTGCCAGGTAGAAAACGGTATTTTGTAGGAAAATATAATGCCATTTTTCTTATGAAAAGCACCCGAAAGCTGGTATTCTAACGATTTTTCCTTCCTTGCCAAGTTCATCAAATCAATTTATTCCGCCGTGAATGATATGAGTGGCTATTAAAAAGTTCGCAGTTTCGCAATAACGTAAATTGCACGCACTCTTGCGGAAATTCGTGAGACGCAACAGGGTTTGTCATTGTGGTTTTGGCGCCTAAGAGTCGAAGCCTCTGGGGAAGGAAGGAAGAGAAGAAGATCTTGCATCCTTGTTTATTTTGAGGGCCTCATTCTCTCTGCCTCCAAGATCCAAACACGAGATCAGGAGACTTACACTCTGGGCGAAAGGGCGATACACGTATATTGAACTTTAAACACAGAGATGCCATTTTTTTCCATCTTCCCTCTTCCGACCCTCACTTCTGCCTGCCTCGGGGCCCAGAATCTCGGCGAAGTGATTGATGCTTCCGAAGCACGTGGGGCTGAAGGTAAGAAGAAGCGGAGGAAGAAGAAGGCGGAAGGGGCATCCTCCTTCCTGGATTCCGGAGTAAATGAGCGGTTTGGTCGGAAAATGGTGGCAATTCTCTCGGAAGCTCTATCTTTCTCCATGCGACGGGAGGATATTGGCAAGCGGGAGGCAATGGGATGCCGGGGAGGAATTGTGATCGAGAGGCGGGCGGCTAAGGTGTGTGTGTGGGGGGGGGGGAGGCCAAGTTCGGTTGGTGGTGGGGCAAAAGATTCAAGCCGAAGAAGGGCTCAGGGAGGGAGGGAGCGTGAGAGCGAGAGGGGGGGAGGGGGGACTTGTCTTTTGAAGGGCTCAAGGACTAAAATTGCTGGGAGGGAGAGAGATATTGCAATTAATGGGGATGAGCTAAGTGCTGAGGAAAGGGAAGGATGAAAATCAATCGAGGTTGGGTCAAAAATGGTCAGAAATATCGATCGTGGCCCCGTGCGTTGAATCGAGTCAACAATTGCCAAACATCTTTTTGACAAATACGGATCTTGGGTCCTGTTTTTAATTATCGACAGTGAATGAGGGCACGTGAGGAACTGCCGAAAGGAGAACTGCCGAAAAACCGCTATATTCACTCAATTATTTGCCCCTTTGATTGTAAATATAGCTTTAAGGACGAAAATGAAATTCATATTTTTATTTAGCCTCAACCGTTCAATAAAATATTACATTTGCTTGGCCAATAAGGAGAAAAACCGTTAAGAAGACCTAGCAACCTAATCTACATCAGGTCCCTCTTCATCTCTGTGTACTTCTTTCTTCCCTTCATTCCGTTCAACATCCCTATCCTGTTCCTGCCCTTACCTCGCTTGGCCAACTTCTCCCCTCTATTGCCTTCTTCAACATTCCACTACCGCTCAATACGCCTCTCAGATATATATATATATATGTTTATATATATATTGTTTATATATATGTTTATATGTTTATATATATATATATGTTTATTTATATATATGTTTATATATCTATGTTTGAATGAAAATTTGTGCGCCGTATGACGGGACTTCGTATTTGAATGTGTATCTGGCCAATGTGGCTCATCTCTTCTTCTGGCTATGCGTGCCGCGAAACGTACAGTTCCTATTCTATATGATACTATATGCTTTCTAACCAACTGTCCCCTCTTCTTGTGTGTATTGTCTATTTCTCCTTTGGTGGGTGGAACAGCTCCCTAAAAGCCTTCCTTTGGCAAATGATTCGGAGCACTTGGGCGTCTTAAAAACATCGCAGATCTCAAGATAAATTAAGTTTCCTCGGTGGTGTAATGGTAGCACATCCGCCCGGCAAGTGGAAGATCCGGTGTTCAAATCCCGGTCAAGGAAACATTTTTACTTTCTTGATCTGCTCAAAAACCGCCTTCCCCACATGTCCTGTGTTCGCCTTTTATGTGTTTTCCTATCCCCTTTCCTTATACCTATTTCTATGTTTGAATGAATATTTGTGCGCCGTATGGCGGGACTTCGTATTTGAATGTATATATATACATATGTATATGTATATATAAGTATGTATATATATAAGTATGTATATATATAAGTATGTATATGTATATATATATATATATATATCTGAGATGATATATATATATCTGAGATATATATATATATATATCTGAGAGGTTCACTACACCAATTCATTGAAAATGAATTGGTGTAGTGAATTAGTGTACACCAATTCATTGAAAATGAATTGGTGTACACTATTCAATGAATTGGTTCACTACACCAATTCATTGAAAATGAATTGGTGTAGTGAAAATTCTACTGTATGATATAAAAATACACATTTGAGGTATCTTTTTACCCAATTCCTAACTTTTTCACGCTGCAATTGGTATACACATTTTTTCTTTTCAATCGCTACCTTTGACCTCTGACATTATTTTCCGTTGATTCTACGACCTTTGCAAGTCCTAAGGTTCATTCTCCCGTACTAATTGTTATGTCATAGAAAAACATATTATATCTGATGATGAAAAAACACGAACTGCAGCGTTCCATGTTTATTCTTCGTTTTCTCAGAAACTGTTTACAGTGAAGTAGGATGGCATAGTTTACGCCGATAATGGAAGGACGTTTTTTTTACAAATGCATTTTTGCCTTGCAATTTTTTTATTTTTCATTTTAAATATGCGCAAAATTTAAGTGAGAACGTGTTGACTTACCAACACAATAGAAAATGTTTCCTCGCATATCATAATATATTCTCATCGCGATTGGAGCTAAAACACGTGTTCACAGACTTCTTCTTATTGCTGAAAATGCTTGCGAGGCAATACTGATATAACTTTTACAATTGCTCTATTGTAACACGCTTTGCATGAAAATATATGTTGTTATAATATATTGCATTGAAATTCTATGGACACCTAAAGCGATTGGATGAAAATAGATTAACAAAAAAAATATTCAACTATATTTCAAAATTAAAGCACACAACAGGATGGTTATATAGGAGACCAGGAGGGATGCGGGAAATATTGGAATAACGGAGGAAGTGGTTCACAGCAGGGAGAGGTGCAGAAAACTAATGGACAATACAAGACTTACTGAAGACAACCAACACAAAAAACAAAGAGGGTGTGGACCGAAGAACAACGACGAACAGTAGGGGAGAAAATGAAGAACTCCTGGGAAGAAAGAAAGAGTCCATAGTTGGCCAAATTCAATAAAAAAAATTGCATTATTTAGCTATAAACTTAACTTTGCTGGACTTAAATTAAATTTAAATAGAAGGAATGGATATGTTTACGATATTTAGCGACTGACGTTAGATCTCAATGTAGTATTAATTGGCGGATGATAGGATGCTATGAGGGAGATAATAAAATATTGAAAATAATACAAAATTCTAAGAGAATTATTGATCGAAGAAAATTGTATGAGAGAGAAGAATTGAAGAAGGCGTTGAATCAACTCCGATTCTTAAGAATAAAAGTTTACTATATCATCAGATGTGCTGGTATAATAGCAAAAAGAATTGATAATTGAATTCAGTTTTTGGAGGAGGGTTTCGTGTAGGTTTGAGATACAATTAGAGACTGCGGTGAGAAAGATGACGTACGATGTGGGTGTGCTGAGAGAATTCCTGCAAAGCTGTTGATGAGAAGGTGATAATTCCATCAACTTCAATCACCCAGGCCTATGAGTGCTGCTTTTGACTCATAGAATCTGTGCGTGACGAGTTTATCCGAAACAGTGTCGGAGTTGAAATCCACCGCAACGCTACAGGGTTGATAGAGGACAAAATATGATACTGTATCCTTTTAACTCCTATGATGAGGTACCAAAATACGTGCATACATAATACTTACGTTGATTCGACAAAAGTATTCAATAAGAACAATTTAAATCACAAAAAGGCGAAACAGCTGATATCATCAACGAATTTCTTATCCACTAAAGAAAGATAGACATGTTATATGATGGAAACCAGTTGTGATGTATATTAGCGTGAATGCATGTATGTGCGTGTATTTAAAGTAAATGATTTTGCAAAGTTGGTTAGATTGAGTATTAACTGAAAAAGATATCTGACGAATCACATGAGCTGTTGCTGTCGTTAAATAGATAATGGAACAATTTTTTTAGTCATGCGTTATACCTGCATAGACGTTTTTTTTACAAATGAGACATAATGATTGTTTTACCCGGGCAACACATGGGAGTAAAAGATTGTAGCATCCGTGTAATAAAATCATTGTGAAGCTTGCTTTAAATTTAATATATTATGATACTTAAAAAAGCTTTAGAACAAATTAACTTATTTTATGATAAAAGTTGATCGTATTATTCTAATTTGATCTTTTTTAAGAAAGGTTAAAATATATAAATTTAAAGTAATCCTTGAAGTAAGCCTTACGAAGGGAATTAAAAAGATTACGATTAGTTTCGGTATTGGACCCGAGGGTAAGAAAGTAAAATTTCTCTTCTTAAGACATCGTTGAACTAGTCATATAAATATTTTTATAGCTTCCAACATTCTTATACCAGATCCCTGTCTCGATCGGGGAATAATAAAATTCTAGCTTTTCTGGTTCTGAGGATACTTTTTAGATAATAACCCAGTTGCAACATTGCTCAATTAAATACTATTTGGTACAGTAAAAAATAAATTGGAGTGATAAAATACAAATGTTTATTAAAAGACCACATAGGATCAAAAAAAACCTATGAATGAGTTTTTGGTGTCTGCTGGAGTTTAAGATGACACCCTCAATCCTAACAATCATTGTTTCCAGCTCATGTAATACCCGTACTCTTTATTTTAGATGGTAAAGTACCACGTAAATCATTTGCAGTGTTTCCTCTTCCTATTGGCCGAGTACTCTTCGGACAACTTTAGATTAAGGCCTGAATAGTTGGTGGTCTGAAGGTCAAGGAGGCAGGGAGTTCTTCCGTTCAGTAAGAAATGTCAAATGTCAATACATGGAGGGAATTTGCCTCGATATAGCTCCTGTGTTGAGAAGTCGTTCTTTCCTATGAGATTTTTTTAAGTCTCCCGAGAGAAAGTACCAACAATATAAAAACAGCCACACGTACATAGGAAAATCGCCATTACTTGTACGCTGAGGAGCTCCTAGTTGACTTAATTTTCATGTTCATTAATCAAAATTTTTTGTTATAAATGCTGATGTTTTTTATATTTAAATTAATTCTCTTTCAATACTGTTCATTAACTGAAGCATCTCGCTAAAACCTTCAGCCTTGTTACTCAAGAAATGGACTAAGTCAGTTAGTTGTAAGCTTCATTCTTTCCTCCATCATCGCCCCCTGCCTCCTTATCATCTTTGAGGGAGTCGTGGACTTCGTAAGCAGGTCATTAACGCAAATTTGGCTTGAAGGAGTTATAATTTATGCTGCTCACTTCTTCATGAATATTCTTAACTCAAAATGACAGCTGTATTTAGCGGTTAGCTCATCTTTCTTCTCACGTGCTAAGTTATCGGTTAAAGTAACGTAAGATGTACGCACTAAGTAAATCAAGCAAAGATTATTTTATAGCATAAATTTCAGATGATGCAAATAAATGTCACCATTTAATAAACAATTTGAAAAATCATAGGTGAACATCCGTAAATACTACATTTTCCAGTGGCCTCTTTGAGGTTCTCCTTATTGGGTATACTTAATTTTATATATTATATATATATACACAAACATACAGGTATATATATATAAACAAAGGTATACTCGTATATGTACATATATATGTACATGTATCTAACTGTATCTATACATATATAATAGCTTCTAAGATGCTTCTATCCAAATTTATCTAAATTAGATTATTCTAATGAGTCTTAATAGAGTAAATTTTTATTTATTATAAGAATTTTAAATTCATGCGGTGTTGATTTTCTTTGTTTTTTGACAGCTGAAACTTTAATATAAACATTTTTTTCTGATTTTCAAAACATGAACCCGAATACCCCTGATCTCCGACTTGAGATTCCTTCTTATTCATCGTGGACACACATTTTAACGGCTCTAGAGGCATCTTTTTTCGACGCTCTCATCATCTTGCGCATTTTAAAACCCCTCCCTTCCATACGTCACTTGCACCGCATTGTTATCTGAATGCGCTTCGCTAAACAAAACAGGACGTTCATTCTTAAGTTATTCGTGGCACACTTAGCATTTAGCTATCGTTCGTGCATGCCAACCGAATCGAATCCATAATCATGAGAGCGGAGAAAACGATGATTTGTACGGTGAAACACACCACCCTTAGAAATAGTAGGATCGCGTGGGGGGGGGGGGGTGTTTATTTTCAGTTTCAATTTTGTGATCGTATGGCGTTTAAAAATCGAGGTCGTTAGCTTTAGTTAATAAATTTTTGAAATCTATATTTATTTCGCTTAAAAGTATAGTAATAAAATACATGAAAACTGTATCGGATGTAAGCCGCTTCTCTGAGGAATTTCAATTCACACAAAGCCAGTAGAAAACAGGAAAGCCGTAGAATGTACTTCATTACTTACATTATTATAAGAAAGGAAAATAACAATATCCCAAAGTGCTTTCAAAGAGTCAATTACAGGTACAAGGCATCTACTTTGGGAGAGTCCTAGAATACCTATTCTTTAGTTAGGCAGAAATGAGAGACATTTGATGGGCTGTATCTGATATACTCGTACATATAGTATGTCATGGATGGTAACTAGATGCGCATCTGATTGTAAACAAATAACACTAAGTATGCTTGATAATTGAATCAGTGTGTGAGAGACATGGAACTTAAATATTTATCGTTAAATGGTTTGGCTGTCAAAAAAACGTGTGTGTGTATATTGTACATGTATATATACATATAGTTTTTTTTGTTGATTACTTATAAAACTGTAAAAATAATTTAGAATTAAAGGATACAGAACAAGATAGGTGTGGGGGTAAATATGTATGTGTGTATGTATATATATGTATATATATATATTTATAATTTTCATATGAATGAACGTTTGTTCGCCTAATGGCGGGTTTTCGTGTTTGAACGTATATACAGAATATATGCATATGCATACATCGCATACATATACATATATGCATATGCATACATATACATACATATATGCATACATATATGTATGTATATACATATATATATAATATGTATGCATATGTATGTATGCATGTATGCATGTATATATATATATATATATATATATATATATATATATATATATATATATATACACACACACACATATTAACACAGAACAAGAAGGAGAGTCTGTATATACAGGTATGTTTTTATCAAGGTGTCATATTACAGTATTTTTATAAGGATTGCCTTATAAAAATGTTATTTTTCTTAATTTTTAAGAAAAATAGAAATCGAAGAAAACCTACGACGTGCAACTATTTTTTGAACGCTTTCTCTATGACACAGTAATTTAAAACATTCTTAACATTTTTGAAGCTGGAGATTATTCTGTATCACGGAATTAAAACTAAAACCATTTGTTATAGTTGTCCCATTTTGTCATAAACTTTTGAATGTTCCAAGTTTATTTATTTTTGGTTATCAAAAAATTATATCAATTTTCGAAATGAACATCCTAACATGATTTATTTTGCCCAAGAACCACATTTTACCATACCTTAGTAAATTACTAATGGGTTGAAAAGATGACAGATTTCATTACTTTCAAAGATTTCCTATGACTACATAATGACAGAGTTTAGGATATAAGAAATTATTTCTAACTTTCAGACCTTTATACTAGCTAGTGAGCAAAATATAAATACTGCTTTAAGCCCCATATACAGTCCTGTATTTAGCAAATTTAATAATTGTCCGAAATTTTTAAATTGTAAAGGGCCAATTAGAAGAAAATTTAACAAGACCCCTTAACTTTCGGTTACGATTTGTTCCATTTCTCTCTCATTGCTGATGCACGCACGCCTACATCATCCCATTCAAGCCGTTTTTTCCCCGATTCGAAGATCTTCGTCTCTCTTCAATTTTCCGTCGAAATTCTTACGAAAGAAGCACATCACCCATTCTTTTCAGCTCATCGATTCCGATGTTTCATATTATTTTTCCAAGCCTCTCAGGTAATAAGTCATCCCATGATTCTTTCTAATTTTGCTCTTCGGCCTCCATCGCCCTGTAAGCGTTGCAGCCCGTCGCTCTTGTGCGGTCCTCTTCCCCAACCTTGCCGTCCGTGATCAATGGTCGCCCAAGGGCGCGGCTGTTTACAGCAGGCAGTCGAGGTTAATAAGTGGATCGCCAAAATAGATGATTCAGCACTAGTGTGCATGTTGCGAGTCGACCGAAAGTTTTTGTAGTTAGAATCCGAATTTAATCGTGGGTTACCATCCGTCTTAAAGCTGCTGAATTATTTAAATTAAGGGTAATATTTTAAATTAAATTACGCAAGTAGAAAGTAGGTGTAATGAATATTATAGGTTGAAATCGTTGATGCAGGAGTATTCCATCAAAATAAATATTTACGTCCCTTTTTTTGTTTCTCATTGCCTCATTTTAGTCGATCGCATTATTAAATACATCGCCGAGAGGAAATCTCCAGGAACAATTCGTTATGTTATTAACTTGCTATATTTATATGCTCTTTTTCTTTTTTTTAGGTCTCAAGAACTTCATTCACTGAATTTAGAGTCTTCGGAATTGCCAATTTTCCGTAAGTTTAAAAAATTATATTTCCATATTCCGTTGATTGCATTATCACTTCTAAAATATGTGATCACTTCTAAAGTATGTGATTTCATGGTTTAAAACTTCATTATGAGAGCAAATTTGCTCTGTGTCTGTTTATGAGTGCCTTTTTCTATTACAATGAAGGTCACGCACACGTATAATTACATTTTTGTATGAATAATTAAACAAGTGCTGTTACAAGATCGCATTTACAAGTACCAGTCGTTCGAGTGTAGTTAAGTTTCATTTGCTTATTTAATTTGGAGGTTCTGTGAGTAGAGCACTGGAATACTACCGGAGGGCCCGGGTTCGATTCTGGATGTTACCTCTTTCCCTAATGTGTAAATGACATTGGCCGAGCATGGGTTAGTACGTGGTGAGCTCCACCCTCGCTTTTCAAACTAACCATCGGGCTGATAACAGTGGTTTACCTCTACCTGTTTTCTAAGCTAATTATGACTGAAATCTAAAGACGAATGTGGAGAGCTTCTATTTTCAAATCAGAGGCAGACGCTAATAGCCTTTACTGCATCCACATTACAATTTTGAATGAACTGCTAATTTTTTCCATTAAACATGCGTTGCCATTAACCATAAACTTTGTAATCAAACCGAAGGTCGGTTTGGCAGGTGTCGGAGGGGTTCACCTTCCACCTCTACCTCTAAGGTTCTTCCACCTTTACACTAAGTGGCTACCAGTTGGTCTACACTAAAGCCAACGGAATGTTAAATTCACGCATCTGGGAAGGGAAACCAAATCCTTTCCCTGTGACGCCTATGGCTTTACAGGAAGTTCTAGTATCCGAAAAATTAAAAAAAAAACTCGGGTTATGCTGAAGGTCCTGGCAACTACGGATGTCGACACGCTGGGCCGTGTGTCGTTTCATGATAAGGAAGTTGGAGGAGATAAGAAAATAAAAGAATGTAATTAGAGAATCAGGTAGAAGAAAGTACAAAGAAATTAATAATGAACAGAGACGAGAAACTAATTGGGCGAAAGATTCATGGCGGAAGATGAATTGCGAGGATATTGAGAGTTTAATAAGGACGAGAAAATGGGTGTGCTGTCGCAAAATACGACTAAAAAGTTTTAATTGATCCAGGAAAGACTATATAAATGGATAGGATGGAACAGGGAATCTATATCGTAAAGAACTTAGGCCATTTTAGTCATAGAAAGAGAATAAGACGTGCATGGGGATGGCTTAGGTGCAGGCTTACTTGATTGCGAGATGGACGGGGCACTAAAGAGATTGAAACCAAATATATAGGAGTGGATTGAAGAGAGGAGCGATTTTTCCGAAATCTGTACATGTCTCAGACTGCTCAGAGGAATTTGAAGGACGTGCATTTCGGATGGAAATTGTTCGGAAGAGGAATAAAACAGGGATGTCCATTATTACCCCTTCTTTTTTCATCGTATATGTGGAGAAAATGGTAAAAAGGCATGGGTAAAACTGGAGACAGGAATGAATATCGCTGGGAAATCCAATAAATCAGCTGGATTTGTGGATTGTTAAGGTTTGGTCAGCCAATCAGCAAGGGTCTGGAAGCAGAGCTGGCCGCATTATAAAATCAGTTTTGGATGAGAATCAATGTGAAGAGAGCAAAGGATATGAGATTTGCATGGAAGAGAAGGCTAAGTTGAACGTTAAAATCGGAGGGCAACAACTTGAGCATGGAATTCAGTGTATATATCATCCTTACGCATAGTAATAATGTTGAACAAATACTCTTAAATATGTAGCTATGGAACGTGATTTTTTAGGCGCAAAAATATGGTCGTTGAAGCAAGATTTTAGGCGGAGATTTATGAAATATGGGTTTATAGAAGAATAGTATAGGTGAAATGGAAAAGGAAGGAAAACAAACGAGGAATTCCTATGAATGGTGGGTTAGGAGATTAGTGATGTTGGGTGATATGAGAAGAAGGCTTGAAAAGTGATTACACAGATTTTTGTTTGGTGATGGAATGCTTAAGACTGTGATAGAGAGCAAGACGTAGACAAGCAAGGAAGTGGTAGGAAAAGTATAGGCATGTCGGACGGAGTGAAGATAGAAATCATGTGGGATTGAAGAAGGGCTTATTGTAATTTCAGCTGTCAGGTTGTGTTTTGTGATTATGTTCTTGATGTTATCATCTGAAAATTATACTTCAATTGCTTTGAAGAGTTCTAATGATTGATTCACTTGTGGAATCACTTATTGCAAACGTTCTTTCTTTGAATTAATTTGCCGAAATTTCCATATCTCTCGGTTTGTTCCCCCAGTCCATAGTTAAGGAACTTTCAAAAAACCTATCATTGGGAATAGACAGGAAAAACTGGTAGCGATGACTGTTTCTTTCATTTTTCAGTGTGTAAATGTATTCCTCTGACGGTTGGAACATTTTTGTATTGGAATTTTAACTTTATTTATCAATATAATTAAATATGAAAAATCAATTTTCATCATTTCTGGTACAAAAATGAACTCTTTAGTAATGATTCCAAGCGGAGCGCTTCATGTGTGCATCATTATATACTATTTTTGCACGTTTCTTTGGTTTTTCAGCATCTATGTTGATAAATTATTTCAGTGTACGAAATCAATAAAGACCGCTTATAATTATTTGACAAGCATGGTGTTTTACAGTATTTTTAGGAAGCTTAAGACATACAAATCCATGTTATCGCCTTTGTGAAAATAGCTGAGTGTGCTTTTGCTATGCTATCATGGAATATCATTTCCAAGTGATACGTATTCGATCAAATGAATTGCCGTCTTTGTAATATATTTCGGCTAAAATTTAAATTTGATTTGAGTTTCTTAGAATTTTACAGACGATAAAGTTTAATGAAATTAAAAATCACATAAGTTTGGAATATAAGCATGCTATGTAGTTCATCTCAATCCACCCTCTTGAAGGCGAGAGGAATCTAAACTGAAGTTAACATCATTTATAATTTGCCGGTGGTTAGGAAGGCTCTGTGACAATAGAGATCTTACATCGTTTAAGATCGTTTTTAATTGCTTCTAAATAAAATAAAATCATATTTTGACCATTACTTATTTCCAGATTGCTCACTATATTTACGTAATTTACGATTGAGTAGCTTCAGGCGTGATGTGGTGGAAGTCGCACATAAAGAATAATAGATGGCAGCACCTGATAGAATTATTATCTATAAGAATAGCACTTTTCCACCTGATAGAATTAATTTTTCGACCGGGTTTCGATGTGTTACCTCATCATCAGGTAAAAAAACTTAATTTTGTTATTGTAGTGCTGCCATCTATTATTCATTACGTAATTTACTTTGAAACGCATCTAATGATGGTCTAATAACGTAACTTTTGGAATATAAAGCGTATAAGGAAAATGTGAAGGGGTCGAGAATGTTATTTACTTTTCTAATAAATTGTATGAAGATTAAATACTAGAAAAGGCGTTATTAAAAACAAGGGGAAACATATTTATCAAAATGCTAATGCAACTCACTACAAATGTTCTATCTTCGATAAAAATATCCCAATCATTGCTATCTCGCCATGATTGCGAGCTAAATAAATCCGTAATCGTTCAATAATTGGTTTCGTTTTGGAAGACTATCTAAAAAACTAAGTGGAATAAAATGCTGGCTCGTTAAATAAAAAAAGGTAAAGTATCAAGGAAACTTTTTCAATCCACCGTTTTCTTTACGATGATTAATAAGCATATTGGATATTTTTTATATAAATATTCATTTCCCGATGGAGCTTTATAGAGATATAACGTAGCTTTAGGGGATTTTGAGTTCCCATATGCGGTTAAAACTAAAGTGATATCGAAACCTAAAATCTAAAGCCTTTGGACGGAAAAAATCGTGCAACTGAACGATTTATTGGTTTAAATAGTTTATAGGCCTAGGAGGGATCGTTCGTCCCACTTCTGTGGTCGTGAAGAATTCTCCGGTGGCACTTTGCTAAGACAAAGCCAGTTTTTCTCACTGAAGGGGAGAATTCGAAATATTCAAAGAATGCCATATCCCATGTTCAAAAGGGGATTCACAGGTCATGGTATTGAATATCCTTACATCAAAGCCATGAAGGAGGCTATAGCGGCTTGAATAAGGTTAAATTATCAGTGGTGCAACTTCATGCACACACGCAAAATAATTAAAACGAAGAGATTAGTAGGAACATGATAGTTTGGATATCTGATAAAAACAAATCCTCGGTTTGAAAATCCGTTATGTTGAACTAAAATAAAATAAGCTTTTCTCTATTGTACATGCGGTGCTTTAGAAGGAAATTAACTATACTTTTCCATATATCTTTGAAATAGTATTATAAATTTCATTACTCGAACTTATAATATCAACAAATAGAAGGTGTGTGATTAATTCTGAGGTAATTTAACAGGAAAGCATTTGCTTCCAATGTTCCTTTTTTAACTCAATCATAGCCACGACAAATTCATAATAGTCATCATATTTACTTGTACTAGTCTCGTTAATTTATCGTCATTTACTTTAATTGGTGTGAATGAAATGTGAATGACGTATATTTACGTATTGTTGTCACGACTCGTCAACTGTGAAATATCCAATGTGAAATTTAATCCACATTAATGTTTTCGAAATGCATCGTTCAAAGTCTCCCAGAAACTAAATATAGATCATTTCAATCTAGAAATTACACAATAAATATGCTCAAATCCTCAATGAAATAAACAAAGGAAATTATAAAAGATAATTCGATTTTAGATAGTATAAAGTTGAGGATAGCATATTTTCATTGAATAAAAGTTTTATGAATTGGTTATTTATGGGTTTAACATGAAATATTTGAGGGATATTACAAAATATTTATTGAATTTTCATCAAATGATTATAAAACTGTTAATACAAATGATTTATACATTACGATATTACGTCACCTGAAATACATTATTTTGTTTTATAACGGACGTACGAGAAGAATGTTCATGGAATATTACAAGTAATTACTTTTGTAAAATTATTTTTGCATGAAATCACACGCAGAAAAAACAGGGAAATACCTTTGTCAAGGTAGAAGAGTTTAAAATCAGTTAATAGTCTACATTTTCTTGCAAATATTTTTTATTCAGAACGACTACGATGGTTATTTAATTAATATTGACGGTCATTTGCCTATCGTATAATCTATTTTGCAAAAACTTTATTATATATTCTATCATAAGTTTGGCGTATTATGTATTACCGGTACAATTTAATTGAAATGTCTTCCTTATTTAATAAGTGGAAACCGTTGAATTTGTCATGTCACCCAAGGCAACGATGGATGTAACATGCGAGACTGAATTGACATTTTGCTTCCGCCTGAACAAATCGTCAACCGAGGCCTTTGTAATGCAGAGTGCAGTCTAACTAAGATTCTTGTCTCCCTTATGGGTTGTTAGAAGATGGCTTAAAACAGGGCGGAAAATCAGTTTCAAAGCAAGGTGTAACCGGAGCCACAGTCATCATTCTAACGGAATAAAGCATTAACCCTACTGACGACATTTTGGGATAAAATGGTTGAATAATATTAAGAGCACCATTAGAAACATTGGTAAATTTATTTTGTGCTACCGACACGTTTGCGACGGAATATTTTTACATGAGACTTGTTGGTACAAGGAGGATAACGTGAAACCTACCGAAATATTGCGATTATCTCGCTAATATCAAGTTAATTAATTCCTCGTCTTACTTATATTTCGGACAGCCTCATGTTATTTTCCCCGTTCCTCAATATAAAGAAGAATCTTCTTGGAAAATGTTTCTCATTTTCAGTAGTAGGTGTAGGTGAACTGAGAATAAGACAGCTAGCTTACGCTGGCGTAATAATGGAGTTAGTTCAATGAAACTTGTGCTTTATATACAGTGCACATTAGCATAACAATAAGGAAAATTATGCACAGAAAATCACATGAATTAAAATAATTATGATCATCATCATCATCTACAGCTCTACAGCCCGGTGTGGGCCTTGGCTTCCTCTATGATATGCCTCCATTCAGTTCTTGTTCTGTCTTTTTCCTTCCATCTTGTAAACCCCATTGCCTTCAAGTCATCCTCCACATGCTGTAGCCATCTCTTCCTTGGTCTACCTCTTCTTCTGACTCCTTCTATCTTGCTATTAAATATTAGTTTGGGCATTCTGTCATTTTCCATCATCCTTTCTACATGCCCCAACCACGCCAGCCGCAGTGAGTTGGCAAATCTAACTATGTCCTCCCCTTCTAGTGCTTCATTTATCTCCATGTTCATACTAATTCTCCATCTCTCTCCTTCTCTAATTGGGCCATAGATTCTCCTTAACATTTTTCTTTCGAATTTTCTGAGTGTTTCCTCATACTGACTTGTTAATGTCCATGTTTCAGCTCCATAAGTTACCACGGGTCTTAAAAGCGTTTTATAGATCTTCATTTTTGTGTTCCTTGATAGTAACATTGATTTGAGGATTGTTACATTTGCAAAGTATATGCCCTGTTACCTTCCATTACCCTTTGGTTGATCTCCGTGGATATCTTATTTTCATTGTTAAGTCTTACTCCTAGATAGGTAAATTCCTTGACGCCCTCAAACTCATAATTCCCAATTACTATGCTTTGTAGGTGCCGCTTGTTCTGATGAGCTGCCATTTTCAAGTATTATGGTCTTCTCTTCACTAACCTTCAGCCAGCTAGTCATTTCTTTACCAGTGTTTTCTAAAATGTTAAACATTTCTTTTAGGTCATTCACATTTCGTGCAATTAGTGCTATATCATCTGCATATGCGAATCCTTGCTTGGATTTATGCACTATGGTCCCTCTTAGTTTCAATTCTTATAATTATGATCACTACTTCTGAAACATCCCTAGTGTCTTTGCTTATTGTATTAATTGCTTCAGGATAACTTAATTACTCACGAGTCACAAGTGTTATATAATGAGTTTCATTGATCAATATCATACAGTTCTATTTCCATTCTACCATATTTGTTTCCATTTTTTGAGAGTTAAATGACAACAACCGAACAAGAGAATGCACTTGACACGCGGAAATACCTGCAACTGACAGAAGGGTCCACCCGAGGTGCAGGGCTACCATCCGTTTTTAATTTCTACCGTTTCGGTGGGGGTTGGGAAAATAGCTCCTCCCCTGCCTCTCACGGAGGTACAATTCTATGGGTTCACGCGATATTTCTAGAACCTATGGTGTCCATTTCGAAGTTGCAGGAAAATTCTCGACCGTATCTTTACAGCAAGTCACCTTTATTGTTGTCACTGAAGTGCCATCACCCTATGCGCTCGATGCTGTGATATTTGTTTCTCAACTTGGTTTCGTAATCAAAGTCAATATCAAGCTCTGTGTAACGTTATTCGGAATTTGCTTCAGTTAGTAAAGTAATTGATTAATTATAACCCTAAATAGGACGTTTCGTAAATACACGAAGCCCTGGAAATTATATGGGACAAGCCCTTGCTTCTTTCTTTCGCGATGTTTTTGTAACTAATCGATTTTTTTAATTAATTCAGGTTTTACAAGTACGCAATCGTTTCAGTTGGTGTGAAACCAATTGATTTAATTCTCGGGTGGATATTTTCGCAACTCTAAGTACATTTACGACTCCCATATAACTTTCGTCGTGTTTATATCTCATAAGAGAATCAAGATCAACTTTCAAGTTAAGTAAAATTTGAAGCTTCTTGTGAATTTCCATAAATACGGTCAAAACTGATGCATGAATCTTGTCTCGTGAAAAATAAAATCGCGAGATTTTATTATTGGCACTCCTCAGCTTTATATCCTCCAGAAAGTTCCATTTCTTTACCAAATTCGGCATAAGAAATTGTTTTCTAAACGGTAGAGGGAAAGGAGGAGGGAATAGCATTATATCAATTCAATGCGGAGAATTTCAAATTTGGTTGGTAGCTTTGAATGTTGGATTTTCCGGCCGTAATTCGCGAGGAGAACTTTGCTCCCTCGGGAAATTATCGTCCATAGTAGTGACTTATTCTGTATCGTGACCTATAAAATAGCTTTATCTAGCTCAAAGTTGGTTAAAGACTGCATTGAGAACAGCTCTTCATAATAATCCTAAGCGATGGAAAAGGATTGAATGTTATCAGACACCACGCAGTTGACGAGATCGAGTGTTGAATGACAAAACATTTTTTTTTTCCATCTGCGATTTTTTTTCTGAACAGTAGCTTCCTTGAGATTTCCACATGCTTGCTATAGCTATTCTGAGGTGATGAAAACTGTTAACTGTTACACCGTTCCTAAAAAAAATGCATCTGCGAAGCGGCACCTAAAAGCATGCTAGCACATTCATTAGCGAACGAAATTTGGCTCCCTCCAATTACTGTCCAGTCTATTTACTCAAGGTTCGTTGAATTTCAGTCGCATTGGGACACCTTTGAGAGTTGATTGCTATTCACTGGGTAGAAAAGGAGAAACGCGGTTATTGGGGTCGCAAGGGCTCCGCTAATAACCATGGAAATTTGCTTACACCGCTCACTAGATTAAAAATATGCATATGGCCCCGACTGGCTTTATTAGTAGATCATACGCTTAGGGGCACGGGGTGATGTGAAAAACGGTGAGCAAGGTGACTTAAATGTTTAAGGGTTGTTGCTCAATTATTTCAGAAAAATGCGGGCTGCGGGCAACGGGCTGATCCCCGGCTTGCTTGGTTAAAAAAAATGAAAGGATTGACAGGGAATGTTTTTTTCATTGTCTCTCCAGGCGCTGAAATGCTTAAAAGTTTTTTAACTGCCTCTACTCGTATATCATCAGGTCAGGTCATTAAAATGAAAGTCTCAAATTTTGCAGTGTGCGAGGGCTTGTTCCTCCTTTACTTTCACCAATGAGTATAAATTTTTGTCAATATGCACGGTATGTTTTCCCATAAGATTCACGTAACACTTATACCTTGAAAGTATTTTTTATATGTTTTGTATATGGTATGTTTTCCCATAAGATACACGTAATACTTATACGTTGAAAGTATTTTGTCGGAAAATTTGTTTGTGGTGATTGGATTTCATGCTGAACTTTATACACTGTGACATTGTCTATTTGAAGGGGAGAAATAGAGATTCATATTGGAATGACAGTAGCTGCTGCCATTTCTTAAGATCATTGGTTCACGAGTAAATTGTTTTTGTGGTAATAACAGCCAGTAAATATCTTTGTGCATCACTCATGCCTCCCTTCAATCAACCAATTTTTAAAATTTAAAATGCTCTGTCATATAATCCATCTCATGGAAACTATTTCTCTCAAACGACCAATTTCCAAAGCGAGTATAAATAACTAGTTGTTAAGGGCGGTGGTAATAGGAACGTATGGGAGGGTAATCCTACGATAAAATTATAAGGAGAATAGTACATCTGCGACCAATAAATTACTTACTTTGGAACCTAAAATGACCATGCTGGAGTGGGAGCAATACGTGTACCATAGAGAAATACTGCATTAAGTGTGAATCCTTCGATACAAACGAGAAAGAAATAAGGGTGGAGTTGACTTTTAAATTTTGTGATGCCCGACATCATAAATGTCAGTTGTTGAAGTAGGACCACACACGGCAGGAAATCTGCATAAAGGATGCGTAATATAGGAAGAGATACGTAATTAGAGTCCTGTGGACAATAAAAACTAGTGGTAAATACGCTGCTACGAACACATTCAGAGGAGGTACACGCGGTAGATACTCAAGAGGCACGAGAACACAGCAAATTGAATATATGCCCTAATATGGCTAAAATCTGAAATTTCTGCAATATCTATCCAAGGAGAAACATAATCACATTAACCACTATTCCTATTATTTATGAACAGGATTGGTAAGTGGAAGCATTGAAGAAAACTGTACGGACAGAAACTGACAATCGAAAACAGGAAGATCCAATTCTTACAGTCAAGGTCGAAAAAATATAGCTAATATAGATGAAATTAGAAAATTGGAAAAAGAAAAATACTATGACAGGAATCCAGACCTAGTACTAATAGGGAAGAGTTCACACTCTCAAGAACTGAGGAAGAGAACAAAATGTCATAAAAATATAATAAACTTAGATGCGGGAAAGTCTAGAGAAGTGAGAACAAACTTTATATGAAATATGCGTGAATTTACGCATGAATTTGCATAAAAGATGCCGAGAATGGTGATGAGAGATGACTAGGTGATATGAAGCTAAATATATCCTATGAAGATGGGCTTTCGGGCAAGTACATTACGCAACGGAACTGGAGTACATATATTCGAATCGATAAAAAATGTTCAATATGACCCTACTCTGAATAGCATTTCTGTCCGTGCCGAAAATGAATCGGGCACACAAAGTTGAAAACTTACAAAGAATAGAGTGAAGGGATCTAAGGGAAGAGACTTACTCCTCAATCGTGAGCCATCAATCTTTTTCATTCATACCTGTATATCTTAAAATTTTTAGAAAAGAATATATGTAGAAAGATCAGTCAACCTGAATACAGGTGGATCTAAATATTGCTTAATGTATAGGTATACTTGTAAGTAAGTCTGAGCATCACGAAGGTAATTAGAATGAATTACAGTGAAAACAGATATTCACCCTATATAATAGCTGACGGAAGGAATTTATTGCTACAAATGTAGAGAGGGGAGAATAAAGAGAGCAGTTGAAAGATTAATACTAATTAACACCGCTTATCCTCTTTATGTTTTTCGAGTGTGCAATAAATGAAATAAATTAAGCGATTAAAGACAATTTACGCTTAAGCGGAGGGAGAAAAATTATGCTACTCTACGACATAGCGACATAGCTGTATTTAAAAAAATTACTCTCGTGGATATAGAGTTTCAACAATAAAGATTTATTGCGAGAGTAGCGAACGATCGACTGAATTCCTACCCAGGGTATGATAATTAATCACTTTATTTTAAATTTCCATGCCTTCTTATATATATAATTACAAATAAACAGATAATATTATATAATTTGCCATTTTAAAGGAAAAACATTTATTTAGAGCCAAGAGTCACTGAATTAACTACGAATCAACTAAGTATTGTTTTCAGTAGTCTTCAAGAACTTGTGCAACTGAATGAATGTATGTGAAAAATCTGGGAAATGTAGTCTCACTGTGTAAACTTATATCCCTTTGTGAAGCTCAGTGATATGTCTAAAGATTAAACTGGGCGAGAGAGAGAGAGGATTTCTGCGACACATATCCTGAATTACGAGCGCGGGGTGAGCCTCGGGCAAGATTTGGAATTGGACGTTATTTCATCTATCTAGTTAAAAAATTGTCTGCTAAAAAAATCCTCTTTTTTTCATGTAAACGCATTATAAAATGAATTTAATAAATTGCTTATGTAGTAATAAGCGTTCATAAAAGGTTAAAAATAGATAACGTAAATATTTTTCGCTGATTTTGATAACATTTTATGCAGGAAATATTATCAATAATGATCGATTGTTTGTGTTCTTTTAGGGCTGAAGAGTTCTTTGAGTGGATGAAATAACTTAGATTTTTAGGAAACTTTCACTTTAAGGTAATGACTTTTTTATATTTAGAGGGAGACAACGCGGCCTATAACGTCTTCATAGGTCACAAAATGGTTACCTTTCTCAACAGGGTCATCACTAAAATTGAACCATCAACGCCAGCGTAGGAAAATCCACCTTTAACCTGAAATTTCATTACAATAATAGCGGAATTCAAATCTTTCTCGCAATTTTGAGGCGAATCTTTGACATGAGGAATGTCAAGTTGGTAAAACCGCCGTGAAGGTGTGCACGACGCGTCGAGGCATATCAATTCATATTAGAGGCAATAAATGAGCGAAAGACAACGACGTCTTTCAGTCAGTTTGAAGTATATTTCTCTTTCGACACGCGCTCCTCCCTTTTCGAACATTTCTCTCCAAATGTCTTATTGTTTCAATATGATAGCCGCCTCAAATTACCTCTGCCCCGCCGACACACCCAACTACGGGACTCGCCCACCGATTTACACGGATCGGTGGGTCGAGTCCCTTAGTTGCCAGGCATCATTCCTGTGCTCGTGTTCAGCATCATATTCTGGGATAAATAATTGAGATGGTTTCCCGTAGCCTTCCTCAATTATCTCAATAGTGCTTTAAACGTGACACCGCACTGAAATGGCAGCCCAACAGGACTCAGACACCTTTTGCCGCCGTCTCACAAAGGACGGGACCCTGTGTGGAATATTTTTTTTAGCATGGCTTCTACCCTTCGACTTATTCGACGTGGGTGACTTTAATTGGTACAATTATCATTTTTCCCATGAGCAAAGATCTAGGGATCATCAGAAAGAACAAATCCTACCTCCACGTCAAGACTGTAGTCCATCGGGAGTGATGGAATTTATATTGACAAAATACGAATATTTCAGAGTTCAAGTATGGACGTAGATAAATTTTGGTTATTGTGGTTATCTTGATTAAATCTCAAAAATTCTAAGGTTTCCTAGAATATGGTAAATGGGAGTTTAGTGTCTAATACTTTTCTGGTGCATATGTTATCTATTCATATTCTATGTTCACCGGCATCGATGAGAAGCCTTCATAGTGATATTTTTAATACCGTATTAATGGAAATAATTTGAAATTTAATAGAGTTATAGGAACATGTGGATATATATTCAATTACCATTGTTTTAACCTAAAACACGAGCACTAAAATGCATCATGTTAGCTAATTTATTCGATAAAATGGAGATGACAGAGGAAGAGTGCGTCTTTAATTATTGTATCACAACTCTGAACTTCTTTACTAATTCATATAAAATTATTCACGTCTTCTTACGGTTTCAGTAATTCACTTCGAATATTGAAAAAAACAAACCCTAATCCTGAGGATTAGTACCGTTATTACATTAGACTCGGTAGAGTACAGTCATCCGTCACATCAACCGTCTTTTTCCTCGCTAATAAGTAGATTTGCTCTACTCTCAGGATCAATGTAGAGCTCCTTGTGTTTAAAATTAATTATTTGTATTAAAATTTCTCTCCCCCATGGGCTTTAACCTATCGGCCAACGGTGAATCAAATTGAAAGACACTCTGAATAAGATGAGCCGTAGACCCAAGATTTTGGTGGCCTCTTTATACATTCTGGAAATGCATAATTCCATTCAGAAGCGCTGTTAACTTCATCCTTCACCAAAAAACCCTCATCAATTGTTAGCATAAGGTTATCTTCACGATTTTGAATGCTACCAAAATGATCGCAATGGACTGAGGTTCTTCATTTTCTTCTCATAATGTTATTTTATTCAGAATATTTTGTCCCAGATTTTCTTTTTCCGCGCGATTTGTTAATCTCTAAAATGAAATGTGCAAATTTTTCAGAAATGGAAAAGGAATAAATATAACCATATATATTTCATAAAATTTTATTTACATCGGTACATTTTGTGATTACATCAGTTTTTTCAAAATATAATGAAAAAAGGTTCACGACACATATTTCCAGGAGTTCTAGAACTATTTCATCCACCCATTACTCATTACCATGCATGTAGAACGTAGACTCCAATGTGTAGAACTCTTTTTTTAAGAATATGTGTCACTCATATAGGATTTAATTCGCAAAAAAATTTTGATTAAATGCTTTCATGGTTCTCTTCATGAAATGTTTTCCATTCCCACCGACCAATGTTGGAAAAATCTTTATGGCATCGATGGTAATTTTTCAGACAATATAACTATTTCATTATCTAAAGTTAATTACTGATGGGGAATTTTTTACTGTATTAGGAGTCTCCTTCAAATGATCTTGTTTAGTACAATATATAAATTTGTATTAACTCCAATATTTAAAAAAAGAGAAAATTCCTTTAATATCGACAATATGCATGTATGCACCTCCTCAAAGCTTTTTAAATCTTCTTATTCCATTACCCATTTCATTTTAATTAATACCATTAATTAATTTGAAAGCAACACAAAATTTCTCACAATAGAAAAGGCAGCATTTGAATTAAATTTATATACATAATATTAATATTAATACAATAGTTATTAGCCGATCATTTGGTTGAGTAGATTGGTTAGTAGGGCACATTCTGTGGCAAAAGCGAGGTAATACAAATATTATAGAGAATAAAAATACAAACCAAGACATAAACAACATACCATCGTAGAAAAGTACATCAATTGTCTCTCAGCTTAGTCATGAGCGTCTCAACGCTACTTGGGAAGGGCTCTAGAATAATTTCGGTAAGAGCATTCCAATCTTCTTTATCGCAATTAAAACAGGAATGTTTTCCTGTATTGGAGAAATGCCTTGGTGGTTCTATCTTTAAACTATAGTCTCTATAGGTATGCCCCGATAACAGGGATTTTCCAATCTTACTGAAATATCTTTCCATTTAGCATTCTCGATGTAAGATTAGTACATGCACTTCAGGCGTCCTTTAATCCTCCTTGATTCGAACGATTCCCAGCCCAATTATATATTTCATATGCTTTTTTAATGAACGCGGTAATCGGTATTCCATGCCTTCAGAAGAGAATAATTAACAAAAGAGGGCTAATTGGTACATTCAATCATCCTAAATTGCTGTTTTGGCATTTTGAATTACTTTTATAATGATGGTCATTGGATGTACTGCTTGGAATGTGCACAATTTATTCAGAAATTTAAAGTTGTCAAGTTAACAAAGTCTTGCTTTACAGTTAGAAGGAATCGAAAATATGGCGGTATGCATGGTGTAACAAAATTACCATTAATTTCAAAGTTCATTTGAAAAAATCATGCCCTTTACCAAAGGTCAAGTGAATTAAATCTAAATAGTTGTAATAACGTTTGTCTACATATTGTCAAAAACAACGATGAAGTATAATATGCGCATGGATTTCATACATTGTGTACTCTAAGATTTAACTAGCAACGTAGGGTCCGGAAGGACAAGAGACTGTCAAAACAGTGGACTTTACCTTCATTAACCTCACTTTAATAATCTATTCGTTTGGAGAATGCGGCAGTGTGAAAGTTCGCAATAATTTCGAGTCATATGCTAATTCACCGGCCAAGTGATGTTACCTGTGCTCGAGGGTAGTGCGATTTCACAGAATAACGAGCACGGGTGGGCGAGTTACTAAGAGAATAGTGGGCTTTATCGTCATAAACTTCTCTTTAATAACCCATGAATGTGGACGAAGCGGAATACTGGAAGTACGAGATACATGGGCGTAAAATGCAAATTCACTTACCATGCTATGCTACCTCGGAATAATCAATGACTTCCTGTGTATTCTGCTTTTTTCTCAACTTTATTTCTTTCAGCTGAAACGTTATTGTAAAATCAATATCCCGGTGAATGGAATACATCTATATTAGTATTCTTATTATTGATGACTTTGCGGTTTTCCGCAATTAAATTTAAAGTTAAAATTGTAAATGAAAATAATCATAAGAAATAATTTAAATTGCAGTCCTCATTTGCTTTTTTTTCTAGTACTTTCTCGGGGATTAATCCGTATAAATATATGGTAGCGAAAAAACTATAAAAAAGGACATTCCAAGGTCTTTTTTGAACTTTTTTCTTGAAATAAAAGACCATTTACGTGAGGTTAATATTTGAAAACCGCTTTTTTAGTATGGTATCCTAGGATTCACAGAGGTCATTGTATCGTAAGGAATTACCAATATTTTTATTTTGCTAATGCAATAATTTTCTAGAAATGTAAATATGCAATCTCGAAAATTATAAAACGATAGTTTAAGGTTCCCTGGACTAAACTTGGGTTTATAGTGTGAAATAATGTAGCCATTAGTAAATCATAATATCGTGGGGTGCTGAATATGTATGCGGAGAGTAAAATTCTTGGTTTTCCGGAAAATTATCAGGCTCATATCACCCATTATCTAAACCAAGGAGTAAACGTCCAAAATGTGATATGTTCATAATATCAACTCACTTTTTGTTCATCGTCGTAGATTAAATACACTTTTATCGTTGTTCTATGAACAGCATACATAAATGGATAAAAAATAATGAAATTTGTTTCCGACAAGTTGTCGAATTCTAGATTGAGTAAACATTTTAAGGAATCAGAATTAGACGAATTATATTGAGAGGACTAAAATTAAGCAAAAATCATGAAAATAAAAATTGAGATTTTTTACAAAACAATAACTTTCAAGCAGAAGGGTATCCAAAATTGAACATGCTTAACTTTCACCAGTCAGACAATGGTAATTAACTCACTGATTTCATGCATTTCATTCAAGCACTCATTCTCGTTTCGGTCTTAAAGGAATATACTCGTACTTGTTATTCTTCATTTAGCGGACGTAATAAGTTCATGGCAGTAATGTTTTGACTACTTGGTAATTTCTGCTTGCGTCTAATCCACGTGGCTTTATTTGAAAAAAGAATGATTTCTTGAAACCAAAACAAAATTAGACGGCATCTTCAATGGGTTATTTTAAGAGGATGATTGGCGGCTCGAAAAAGATACAGAGAGGTTTAAAAGAAAAGGAAAAACGCAAATATATAATTATTTTTGCCTCCCGAATATATCCTTCCTCTCTCCCATCCCTCCCGGAGGAGCTCCGTTGAAGGGGATTCTTTTAGAACTGATAGTTCCGCCCCCTTTGTGAACAAACCCTCGCACGGCCGTTTTTAGCTCTACCAGGCGAGAGAAAGTTTACGTGCGAGCTGCCACTACACTTCCCTTTTACTACTGAGAGAGAGGTGGGTGAGTCAGTTTCCCCAAACGGACGCCCCCACCCATCCAACCCCCCCCCCCTCCGCAGAATATCGCGTTTCCGTCGAGTTTACCCGCTCCTATTCCTTAATTCGTTCCGTGGGCGGCTGGGCGCGTCAGGTGGGGATGAAAATGGCGGAAACGGGAATGGGGTGGGGTGGGAGGGAAGGAGAGGGAGTGCGGGGGAGGGATGAGGTGGGAGAGAGGGTGAATTGGGAGGGGGGGTTGTGGAGAGGTCAAAAAGCGTGGGCGGGAGAGCACCCGTCGTATACCTCTTATGCCAATCTCCTCGCACACTTCGCCACCCATTTCGCGGAGTGTTCCCAAAGAGCCATCCCTTCTCCCTCCTTCCCTCCGTCGAAGAACGCCTTTCCATTCTCGTGGGTGTGTGGGAGGAATGAAGCTTGATGTCGCGAGTGATCTCCCTCGTGTATGGGTTTTTTTCTGACCTGCTCTTAATTTCTCTCGACGGTTTCCAATCCATAACTCAAAGAAATAATAATTGAAAATTTCTTTCCAGCCAAAAAATGAAATGGACTAAAGTGATTGAATAGGGATGAACAATTTGAAATCTTTCAACGGAAGTGTATGCAAACGGTGGTGCCCTACACGATTATGTTCGTTGGCAAGAGTAGAACGAAAAAGCGAATTAAATGATTGATGGTTTTCATAAAATAAGGATTATTAATAATTTCCTGCTGGCGGAATAGGAATATATAATTAATTCTATTTTGCGTGGCGTCTGCTATGACTTATCTATGTATAAGTTCTGACTTTGCATGCCATTATTGTCATTCATTGTCATCTCAACAAGTGTTTATTCCCCATATATTTTAGAGATAAATTCCAAATCTTGATTTCTTTGTGCATTTACTATGGTGATTTCATTTTTTATGCATCCTAGTTTTTTTAATCAACAGCAAATTGGAACCATCTCAAGAGTCAGTAGTAAATAGTTGTGGACAAATAATTGAAAATGTTTGAACTAATTTATTGGTAAACCGCGGGTTTGATTCTCTGATTTCATCTGATTCTTATTAAGAATTTATAAATATATATATATATATATATATATATATATATATATATATATATATATATGTACATATATAGGAATATAACTTTGACAGCAAAATGTTTATTTAACACTTCCACGTTACTTCGAAGAAATCAAATATATATGTACATACATACATATTAATCTAAATAAATAGATATTAGAAAATTTAACACAAAATAAAATATTAGATTTTAGGTATCCATGAAAGAAAATGAAAGAAGCAGAGTAGAAATTATACAAATTCATATAATTTCATTAATTATTATTACATGAAAAAACGAGATATAAAACTCTGAAGTTGCCATTAAGCATTCGGAAAATTATTCTAGTGATTTTAAAATACGTTTTTGCGCATTCCCCATTTGAAGCACAAACTAATGAGTTCCAAACGTTTCTTCCATTTCTTTCATAAATCCCGGACGGAGTATTTAATTTCGTCTCCAAAAAAGAGATTTTCTCTGCATACATTACTCGCTATAAAAACAAATGTTCATATCTTTGTTTGAAGTCTAACGTATTATATTTAAAAGTGAAGCGTAAGGTAAGATAATAAAGCACAGAAATTATCCGAAAAATCAGAATGTTGGGGTCCCCCGAAGATAAATATCTACGAGGCATTTCTAGGAATAAAGCAGCCCAATTTCGCGTGTTAATATTGAATTCAGCGCCTCCGCCGTTCATGTAGATTCAAATTTTCCAGGAAATAAATCATCCGGTAAATGTGAGCTCATGGAAAATGGCGGTTAATTAACAAATGTGAGAAATACATTAATCATACGTAAAATGTTAGGAATTATTAGAAAAGTAACGTAAGCTAGAATTAGTGAAAAATATTAACAAATATCATAAGAATATTATGTATACATCCGAAAATTCGAGAACAAGTGTGTTCCTCTTTTATATGTTTTTCTGTGTTTGTGTCTACTAGTGTTAATTATTACTTTATGTATAATAGAATATATATATATATATATATATTCTATTGAAACCGTTGTGTTTATGGTTTCATCAGGGAATAGTTAATATTAGCCCTTTTTGGATAATAAAAAAGGTTCAAGGGTGGTATTTCTGGTGGTGGGAGGTTGATGCATAGACTCGATCAATTGAAAGGCAAAATACGTCAAGGGTTAACGGAAAACAAAATAATTGGTTCTTCCACATAAATTTTATTACACACTAATAATATTTGTAATAAATAGTTATGTGTAATAAATTTTATAAGGAAGAACTAAGTATTTTCTTTTCCGTTATGAATCGCTTCCACAAAGTGACACCTCAAACCATTCTTTTTAGGTCAAGGGATAGTGTTGATGATTCTTTGTGAGTAAATTTAGTCATCGGATTCTCTTACTAAGAGTATATGCTGTTAAAGAAACTATTTTTTGTTGGATGTTTGAGCGTAAATGCAAAAATATGAATTTCATTTAACTTGTCGGACAATAGACTGAGTAAATAGATGTCTTTCCGAATCAATTCATTTTCTTTAATTTCGATGAAATGACTGCCGAATGCGAGCTTAGAAATCATCTGTGGCACATGTTCCGTTGCAGTTCGTGTCAACTTAAATGCGAACTTAATTGTGTAGAAATAAACGTGGGTTAGCCCCGATAGAATATTTTTCCCCGTAAATCCTCACTGTTTTATATTGGCTTACATGAGAACCCGCTTGTCCGCTCCGCTATCGTTTGAGCGCTTAGTAAACCCTCATGCTCCAAAAGTTTTGCGGGATGCATAATGACTCGATTCAGTTTTAACGCAGTTCTGGAGAAATTCGGAGCCACTCGCCTCCCCCCCCCCTCCCCCGTTGAAAATCATTAACAAACAAGTCAAATGAAAACTTTCCTTTTAAATTACTCTTTTCCCCCTCCCTTCTTGTTTAATTTGGATTCCAGGAAATAACTTTGCTGGTGTTTCACGGAAACATGGAAACGGGTATTATCTGCCATTTTAGTCTCTCTCGTTAACCTTATAAGGATTCGGTTCATTTCGAAACATGCCCTTATCCGGATTCACATAACTCCAATGGCCAGCTTGGGCGTGGCAAAGGAGGGGGGGGGGTGGATGGTCGAATGAGGCCCGTAGCAACAGCGAACGAGGGAGTATGTTCTTTTTCACCCTCGCCCAGGATCAGTCATGTTTTGCAATTCATTAGTTTATTATTTTGGCGGAGCAGGACGTCAGGACGGTGAGACGAAACGGAGCTAAATGTGCTGAAATCGGCGGTTGTGAAGGATTCCCATCGCCTTTCCAAGCACTCATCTTCGTCAGCGTTTTTCTTTGGTGGCAGTCATTTTATCTCTCGGGCCCCATGAGAAAAGTTACGTAAAAAATATTTCCGATCAAATCGTTGCTTGCGATAAGCGTTTGGGAAATTCAATTCTAAAACATACTTGTATTAAACATTACCAATAATAATTTAAATAGTCGATGTAGTAGAACTTAATCAGTCACAATCAGTCGAGAAAGGTTGTCGGTGGTGTTGTTTGGTCAATATTTATTTGTGACCTTCCCAGTAGGTATAAAAAGGGGTATCAGTGGGAAAAAAAATATGAAGAGAATAATATTTTGGATAATTTTGATCTTTTTAATCGTCATTAATTATTTATCTCGTCCAGAGTTCAACTGTATGGGGACTAAAATATGATTAATTATTCATTGATGTACTCACAATACTGGAATGATATTTTTCTTTAGTTTAAAATACGGCCGGTATTCGTGTTGTCTTGTATGTGAAATTTGGTTGAGTTGCCATTAGATTAGGTTCGTTAGAAGGTGGCAATGTCAGAGTGAGCGGTCTTATGTCACCATATCCGAGTTAAAACGCGTTATCCGTCGAGTGGTAAACGCAGTGAGTTTTAAATTCACGTCAAAAAATTAAAAATATTTTGCAATTTTATTCTGTATAAAGGCATCCCAACTGAAACTCCCCTGGGGGTAGCTTTTTTTTAGACCGGCTCATGAAATAAGTGTCGCCATTTCAATCCGCGTCTACACGAGGACTAATGAAAAATATGTTTTCTTCTCTTTACAAAATTACTTGGAATGCTTGCACCAAAATGAAATCTCAGTTATATTTGCTCATTCGTGTAATTTAATTTTAGATTCCGAGTTTCTGAAATGTACGTTTGCGCTGATATATTACGTATGCATGAAACAAATTTCATAAAATTGTTGTCATTAGAAGATGCATTTATGCTTAAATTAATGTCGGAGTTCGTGGTTGAAAACTTATTGCATGCCAATGACACGTACAGATGCGTCTGAAACTCTGAAAGGTTCATCAGATGGTGTAATGATGATAAAATGATAGAACAAGTGTTTACCGGCACAAAGGAGGTAGACACTGAAGGTATTGCGGTTGGGTATTTTACTTATTTGGAAGAAATTATTGTATTTTCAATTAATGCAAACAAACAAGTCTGATTTATCAATAAATTTCGCGTAATCATTGCATGGCCTACTTTAGGATTTTTTTTTAACTTTTTCCCTTTTCCTGTTATTGCAAACACTTTCACTATAAACTGGAAACATCTTACAGTATAATAATAAGCGAATGAAGTTTTCATTATTTGTGTTAATTCTCTTATTCTTAATGTGGCAATTTCTTTCGTCATTTTTTAAATGTCATGTGAAATTTATAATTGCAGTTCAAATGAAAAATATTAGTAATGAGGCTATTCTGGTAAACGTCTCAATATTTTTATTGAAATTAAGTACATTGTTCTTCAAGAGTTTAACTAAACTTAATGAAGTAAGAGCTACAATCAGTAATCAATATCAGTAAAATGATTTGCTGCAATAAAAATGTATTTTTTTTAAGAACTCTATAAAGGAATTTTTATGAACATAATAATTATCAAAATGATTAAATTTTCACAATGTGAATCAAAATATACACTTAAAATCTTTAGCCGATTTTAAGGACTTTTAACATGCCAAAATATTAAAAACCAATTGCAAATTTACTTTGTGGTCTCTTCTCCCCTTGGGTGAAATTGTTAATGGGTAAAAATTGGAATTAATATTAACTAGATAAATCGTATTTGAATCGTTTGAGAGAAAAACATAAATAATATGTTTAAAAAATATTTATAATAAAATTCTACTGAATAAAGCCATTGACTACACAAATGAAAAAGTTGGCTTTTGCATCGGATGATTGAACCCACGTAACATTTACAAATACTATATATTTACGCTTTGAAACCAACTTTCTCAGAATGATTCACATCACAACAAGTTCGCCAAAGGATGGAATCCACTGGCACGCTTCGTTCCTTCATTTAATTTAATATCGCTGAACGAAGATATTTTTTCCATCACCAATCCTCTCAACTCCACGTTTCGATCACCCCCTCGAAATTTGCCGAAAAAATCTCTCCTTATCTTCCTTTTCTCCCAAATGGCCTTGAGCTCTCGTGGAGATTACGTGAGAGTTTTTTTTTTAATGGAAATCTGTGTGGCATAGCGACCGGATAGCTATCTTAATTCGAGATTGAATGAATCGTTGTCAATGTGACAAAGGATTCAAGGGGACTGGAAAGCATTTTGAAAACTCGAAATCTGTATGAATATGGGATTAAAGATATGTTTGGTTGTTCTTTCGCACGAGTTTACTGAAAACTAATTCACTCTGATCAACAAATCTCTTTGATTTGTTTCTCTCAAATTTGATATTGCTAAGAACCAAGAAACCTAGAGGATACGCATACGGAAAGTACTAAAAACTCAAAGGCGGGAAATACAATATGTCAAACTACCGTAAAATCTTTTAGCCTGTCCCCAACATGTTTTCTAACCCTTTCTTTTTTACCCTCTGTATCGTCAGAATGTCAATTTTTCAATCGCTAAAAATGATATGATTCGCCACGAAGCGGTTTCGTTACAATCAAATACAAGCGTATGTAACAATTGTACAATGTATGGAAACAATTGTATGCATGCACGCCTGTAAATGAGGGATTCATATATTTGAATTAATTCTGTGCAGCCAGATTCCCAGCATAATTTTCGAGTCTTATCACTCCTTTACCACATAAATTAACATAATTTAAAGAATATGTTTAATGATAATGAATTTATTAAAGGATTACATTCCTTTTAGCTTACAATAACTATGATAAAAGAAAATATCCTTGGCTCACAATTACTGAACTTAGTAAGCCAAAATGTTGTTTTTATGAGGGACAATAATTTTCAAGCTTATTTCGTTGCAGCGGAATTATAGCAATATGACGTATGATCTCAAAAGTATTTCATCGTTTGGAGCTAATATTTTTGCTTAACATAATTCCAATAACAATTTCAGAAATTCATAACCATAAATAACCACTGGAAATCATGAATACACTTCATTGCAACAATTTCAGAGCGTAAAAATCATTTGCCTTGACCGGGATTCGAACCCGGATCCCTCGATATCCGGCCGAGTGCTTTAGCCAGTTAAGCTATATTTTTTTTTGCTCTGTGGTCTTTATGTATTTGTCATGGTCACTTGTTTTGCCAATTTTAGAGCTATCGCGGCGTCCTCTTAACATCTGAAATTTTTGGGCTTTTAAAGGAACAAGATGTTGTGACGAAACACCGTGCATACAATGTCACAGGCATTCGTAATCGCGCGCGACGCGCCACAGTCCACGAGTTTAAGCCAATTTGAAACATCGAGGGATCCGGGTTCAAATGCCGGTCAAGGCGAATGATTTTTACGCTCTGAAATTGTTGCAATGAAATGGATGTAAGCGGATGACTCCGTTAAAAGTTACTGTTGCGGCATCTCCCGCAGTTTCTGGAAATATGAATACACTTGTTACCATGGAGCGAAATCAACTCTGCCTTCTTATTGGCTCTACCGATATATACGAGTAAGGACCGTTGAATCCGGTCCCGCTGAGAGAATATTGGAGCTCACCTCCTCTGTAACTCTGTCAGTCTCATTCTTTATCCCACTATGATGTGCTCCGTCGTATATGTGTATTCTATATATAAACGATGAAAGGGCAGGAATAGGATAGGGATGTTGGACGGGATGAAGGAAGTACACAGAGATGAAGGGGACCTGATGTAGAGTAGGTTTTTCTTAGGAGTCACAAAATATTTATTTGATAGTTGTGTCCATCCGAAAACCTACCTTAACCGGTAGATTATCTAATAATAATAATATATATGTATATATATATAATATACATATATACATAAATATATGCATGCATACATAATTTTGGTCTCATTTTTGTAGAGCTGATAGCTCTGCTCATTAGCGAAACAATTGATAGGGAGTACACTTGGAAGTGTTACAGTGTCTTTTGATCGGAATGAACGTGTCGAAAAGCTATAGAGCCTTGCTCTCGACAAAACATTCGGAAGTTAAAATCAGTTCGGATCCTCCGCTGCGATAACCTCGTTTGATTATTCGACTACGTCTAAAACAGGGAGCCTGAGTGTTGATTACAGCAAGTGCTAAAACAGAGGAAGTTCTGGGCATCAAGCTCGTTCTATGGCTCAGGAATGTCATAATCAGAGAACCATCTCAAGCAGTCGGTAATTCATCGGAGCTACTGATAACATAAGACAGTCATCAGCAAAGAAGAGGGAGGTGCTGAAGACAGAGTGGGTGGATTCTGCTAAGGATGGTTAAGATTGACTTAGAACGGGACTGCGCTACGCTACTGACATCTGAGGATTAAGGCTCGAAGGATTATTAATCAATCATTCGAATGATTCATTCACCAATAATAATTCATTATTGGGGGACCAATCTTTAATGAAGAAATTCAGTTAGCCGTTCATGTAAAGTAATTCGTGTTTATTTATTTTTATGTCAATTAAATTATGAACAATGAAAATTAAGAACGAGCAGGTGCAACTTAATGTAGAGAAAATAATAAACTTGCGAAGAAAATAGTTTATGAAAACCGATAAATAGATGTAATAATGCTAGTTTCGTTAAGGTACTTATTCCAATTGAGAAGTTAAACATTCGCTCTATTTTTTTAAGTAATGATACAAGTATGGGCAACGTAATTTGCTGGCTAAATTATACTAGTATGGGAAGATATTCTTGCATAGGAGAGGAAAAATGATATATATATGTATATATGTATATACATATTAGTCACAAAATTGTTTATTTGATAGTTGTGTCCATCCAAAAACCTACCTTAACTGGTAGATTACCTAATAAATAAATATACATATTCTTCTTCTACCTTTTTACTCTCTTAAATTTACTGCTTGTTGGAAAAATATCGTTTCATCCACAGCAACAGATTTAAAAAAATAGGGTGATGGGTTACACCCGAGCTGCCACCAAGATAAATCCTACTTAGTCATTGTAATAATAATTGTTCAATAAATGATCCTCGGGAGTTCGATGCAGCACTAATTTTTTCCTCAGATATATTCGTGCACATATAATATTGCAAGCAAACTTTCAAGCTATGTAGCTATAAGTAGACCTTTTCATGCCCATTAACTCCCTCATAGAACAAATATTTCTTAGCTCCAGGTATTCGATCGATCCCTGTATGCAGAGTTCAATGCACCATACACGAAGAAACTCAAAGATAGTCTCTTTAACATTAATAGTTAAAATTTAATATTAGAATTAAGAGGTGTTTGAGGTTATCTTGCCATAATTTCTTAGTGCCTCCTTGTCACTACATCTTATCCTCTCTAAAGAGCTGGAGACTGAAATTAGCACGCATTTTAATCCGTGAAAAAAATATGCTCTACAATTCTGTTGTAATTAGAGTGTTTAAGAATTAATGTCCTATATTACCCATGTAAACGTACGTGTTTTCATAATAGGAAAAAATGATGCATCAGAAAACCGGTGAAATTCGGAGACCATACAAATTTTCGTTAACTTTATCATTCCGCTCATTTCATTTTCAAACTTTTGAGGCTATAATTAGAGCTGTAGTACATGGCGCAAATTGAATCCAACATGGCGTAAATTGATCGAAAATATCACGGAGATTCTAATGAGGAAACATAATACTCTTGGGTGATAGCACCGTCAGGTTTGTGCTTCGTTAGGTTTCAATGCGTTATTGGCGTGGAAGTTTTAGTGAACTTTTGATATCATAAAATTCAAAATATAGAAAAGTGAAAACTTGTTATCATTTTTAGACACCATAAGTTTGAGTGAACACTTCCACACTGGGTCCTTTTGCTTTTTTTCTTATATTCAGTTTGACCCGTCTGTTTTAGTGAAAATATGTTAATACTTAAAATTAATTTTTTTCTCTGGTCTTTGTAATTATTATTGTAAACAATCAAATAAAAACATACAGCAACGGAAATCACCCAAATAAATAAATAAGATTGAGAGCCGTGCTGTCGAAGAACATAAATTTCTCCGCTGTAGCATGTGTGTTGTACGTCCTTGTTTCGTTTTGCCCATCAATAAATTGTCTAGTGAGAATTAATTCAGCATTTTTGGATTTTTTTATTTTTATGAAAGTATCATAATTGTTGTTTATTTGATACACGTATAATCTATTGTTGGCAATTTGAAATATTTCCAACAAATACTTTTAACTCTTTCGTGATGCTAATAGGTTCTTCGTTATACGAGGGATATTCAGAATGTAAGCGTACTGAATTTTTCCATTTTATGTAAAAATATATTTGTAAAAAATTACATGATATTGAAGTCATATATGTTAATTATTTTTCCACGCAGTCGCCTTCCCGTTCTATTTAGGTTTTAAACCGTGGCACAAGTTTTTTAATTCCGTCTTTATTGAGCTCTCCCGCCATCTCCTTCGTCCACTTACAGACCTCTTGTTTCACCTCGTCATCGGTTGAAAATTTTTTCCCACCCATTTGAGTCATCAGAAAGGTAAAAAGATGAAATCTAAAGACGCCAAGTCAGGGGAGCATGCAGGGTGGTTAAAAATGTCCCAAACAAACAAATTCTAAAGCGCTTTAGTGGAGTTGGCCGTGTGTGGGCGGGCGTTGCCGTGTAACAAACACACTCCCTTAGTCAGCATTCCCCTCCATTTGTTTTGAATTGCTCTCCTGAGGTTTATTATGATCTCAAAGTATCGTGGTGCATTAATTGCCTCCCCCTGAGGCAAGAATTCGATCAAAATGATCGCTTTTCGGGCCCAAAACACGGATGCCATGATTTTGTGCCCGAAATTGAGGTTTTGATTTTTTTTTGCAGATAGGGGGATCATTGTACCGCCACTGTGAGGACTGTATTTTTGTCTCAGGGGTGAAATTAGCCATTCACGTTTCATCACGAGTCACAATGGAGCTCAGAAAATTCTCACCTTCAAATTCAAATCGCTCAAGGAGCTCGCGAGCGCTAGCGACCCGATTCAATTTGGGCTGCTCTGTCAGTTGTTTTGGGACCCATCTTGTGCACAATTTTTGGAATCCCAGCGTTTCTGTAATTGTCTCATATAAGAGAGATCTGGAGATTAGAGGAAACATTGCAGAAATCTGTTCGCTGTAAATAAGCCGTCTTCACGAACAATCTCATCGAGTTTTTGCACCAACTCATCGGTCATAATTGAAGTTCTTCCACCCCTTTGCCCGGCATAAAAATTAAAAAACAAAAAAAAAGGCATTCTTCCTTCATTAAACTCTCGACACCACTTAAACATGTTCCTACGATTCATAGCACCTTCGCCATTGGCAGTTTTGATCCGTGCAAAAATATCAGTCGGCGTTTTTCCATTCGCGACAAGGAACCTTATGACACCTCGCACTTGGCGGGATTTTTATCGAAATATTTCATAGAAACGGCCACTACAAGGCGAGTTTTGGTAATGACGAAGATCGCCGGTGCCCGTTGTGTTCAGAAACTATCGCCACCACCATTCAGTGTTGCCAAAGATTGAAAAAAATTCCTACGGTACGAGAACTCAGGAGTACTCTTACTTTCTGCATATGCCTCGTAATTTCCTCGATGGATACGATTAACTATCTACGGAGTTTAACAGTTGATAGTGTATTTTTTAATCCTTATTCTTCGATATGTGACCAATATTGGTCAAACCGATGATAAATGTACGTTTTATTACAATTAATTTCTCAAATATACCAAAACTAATGTTTTTGGTATATTTGAGACACCTATCCTTCATGCCGTTCCCTTTCATTGCACGTACATAATGTTAAATAGCATCTCATTAATGTAAACAAAAAATACCGGGACCGTAAACTTGAATGGCACTAAATAATAATAAAATTAAATAAATTTAAATTTATTATTATTATTTATTATTATTTTATTTATTATTATTATTATATTTATTTATTTATTTATTTATTTTTGTTATTATTTAGTGCCATTCAAGTTTACGGTCCCGGTATTTTTTGTTTACATTGATTCACGACGTTCCTTGTATATTTAAATAGCATCACATAAGTTTATTTCAGGAAACGTAATCCATTTTATTAATTTCTTCTTTGATTCTCTGTCCTTGCATAATGTTCCTGTCTCGGTCACTTTCATTAATTCAAAGTTTCAGACGTTTTATCACCTGTTCCGGGGACCTCTAATATTTTTTTGACGTGAGAGTCTCTTAGACTATATTAATTCATGACTTTTATGCTTTTACCCTTGTTTTCAAACAGTTTGTTCTCCTCTCATATTTCTCAAATATCTATTCGGCGGTTTCATTCAAAAGTTTTAATATTTCCAACTGAAACAGTTTTATAGAATATTCTCGAGTTCAATGTACTCTGATCTCCTTCAACTGATTGCGTCCGTTCAAATCCGTTAATTACAATTTTTTGGGGTAATACATGAAACTAATAAACAAACTTGTGATTTCTGATAGTTACAGGCCGTAAGATTTAGAAACAGATTCCTTCATATGGGAATTTATTGACCAATCAATCATTGATTTTTTTTGTTAACCTTTTTAAATGATAATTTTATGATAGCACGTTTGCGATAAATGTTCGTACCATCAGGATGAATGGGGCCACAGAGTCTTCGATTCTTCCTCTGATTTCCTATGAAACCATATTCAGAATATGAAATGTAAAATGCGGTGGGTCTTAAAAGCACATCCAGAAAGGATTTTATTCTCTGACGTGTGCTTGAAATTAATGCTTCTTTTGAAACGGGATATGATTATATAAACTGGGTACGGTTACAATGTTATGCCGTCAACTTCGTATTTTATGCGCCAGGCCAGTGACGAACGAGGAGTAAAATAGTCCTTACCATGAAAATGTATGTGAGTGGTCCAATCCAGAAGGGACTAATTAGAAGAGCGCTGTCACATCCGTTGTCTCGGGAGAAATGGGAGCCCACCGTGATCCATGGCAGAGGAGGGAGAACGTGGCTGCTTTCCTACTTCTTCGTTAATTCGCCAACGTGCTTAATTCACGCTACTCTGTGCTCCACATTCTACGAGTCTCTTTAATGTTAGACGTGGGTGCTTACGAAACTCAGAAATGGGGATTGTTAGAATGATGGAAAGGAATGTGGTACCTATTTACTTACAACGCTTTCATTGCATACATATGTATTATATTTGACGTAGAAGTTAGCGTAAATCCTGTAATAGTATATTTTCTTGCCTCGGAAACCATCTTATGTGAAAACAATTCTTTAAGTCAGCATATTCTGGACCTTTTACGGCTAATGGAGGAAATACTTTTGTCCATTCGCTCATCCATTGATCCATCCATTATTTCCTTCCTCGAAATGTAATTCCAATAATCTAGCTATTGATTCAACCATATTTTACTAATCAAATGGATTCTTGTGATAGTTTTGATGGTGCACCGTCAAGAAACCATATTAATGAATCTGAAGGTTGGTATGATAGTAGGAGGAGAGAGCGTGGTTAGTATTAACTCCAAAGGCGTGTGAAATTCGCACCAGAGAGTAGGAGGACCGGATAATTTTCGGATGAATGACAATTAATATATTTTGACGTTTTTCAAAAATAAAACCACTTTGCTTTTCCACATAAACTTTTTACTCTCACGACCCAGATTTCGTTATAGCATAACATCATCAGGTAAAAATACAAGTCAAGCACAGTATATATATATATATATATATATATATATATATTATTAGGTAATATACTGGTTAAGGTAGGTTTTTGGATGGACACAACTATCAAATAAACATTTTGTAACTCCAGACAAAACCCAATCCAGCAACCTCGTCTACATCAGGTCCCTCTTCATCTCCGTGTACTTCTTTCCTCCCTTCATCCCGTCCAACATCCCTATCCTGTTCCTGCTCTTTCCTCGCTTGCCCAACATTCTCCCCTCTATTACCTTCTTCAACATTCTACTACTGCTCAATACGCCTTTCATCCATTTTTCCTGCCTCCATAGGATTTCTCTCAACAAACCCCTCTCCTCACCCACCATCTCCAGTACTTCCTCATTTGTTTTCCTTTCGGTCCATTTCACCTTCTCCATTCTTCTCCACACCCACATTTCAAAAGCCTCCAATCCTCCTGCTTCAGTGACCACGTTTTCGAGCCGTACATAGATAGCTACGCTCCATATCAGAGTTTTTACGAGTCTTGTCTTAACATCTTTACTCAACGTCCCCGTCATCAACTCCCTCCTCCTTGAGAAAGCCTCCTTGCCTAGCGCAATTCTTCTCCTTACGTCCCTACTACTTTGACCGTATTGGTCCAAAACACTTCCGAGATATGTAAACTGCTATACCTGCTCTATTTTTCCCCGCCTATTTTAATATTTAGCTTAGCCTTTTTCTTTCTGGAAAATCGCATAATCTTTGGTTGTTTAATATTGATTCTCATCCCATATTTATCACACTGAACCTCCAATTCACTCAATAATACTTGCAACCCCTTAGCTGACTGAGCAACTAAGGCTTGGTCATCAGCAAACCTAACCGATTGTACGAATTCCCCTCCGACTTTCATTCCTACCTCCAGTTCTTCCCATGCCTCTTTAATCATTTCCTCCACATATACGTTGAACAGCACCGGTGACAATGGGCACCCTGCCTTACCCCTCTTCCTAACACTGCCCATCCGGACTCTCCGTTCCCCACTCGCACCTGAGCAGTCTGAGACATGTACAGGTTGCGGATCAGTCTCCTGTCCCTCCAATCCATTCCTATTTTCTGCAATACACGCATTATTGTTTCCCAATTCACTCTATCAAACGCTTTTTCGAAATCTACAAAACAGGCAAAAACGTCCTGATTGTATTCTATATTCCTCACGATTAGTGATCTCATTACTGCAATGGCATCACGCGTACCTCTTCCTTTCCTAAATCCAATCTGATCATCCCCTAAGTAATCATTTGCCTTACTCTCTATCCTTTTTTTGATGATCCTGAGAATAACTTTAGCTGCGTGGGATATCAAAATTATTGTTCTGTAATCCTCACATGATGTAGCATTTGCCTTTTTTGGAACAGGAACTAACACCGATCTCACAAAATCTTCCGGCCAGATTCCCTCCTCATAGGTACTACGAATCAGTCCATATGGAGTCTTCTTCCCACATTTTTATAAACATTTCAACAGTTCCACAGGGATGTTGTCCACCCCCACGGCCTTTTTTGCTTTCATCTCCTTTAATGCCCTTCCTATTTCATCGTCGAGTATGCCTAAACCTAAGCTATCTTCTTCTACGACATGTTCCTTTTCTATATATATATTCTACACATATCTCTGGGCGGAGGGGAAGAGGAGGTAGGAAATAAAGGATTGGTTGAGCTAGGAAGAGGGGTGCTAAAAGTCTATGGTTTGAGGTGGAGAAGGTGGATTGGTAATATTGACAAAGACCCTTTATTTTAGCCCCCCTCTCGGTACCTCAACCTTTCTTTCCTACCTCCTCTTCCCCTCCGCCCAGAGATAGGTATATATACTGTGCTTGACTTGTATTTTTACCTGATGATGTTATGTTATAACGAAACCTGGGTCGTGAGAATAAAAAGTTTATGTGGAAAATCAAAGTGGTTTTCTTTAAAAAAAAGTCAATATGAAGATGTTCCACCAAGTTACGCCAGAAACTGTTTCAATATATTTTATTACATATATCTTATACGGAAAGCCTTACTCCTCATTTCCCAGGATTTCTTCTCCATTCCTACGTGTGAACGTGTCTATTGTCAATTGAAGTCATCTCTACCAGGACGTATTACTCGTATTGCTATAAGAATAAAATTTTTCATGCAAATTTGAATTGGCTCATTACGATATCTTATTGAGGTGGCTGATTTTCATAATAAATGAACCCCTCTTGGATGTTTCCTGGTGGAAACATATCGGCATTCGCCAATGTATTTATTTACACTGCTTCACAGATTTTGCTTTTAAATCGATAAAGTATAAAAATCAGAATCCTCGTGGACGATGAGGAGTGTTTTTTTCTTGATCCTCAAAATAAATATTGCCTTAAAAGTACGTAGGTCAGAAATGATCAAGGTTCGTCTTCTCCCCTGCGCACGTGAAAAATGAGACTTGATAAGCTTACTCAGCAAAGTGTTGTCTACGGTCCTTACGTAGTATCACCATCATACGATATGAAGCCTTACTCCCCTCTTGACCTTAATTAAAATAGCTTAAAAACTTGGCACGAACAACCAGCGAAACTTTCGGCAGTGGGCATCAAATATCGCCAACACCACCCACATAAATCCTCACCCTGCTTTTTATTCACCCACATGACACCCTTCCCATAGCAAGAAGGACTGCTTTCATTTACTGGAACCCCATCGTGCAAGCTATCACTCACCACCAGCAAACAACAACACCACTCACGACAGGTGCAGTTATCTCTCAAGTTACGCACTTGATTCGACTTTCGCATGACCACAATAAACGGGAGCTGGCAAACACGCACGTGCTGCGTAGTCTTTCGATTAGACAAGGTCGTTTTCAACCTTCCCTCTCGCTCTCGCCTGACACCAGGTGGTAGAGTAAATACCCCGAATATTGACGGGAGGGGAGGAGGAGAAGAAAATGGGTAGGTGAGCAGAATGAGAAGGGGAGGAAGTTCCAACCTAAGCAAAGCCCCTCCGAATAAGGTTGGAGGAGTTAATATCTGGGGGTGTCGAGAGAAATTCCTTAACCGTTGTCACTGTCTTTGCAGCCTTTATATGAGAATATTGCGACAAGACCCCTTTGGCTCTAAGATATATTGCGTCGACCAACCCTGATATTTTTCAAAGTTTACAAATTTGAGCGCAAAAGTTTGTCGTCTTTATTATGAGTTCCATTACTTATAGAATGCTCAAATCTGTCCACGCACGTAAGCTCAGTTGAATCTCGTGCAAAAGGAAAAAGCTTCATGAAGATATAAAATATGATAAGAAACAAATCTTAAACTCTTTAAAAAATCTGTCTCCAATTCGTTATTTTCCTAGAAATAAATAAAAGATGTATTGAATTATATCCAGAGTTAGCACACACACACACACGCACACATAGCGCACTCCTTCTCAAAAGAATTAATGGGGTTATTTAAATATGGAAAAACAAAATTTCATCTTATTTTACGGGGAGGAAAAGTAAATATTTGAATATTAGTTCCCTAGAAATATCCATGTGGTGTGGAGTATTGAATAATGGACGGCGTGGAAAAATGTTTGGAAAAAAGACCTCTAGTTTTTCTTAAAATCAGGGAGTCGGAGAGAAAGAGAGGACAGCAGCCACCAGACAAAGACTTTTTTACATGCCTTAGTTTATATTGCTCTTTCCTCAGAGCCCGTAAGCCTTTGTGGGAATTAAAGTTTGTGACTCCTTGGAGTGATTCCCCTAGAAAGCGAGTCACGTCTTGGAAGAGCTCTGAAAAATGGAGTCTTTAACTCTGAAACCATTTCCTGCCCCAGGAGGAGAAAACCCAACTTTGAAATCTTTTCTCATAATTCCCACTTTAACCTTTTGCTGTATGTTTCTATTGTCATCGCTCATTTAGACTGAGGTAAACTTGAGTGAGTGAGTCTCTTTAAATTTGAACTGATCTTTTGAATTTGAACAGAAGTTCATTTGATCAAAATTTGTTAAAATATTGGAAAGAAAGAAACTCCTGAGTCCCTTAATCAGTGCTCAAATAACTCCCCGATTCGCATTTGGATATTTATTTTTTCTATCAAACACTAAATTTTTAGATGCAGCATGTTGGTAATCAGAAGGGAAGGCATAAAATAAGGGTGATAGGTTCCAATACAGGTAGATTCAAAAACTCATTATTTCCCAGAACAATCAGAAATCATAATAGTAAGAAACCGTAGTCCCTTTAGAAATATTATAAAAACATTTAAGTTGCAAGTCGGAACAAAATTAAAAATTCTAAGATATTAGGTTTAAATGTAGGTGCATGAGTATGTTTGTTGGTAGCTTGTGTGTTTGCATGTGTGTGGGGTGAAAAAAGGGTTCTTGCATGAATGCTTACCATGTTTGGTTTGTGGACTATAAACTTGTGGCTTTTGCATGCGGTTATTTTTTCTTTCTAAATTACGGGTGGTACCCTAACACCACCCGCCACACGCCCTTGCGGCGGCTTGCGGGGTATTGAGTGAATGTAGATGTACCGTTAATGAGCTTCAACTTGTAAATTTGCGATGCTTTTACATGTTTTAAGGATGGTTTGATAACTTCCATAAGGAACAGTGCTTAACTTGTAAGCTGGCCGATATTTATGAAAATTCTGTTTTTCTATAGCCAAAACAACAATAATATAGGTAAACAATGATTCTTTTCACAACTCGTTGACGGTATTATGTGGTAGACTCTTGATTTTAGGAATCCATAGAGTGAAAAATATTTAATAATAAATTGTTTTCATTATTATTTTGTAAAATTATCACCCTTTCCACTTTAGTAGAGAGTTTCATTTGACTTCTTGAAAAAAATGACGTGCCGAAAGTTATAAATCGCGAGGGAAAGAAATCAAATGAATTCAAAGAGCACATCGCTCAAAGACGCGCAGGAGTGGATCATGATCATTACGAGGAGACGCTCTGGCATGTAGACTGTAAGCATTTTCGAGTGACTTGTTCGCAATTTGAATGTTCGTAGGCTCATCCGTGCCAAGTGTCCACGGTGAAACTGACGATGTGGGTGGGTAATGGATCCGTGGACCGTGCCGCTGCGGAAAATATAGGTGTGCCATACGTCGAGGCTCCAGAGGAAAGCAAGGTGAAGGAGCTGGGAGGAACGATGGACTGAAGGTAGTGAGGGGTGTCTGGGGAGTCAACGGGAGTGGAGGCGAGGGGGATAAAGGGGTGCGGGGCGGAAGAATGGTGGGGGCGTGCGAGGCCGAGGGCGTGGAGGGAGCGAAGGCGCATGACATCAAAGGAAGTGCAACTCGAGAAGCCGGGCATGGGAGAGGCGAAGAAGAGGTATGGGAATTCCTGAAAATCAAGACGGATCGTGGAGAGGCGGAATGCCGAAAGTATGAAGGGGGGCGGGAGGAAACGGGTACGCAGGAGGGAGGAGAAGGGAGTGGTAAGAGGGAGGAGCAAAAAAAAAGGTTGGTGGGTGGGTGGAAGAGAGGTTGCGAGATGCTTCTGGGTATGACGGGAGAAACAACTAGTACATATGTACCTGTGAGTGTTGGTTGCGAAGTGAGGGGAAGGAACGCGGCGCTCGCACGCGCTCCGCCCCCTAATTCACCCTATCGTTTCCCCCCACCCCCACCACAACTCCCAACTACCCGAAATGGAAACCGTTTGGTTTCCGCTAATATCCCTCGCGTAAATTTCCGCTGAAATAAGAATTATATCGATCCTTTCAATTTCGAATCCGACGGCATCAAAACGTGTCTACGGTAGTAGACTGGCAGCAAAAGATTGGTGGACTGGTATTTTGAGGAATGCAGAGGTATCGCCGACTTGTTTTCTCCATTACTGCGTTATACTCTTGGAGGACATTCGTGATAAATACCTACTCCCAATCTCGTAAGAGCGTGGAGGGTTTCATTGGTATTATGTCATCCGGAGGCTCCGTAAGGGTTTTGGTGTGTTGGAAACCAAATCCGACGCCGCGATTTATCGCATATGCTCTTCAGTGAGGCTGTGCGCGCGAGGTAGGAAGAATGACTCAAGGATCCCGGCTTCCTGCATTCGTGATGAGAGTAGATCCGCCTTCGCACTTGTCGTCGAAGATACCCTTTAATCTTCTCTCTCTCAATGATCCTTTACATCTACTGTGTACGCCTATGATGGGGTACAATTAGCTTAGCAGCGTACCCCGAGCACATTTGCTTTAGATGAGCAGCAAGGGTGCCCGTTACAAAACAATTTGCTGAATAAGTAGCTTGCCAAATTGCGTGAATTGATGTCGCTCTTTTCCGTAAACGCTGATCTGCTCTTAGAGCCTAAACAAGTGACGCTATTTCACGAGAAACGTAGATATGAAAAGCTCCGTCAAAGGCTGTGTGACTTTTAAGTACTCATATCTTTCGCTAATTTGACAGTCTCATTTTAGCGTAACACCCCTTCTCTAGTTTTCGTATTGTAGGAATTGTTATTGCAGGAAAAGCAACTGCATACCACTTCTTGGCTCCACAACTCTTTGAACTAGTTTTTATGTCAATTTGTTGCTCTATTCGGGTCTTTGTATCAATGCCTCCCTCTCCTAGCAAAACTCATAAAATCGAGTTAATATACGCTAATTTTCTCATGAATGATTTAATGAGGTGTGATACACATACATAAAGGTGAAGTAGAGTTTGATAGTGTATTTTAAGGGATTGAGTGTATCGATTTAATCTCGTCGATAGTCGAGTTAGATGAGAAAGAGAATAGAACTACCTATTAGTTGGGGACTTCCTTAACATGGTACTAAATAAGGGGTGAAGAGTGTCATTGAAATTATTGTGAAGAGTCTGACTTACGTCCGACTAATCAATAAGTCATTACCCTCTACTATTAATTCAAATTCTGGCTAGCGTTTGACAAACACTGCGCCTCTGGCGTAAAGCTCAACCTGCAAGTTATCATTACTATGTCCGAAACAATTTAGTCAGATTCTGATGATATCATGCCCGATTAACCCTACCAATTATTACAAACTTTCTCAAAAAATAAATCTTCAATTTCTCTCCATTCGTTTGTAACGTTTTATTAATTCATTAGAGGAGACATCATGAAGCAGTAAACTATGTGGCCACCAGAAGTAATTGATACTTAATCCATGAAATTATTTCTAATCCGATTTGTTTTGGTCCAAAAAATGTATTATAGTGCAAAGCAAAATAAACAAAATCACTGAACATTGAAGAATAGTTCTTAGAAACGCTAAAGAAGCTTTAGAATTTTCTTTATGCTTCAAGATATAGAATTTAATTTTTTGTATATGGAGATTTTATTCTCCCTATTGTTCTTGGACTGTAGTATAACTTTGGAGACATTCTTACCAGGAAGTACTTGATCATTACTCTTTCTTTTAGTGAGAAAATCAATTTATTGGAAATTCCATTTTGATGCAATAGTTATGTCGGAAAATCACGTTGAATAGGTACGGATGTTGAAATAATCGAGCAAACTCTTCACCCGTAATGTAGATCGCAAAGAACGTCCTATAACTCTGCCTTACTCTAGGCAAACTTCGAATATTTGAATATTACATAAAGAACATTTTTCTTCCTTTTAATCCAATTTAAATGTGATTGTATACCTAAGGATAGGGACGGTAGGCAAATATTCGTAACTGTCATTGTGTTTAGCATATAATGAACGTTGAAGTTTTCCCGAGCATTTTTTTGCTATTATCTCTCAAAATATGAAAATGGAATATGCACGACATCACTGCAAGTATTGGAGAGACCGTACCGGATTAATAAACACACTCCATCTTCAGTAAGATAAACAACAATAATCAATGTAAACAAAAAAATGCCGAGACCGTGAACTTGATACTCGGCATTTTTTTGTAAACGTAAACTCTCGGCATATTTGTTTACAGTGATTCACGACCGTAGCTACGTTCCTTGTATATTTAAATGAACACAATAATCAACTCGAAGATTGGTTTAATATGAGAGCTTACCAGAGGCGTCACCTCTAATGTGAGAGCCTGGTATCCAGAGGCGTCAACAGAAATAGAACCTAGATCCTCTTGTCATTAGGCCAGTACTCAACCGCGAACATCCAGTATCAATGCTGAATTTTATAAGATCCGGGGTCAAGTTACGTAGTCATGGTCTACGGTCAAGTCTTTTGACATTTATGGAAGATTATTTCCCGTGGAAATAGTTGTGGAAGATTAAGTTTCTATCATTATTAACTTTTATCTTCGGAATGAATACTCACATTTAGTTCATCACGATGTCAATTTATATTCACGTACAACGTATTTCATTGAAAGAAGTCAATATTTGTGTGCGTTTGAGTGTAGCATTCAATTATTGATTCCCGCCAGCGGCATAAAATTCAACTACGAGGATGTCTGCAATTCATTTGCTCGCAGCATTTCATGTCGTCGAAATGCAATCTTCTGGGATTCCCTGGTGGAAGTTAACGCCCATACGGCACACAAGATTGTTTCGACGAACCGGTGAACGAGGAATTTTGCGGAATAGCGTTTGCGACACATTTTGGTAGGACTTAAACATTAGCCACTCTTCTACGACCTGAATCTAATTCCAGGCATAGTCTGGACCGAAAGGTCAAACCCGTTACTCTTTGAATGCGGTGGATTCGTTTTATTTTAGCATTAGTACGGCAGTATAGTTTACATTTGACTAGTTTCCTACCTGGATCAATTTCTTCTGAGCTTGATCTGTGCTTTCTCTTCGTATATTTCCGGTCGCACGGGGAGGAAATTAACAGCAGTTTAGTCTGTCAGGCTTGTGAACTCACCGAAAAATGGAGCATGGATTGAAGCCAGCCTAAGTGGCACGGGAGAACGCATTTCAACGGCCATATTGGCAGAGGTGTGGAGGGAAGGGAACGACAAGAGCCTCTTCTCTGGAAATATAAACCGCCGGCGCATTTGCCAGTGAAATGGCTGAGAGGGCCAAAGGAGGAATAGGTGAGAGGGGAGGAGGTGGTGAACCAAGTTTGGCGAAACTCGAAAACTTCATCGCCTTACCGTCAAGGAGTGAGGGAAGCGTATTCTCTCTTAAGCGCCAATGGGCGGCTCAGGGTCGTTCCTTGAACGAGGGGGGATAGAGGGCAGGAGGGTGACTGGGCAACGATGAGGTGCGCAGATTGGGTTCGGGCCGGAAGTTTTTTTTATCCCACGAAGAGGTGGAGGGAGTGGAATTAATATGGCAAGGAAAGTTTTTCTTTTTTTTTAGTGTACACTTGCAAGCGTCGAGGAGTGATGGATAGGACGGAAAAATGCGTGGTGGAGAGAGTTAAGAGATGAAGACGCGATTTCGCGGACAAGATGCGAGCGTGGGTTTATCCCAAGAAGTGCAAATTTGAGCAAAAAAGTTTTAAATTTTTTAAATTTACGCACACATATTCACATATTTATAAATTCTCTCCATATATACATTTATATATTTTATACATTCATACTTTTATATATTTTACACACACATATATGTATATATATATATATATATATATATATATATACATACACATATATGTATATATATACATACACATATATGTATATATATACATACACACATATATATATATATATATATATATATATACACACACATATATAAAGAGAGAGAACATAGCATAGGAGATTACAGCATCGCCTCGGCAAGTTGAAAGATCGCTACTTCCTTTTATACATTTCCTTCTTTTGCGATAAACAGAAAGGAGAGGACAGATTTTATTATCACAAACAAACTTTGTATAGCTAAAAATGTAAATAAAACAAGGATTATAGAGTTTTTAGATTGAGAAAGACTAAGTTAAACGTTAAAATAGGAGGAAAAAACCATAATATCTGGAAGAGTTTACATAAATACGAGTATAATGAGCTCTGGGTTGGAGCCCGGCTAGTCGAAAGATTTGCAGTGATGTGATGTGAGTAGGAAGTAACTGAGGAAAAGGTTACATATGAAGGGGCTGTGGTTGCTGGATGGAAGGGGAAGGTGTGGAAAGGTTTGCGAGGCAAGAGTTGGAAAGGGAATTTTTAAAAGTGTGGGAGTCGGGTTAATTAATGTCAAATATTAATACCGGGGTAATTCCAGGAATCCAGGAGGCAGATAAATGACTGACTTACACGGGTTTGATTCCCGGACAAGCTTCTATGGGCACCCTCGGCTCCACCCAAGTTTTGTGATTTTATGTATGCATTTCTATATACTTGTACACCCACACACGCCTTGAATTCTATTGTTGATGTTTGTAGAGGTCTCCATGCACATGCACCATATATCTTATCTGTTTTTTCGTTCATTTTTTAAGTGGCATGCCGTCATCTCTAGTTAATTAAAATAAATAATGAATTTATAAACACATACGCTGCGAGTATGCATACTATTTCGTATTTCATGCGAAAGGTTTAGTTTATTGTAGACAGTTAAAATTTCTTCTTTCTTTCATCTTGATATTCTTCAATATTATTATATTATTATGATCGGTTGTTAAAAATTGAAAACAACTTTATTTTTTCCGTGTATCTGATGAAAATGAAGTATCTTCTGTCGGAGATTGCAAATAGAGAATACTGAGGCGTTGCTCCTACCTATATATGTTTGTGTAATATCCCCTAGAGTATTGATTTCATTCAGAAAATTTTATAGCCGAAAACTCTTTTGAGATATATTGAAAATTTAGTCTCTGGAATGTTGCTCCAAAGCCAAGTTTCCACCCTTTCTCTGAGAAAAAATGTTTAAACACATAAAAAGTTCACTTCATTTGTGAATTCCGCTGTAAATGAAAAGGCACTATTTTTTAGCTGGTCACTCGATTTTAATTGAATTGTCATCGAATTCATGGAAGGTAAATGGATGCCCTCAACGCATTTCGGGAAAATCATACCTTTGCGTAAAGCGCGAGTGAACAGTCGATGCGACCAGGATTTCTTGTTCAAATATGTGATTTCGAACGACGACGAAAGATCTGGAATTTTTGAACGGGTATATTCTACCGCAAGCCAGCATAGTGGAGGCTGTAATAGTGGCGTGTGGTCAAATTCGAGTACTTACGTATTTGATAGCATACTTTCAATACCATACTCGGAATATTTTGTCTCGCGTTCTCGGCATGACTTTCGTGAATTCGTGCGTCGTGAACAAAGAACAAGTCAGCGTACAGAAGAGCATTCAGTCACAGTTTGATAATATTTTTACACTTTCGGTGAAAAAATATGCTATATCACAAACTATAAGTTTTCAAATTTTAGTCAAATACGTTTTAACCTAAATATTGCTCATATTATGAATATATTTTGGAATGAAATTTTATCAAAAAGAGGAATGCAATTTTTTGCATATAACAACTTGAATTAAAATTGAGTGTGCAGGCGTATTATTTCAAACCGAATCCTTCTGAGAAGATAAAAATTTCTTGTAATTAATATCGTTGGATATGTTTCATCATTATTATTTTTTGTTTATTTTCTATTGGATGACGTTGAAAACATTTCATTGTTGCTCTTTGTTTGACTTTTTTAGTAGGACAAAAACTCTGATATCAACCGTATTTGCGGATAACCGTATAAGCCAATTTTTTTATCCATTTGCCTTTGTAGGCTAGTAGACAAAACAACGCAAAAATATTCATTAATTTGGCATAGTGTCCTTTCTCTCTGGAGATTTAAGATTAACGCTTGGTGATAGATGCATATTTTACCTATTTTTAGGCGAGTGGTTTATATTTGCACGCATGGAGCAATGCGCAAATAATTTTTAATATTCCCGGTCAAATTACGAGGCTTTGATATAATCCCGGCTTTTTGGAATTTTAATGCAAATAAACACCCACACACTTGGAGTTGGATGCATTTGCGTAATTGTTCCAAATGCAATGCTTATATGTCAAGGGTCTCAAACATATCGATAATCCTCACGATTTAAGTAAAAATTATGACGGTGAAATTTTTTTGTACGCCCTTCGTTCGAGGATATTCATAACCGAGAAAAACATTCAAATGCATAATTTAAAATTTTGATGCTCATCTTTTTTGTCTAAAAGCTACAGTTCAAACCGACGATTTTATGATTAAAATTATTGATCTCAATGGCAAATTTACCTTTTGTCATTGAGAAAAATCACGTATCGCTGAATTTTAGAAAAAAATCTCAAGTAAAAATTAATATTATTATTTCATTAACATAGGTAAGAGATTTGGTGTTTTCCCGGCGTATCAGCTGCGTAAATTCTTCTCGGGTCCTCCACCGGGTTATATCGTCCATCTCGGCCAACGTTTCGATGTCCGACTCGGTCATCGTCTTCAGAGCTTCTGACTGGGTCTTCATTAACATATTTAGCAGCCTTTTAAGGCCGATGTCAGAGGAGAACACTTCATGAATTCGTGGGAAATATTTAATGTGTGATAATTTTAATAGTTCGCCTAGTTTAATTTCGACGATTTCATTGCTAATTTCATAATTTTTTTGTACAATCGCCAATTTTCCACACCCTACTTAAAAATCCAGCTCTGTAAAATTACGATGGTTTCCCTCCCAAGCTGGCGGTGCCTTTCGTCTTTAAACTTCCTCAAACAACCTACGTTAGGAAATGAAACAAATGAATTGCATCCCAACCTCTCTCCACCGAAGTTATAGGAATGGGGTGAGGGGAGCTCAGTTTTTGACTCCATTGAAGCGTCCGCGTCGGCATGAATAAATATCGGCCCTCCCCGCGATGCATGCCCCGGAAATTTAATTTGACGCCACAGGCCTCACTCAGATTCTGACTGGGACAATTGATCCTTCCGAGTAGGGAGTGGGCGTAGAGGGACGCGGCAGAGTGGGGAAAGACCGTCCTTCGTCAAAGACCGTGTTCTTCCGTCATCTCTAGGGAGACGAAAAGCTCGGAAGTACTACTCCAGCCAATTCCTTTCCCGCTCTCTTCCTCTTCGCTTTCTCCGGCGTCCACAGGCGCAGCCACCCGCGCGACCGTCATTGTTGTTCCTACTCCGAAATGCACCATAGACCGCACAATCTTTCGACATGAATCACGGTAAGAGGGAAAGAGAGGGGGGCAGGGAGGAGAGAGAGAGAGAGAGAGAGAGAGGAAATGGCAGAGGTCACCTCGTCAAAATTGCTTTGAGAGGAATTTAATTCGATTGCCCCGTTTCGGGCGTGTGCCGACGTCGTCCCCACGCATCGCGGAAGGGGAAGGAAAAGAACACCTGGGGGAGGGTGGGTGGGTGTGGATGGAGGGGGAAGGAATTGATCAAAGGCATTGATTAGTGCGAACCTGCAGCGGAAGGGGAGGCGGGACCCCGCAGGGGGGAGCGTGCGGGAGAGGTGGGTGTGGAGTGGGCGACGAGTGGGAATACCGCGAAAGTATTGGATCACCGTGTGCGTGGAGCAGTCAGGCTATGAGGGCGTGGGGTGGCGGGTACCAGGGCGGAAGAAGAGTGTGTGTCTGCGAGAGATTGGTGAGGGACGGTGCGGGATGAGGGTAGGTAGGAAAACTTTGCCTTTTGTTCGTCAGATGCAAAGAGAAATGCATTGGCCACGTTTTTTTCCCTCGTTTTGGGGGTGACCGCCACTGAGTCGATGGAAACTCTTTTTACCATCGTCGTCAATTTGAGGGCCGGAAGTGAAGGAACACGTATCATCTCTGACAAAGTGGAGATTCGAACTATGGACCTCTCGGTTTTGAGGAATCGGTGCCCTTGGTTTCTTAAACCGAGAACGATCGCTCTGCGTAGGAAAAGCGCGGTTGTTTCGCTCAACACTGCAACTTATCACTTAGTTTCCCAAGGAGCAGAATTTGTCGTTTTGGAATAAACGCTGCAACGCTGCAACTATTGCGAATAAAAAAGTTGGTGGTCCGAAAAGTTTCCCACCTAACAAAGATACAAGACATTTTTTTCTGAAATTTTCTGGGTCGGAAACTTTTCAGACCACCCATGTATAGTTTCCAAAGTTTTAGGTGCAGAGATGTGATATATTATGTAAATGGACGCGTTTAGGAACGCGTTGACGATCTCTATATCGCCTTTACGTTAGCCTTGCCCTTTCTAGATGGATGGATGACGAAATAGTTACCATTTCTATTCAAAATTAGCGCTCCGTAACTCGACGCTTTTTCCACTGCTACCACGAGTCATCGGACCGGGAGGCTGGCAAAATCCACGCACTAAGCATAAACTGATGCTTAAAAAATTTGATTAATTGGTAGATATAACGATATCGCTTAAAAAAATGATCCATGACCTCGGATCACCCGAGCCTATACGATCTTTAAATTGTTAGGGAGCTGTAATAACTGGCTGTGATGAAGATGCGGGTTCGAATACCGGCGGTGGCGTGACGGTGGCTTTGAGATCTCTAGCTGTGTGATAAGTAATTAATAGTTTCCATTTAATGGCATATTTTACTGCTAATCACTAGACGGCTGCGGTAAATAAGATTTGGGTGATTTAGGAGCTATTTTTTTCTCCATCTTTCGCCCACACTCTAAAACTCACGCATACTAATTAATTACCTCCTATCCCTTAAGAGATAGGAGATTGTATAAGTGTGTCAGCTTCCACGAAATAGTGCTACTATAACCGGTCCTTTAAACTGTCTGTTTAAAATTATATGCCTATTGATTATTTCTGTTTAAGAGAATTTTCATTCTTTCACTTCGGCGTATTTTAATCTCTTACCGTAATCATTCTTCATTGATTATAAAGGAGAATTACGGGAGTACAGTAACATTTGTGGAGCAAAGCAGCATTCATCACATCAGGGTAATTGAAACGCGCGACCTTATCGTTCGTGGCAAATTTCAATATCCAATAGGTCAGACCTAATTGCGTGAGGTTCTTGAGTGTGTAATTCATGTACTGATGCTGAATGAGTTTCTCTTTGAAATTGACCCTGAAATGGAAGATTTTCAGCAAAATAGGGACTTGGAACTATAAACACCCAGGGGGGTCATGAATGTATTGGTAACCGCAATCGATAATGGCAATATTGGTTATTCTCTGGAGAACGTTTCGCTATCCACAGCATGATATATCTTGTATCTCTGTAGCACAGTTTGCCAAAACTGATCCAGCACTAATTAATCTGGTAAAAAAAAGAATTACAGTAATTTGATTCCTTAACGCATAGTATAAAGAAATATTTTGTAATATTCATCATCCATGGTATTAAGAGCGCCAACTGGGGAGCGTTAAAGGCATCACGATCCAGATTACCCTAAAATCGTCCACCCCGGGTTGAGTTTTCCGCATATTGTCCACCAGGGTCATACATTTTGCGATGCATTATGCAGGTTAGCTCTTAATTGTCTGCTTAAATATCTCTAATAATTTGTTGTCCTCCAAAATAGGGAATACTATCCTTACTATAATTTCCTTTTAAAAGTTTATAAATAAATTTCTTCGTCCAATTTGTAATAAATGAGGATTTTGAAATGACCATATCAGAAACCCATTGTACGAATACTCGGAAATTATTGATTGTATTTAAATTTTTTGGTCGAAAAAAATCAATTATATCTGAACAGGGCCATTTTCGTACATTCTAATTATAGGCCTTTAGAATTGTGAACGGTCGTATGAATATTCATTTATAAGGAGGATGACGTTTCATTATAAATGCTAAAATATTTATTATTCGTTTATATTTTGAATTAAATGCGGAGCTGGCATTAAAAGTGATGAAATTAAATTAAATATACTCCTGAGATGGATTGATATTCATATTTTATATCGATGGAGAAAACAAATGATATCGGAATTAAAATGTATATGTGGTGTACTATTTTTTTTCGGCTCGTAGCTTGTTTCGATAATTGAGAAGGCACACATGGACTTTCCATTGATTCGCAAGTAATTGTGAATCACCCATTCGGGGTGGGAAAGATACAAGCATGTGCTACTCTCACTGACTCCGCAGACAATTGTGGAACCCAAGGACATGGTTTCCAAGTTTTAATGAAGATGTCCTGCGGCTTTGGTGTGAATCCATCTATCACTTTGCCATTAACGTGAATAAGGATGCCAACTTTTTCCCCAAGAGACATAAAGATTCAAAGTTTTCTCAAATTAATTTCACGGTATGTAACAGCCTGTTGAGATAGGTGGTCGGATGATGAAACTGGAACGGGAGGGGAAATTGAAAATCTTCGATCCACTCCGGGGAACACCTGTTGAAACGGAAAATCTGAACCTCCAATGCACACGCTTCCTAGCAACCGTTTTCTCTCCCTCTGACCATGGAAACGCCACCTTCTAAAAACCTCTTGACTGCAGCGTGCGCCCATCTCCTTCCTCAGCTTCTTTCAACAGTCAACATGCACCCCTAAGACTGAGAAGGCCTTCAAGCAGCGTCTTGAATGCATTCCTGAGGTCCGTGGCGAATTTCTACTTGAGGAAAGTTTCAACTTGGCGACAATCTGTTCTTTGGGAAACGAGATCGTGCAGTGTTGTTGAAAATAACGAAAATTTTCGATGCCTCATTGGAACTGCCCTCAATGTAATTGGTTGGTAACGTTACAGAAAACTGAAATTTTGAGGGCTGGGCATGCAGGCCTATTCAACCGTGACACTGACTATTCTGCTGAGGAACTGCTACTTTTTACTTTAAAGTCATTTGACGACCCTTGATTTCTACCAACGACGTCTGCACACATAGTTTATATTGCCATTCAAAGAGAAACTCATTAGAAGAATAAAATTGTGTAAACCGCGGGCCGGAACACCTTTCAAGTCTATGAGGAGAAAGGAAGAGAGGGGAAGAGACATATGACGTCGTTTGATAAAGGTTTGTCACCTTAAAATAGACATAATGGAAGAGATACGTGCACTTGACATAATGCACGTTTATCTGTCATTTTCCACAAAAGGATTACGTGCAACTTGATTTATTCATATGGAGATATAAAACTTTGTTTCTTACGGAAAAAAGGAAAATACAATTCTTTTTATGTCTATCGCAAAAGGCAGCATCGAAGCTCCTGATAAATGTTCATTTTATAATTATTTATTATCTTAAAATATTCCTGTTCTTTTTAATTGTGTTCCTAGGTCAATGGGGTCTTTTTTTTCGACAGACTTCCGTGGGAGAGCTCCATCCATTCTAACCCTAACTGCAAAATTTCGTGATCGCTATTGGTAAATTTAGGTCGAGACAGAATGAAGGAGTAAAATTGGCTTGCATAACAAAAGGAATGGAAGCCTGTTTTGGAGGTAAAATACTACTTTTTACCGGTTAGTGTTATCAGCGATAATTCTCTGGTGAGTTTATGTTGATTCGTCCGGAATCCACGGGCGGCGGAAGTTTCGTCCTTATTGAGTAATTAGAATTTGCAAATATATCGAGTGGCGGGACGCATTTTAGCGATTAACTTTCCAAACCAACTTCGAAATCGTTCCAAGGGTATTAATCAATGTGGTGAACGCACATTAGTAAGCTTCCAATTAATTAGAGATCGGGGATGTAATTTTCCTATCTCGCTGAAAGAATTTTCTGGAAACTTGCATTTCAGTAAATTAGTATACTAAATATGCGCTCATTAATTCGAAAGCAATTACATTCAAATTAATGAAAAATTCCTGTATGCATGTATCAATGGAGAACTATTTATAGGAGTTAAAAATACTTTTGTCACTCGATGACGAAAAGAGACCAGAAAAATGCGTCCTTAAAATTTGGTGTTAAAATGAAGTCATGTCCGTTACGGACGCCAAGTCATCTCTAGGGGCAAAGGCGTGAACTCTGTAGCACACGGCGTATAATTTTCATGTGAACGTAATACATAAAGATGTATACAGATGTATTTCTGTGAATTAAGCGATTTTCTTCTGGTCATACAATCTATATTGTGTGGAATCCTTTGGAGCTCTGTCTATCAATCTGTAAATCAGAAAATGTATATTTTTAGGATATTTAGTACCTACATTTCACCTTGCTAAATTTCGTTTTGAGTTACATTAAATATTAATGAAGGAGATCGGTTCTCATGCTAGATTTTCAATTAAAGCAGGTGTTTTGAAAGGTATATGCTTCGATTAATAACTCCTCCATCGGCTTGTTTAAATTAGACCCTCAATGTTCTTCTCTTTCGGAGGATTATTTAGCTAAAAGTTGCGTTTCATTACTAACCCAAGTAAAGGCGATTCCTTTTGGGAATATTTTAATATTTTACTGAGAGTTTGTTTTTGTTTCACTCATAACACGTAACAATTAGATAGTTATTAAAAAAAGAAGATAAACTCATTGGGTAAGAATTCATGCGTAAAAGTATAGTTTTATTAGAGGAAAAAGAATATATATAAATGGAAGAAAGGTTTACCATTTCAAAACTCATTGTAAACCATTCACGCAACGTAATGGTTCACACGTTGAAATCTGACTCCATAATTTTGCGTATCGTACGGATTAGATTGCCTTTTCAAATGCCTACTATTATTTTTAGATTTTATTTACCAATCCTTTGCGATTTTTTTACCAATATTTCCCATTAAATGGACACATAAGGAACTACGTTCAGCGTGTGAGCGAGAGGAATTAGAAAAATTTAATATAGTAGTTTGCAGTATTTAGCATAATATTATTACAGCAGTAATACTACATCAGCATGTTTTCACAAAATCCATCGAAAGTACGCATATTTCTCTAAAATGATTCATATTTGGAGATGAGGTAATTCTCAAAGGTCGTACCAAAGACGGAAAATTGGATGTAAGTTTATTAGTATTGTCTTTAAGTGCCAATGCCAGCAATATTATTACCATTTTTTGTCTCGACAGAAATTTAGACGACGGAATTATTTCGGGTTTGGTCAATTTTTAGTTCGATACCAATGTGTGAGTCTGTTTTTACATGTAGAAAAGACTGTGCTAAAGTAAAAGTGAGTTGTTTAGTTCTGTAGAAGGTGTTGGCACCGCACTTTCTCTGTATTGGTTATGCCGACGAAGGCGACTCGGCTAACAGTTTCCAGATCCATCTTTGAAGGTCCCCTCACCTTAATTGTCCATCACACTATCCTTCATTTTCCTCTAGGTAATCTCGGATATCCATTATCGCATGGGAATTCACGCCTAGTGAATTCATTACTTAGCGTGAATGCTCTTTCGCTACTTTAAAAATGTTTCATTCAACAACAGCTCTTTCGGTTTTCGTGTTTTTATTTTTTTTATAACACTTAAATTTTTTCCTCACCGAGTTATTTTGCCATTACTGGCCTCCATTCAACACAAATCCCGAGTGGCCATCAGCCGGTAAGTAGAACTGTCACACGAATAGGAGGAACTAGTATCCATGATTAATACTCCTACTAACTAGATACGTACTATTACTGACCATTAGTAAAAAACCTCGGCTGCCTTTCAAATGTGATTTATATAACTCACTTTTTCGTTATGGCGGTGATTTTACTCTTTCATTTCAATATATATATATATATATATATATATATATATATATATATATATATAAAGGTGGTTGGACCACCGAAAATTCGAGAACCAGTGAGTCCCTCTTTTGTATGTTTGTGTTTGTTATGACTATGTGAATTTATATATATATATATATATATATATAGACTGTAACACACAGCACGAGAACACATAAAAAGAACACTCACAATAATATCTTGATAATTTCGACGGACTCGAGCTCCGTCTTCTTCGGAAGATAAGACATGACTCATATGAGTCATATCTTATCTTCCGAAGAAGACGGAGCTCGAGTCCGTCGAAATTATCAAGATATTATTGTGAGTGTTCTTTTTATGTGTTCTCGTGCTGTGTGTTACTGTCTAAGTTTTTTATTCAACACTTCCGTGTTACTTAGAAGAAATCATCTATATATATATATATATATATATATATATATATATATATATATATATATATCCTTCCTAACACTGCCCATCCGGACTCTCCGTTCCCCACTCGCACCTGAGCAGTCTGAGACATGTACAGGTTGCAGATCAGTCTCCTGTCCCTCCAAACCATTCCTATTTTCTGCAATACACGCATTAATTTTTCCCAATTCACTCTATCAAACGCTTTTTCGAAATCTACAAAACAGGCAAAAACGTCCTGATTGTATTCTATATTCCTCTCGATTAGTGATCTCATTACTGCAATGGCATCACGCGTACCTCTTCCTTTCCTGAACCCAAACTGATCATCCCCTAAATAATCATTTGCCATGCTCTCTATCCTTTTGTTGATGATTCTGAGAATAACTTTAGCTGCGTGGGACATTAAACTTATTGTTCTGTAATCCACACATGACGTAGCCTTTACCTTTTTCGGAATAGGAACTAACACTGATCTCACAAAATCTTCCGGCCAGATTCCTTCCTCGTAGATACTACGAATCAGTCCATATAGTCTCCTTCCCACATTTTCCTAAACATTTCTACAGTTCCACAGGAATGTTGTCTACCCCCACGGCCTTATTTGCTTTCGTCTCCTTTAATGCCCTTTCTATTTCATCGTCGAGTATGCCTGGACCTAAGCTATCTTCTTCTACATCATGTTCCTTTTCTATGTCTAACCTTGTCGGCCTAAGTTCTTTACCATACAGTGTTTCTATATATTCCTTCCATCTCTCTTGGATTTTTCCTGGTTCAACTATTATCTTACCTCACTTATCTTTAACTATTAGCACAGATCTTGCCTTCTTACTTCCCGATGATAACTTAACCTAGCTGTATAGAGCACCAATTTCACCCTTCCTCTGTAAACTTTCCATATCCTCGCATTGCGTTTTCCACCATTCTTCCTTTGCTTTATTTGTGGCCCTTCTCAATTTATTGTTTAACTCTTTGTACTTCATTTTACCTAACTCTGTGTTTACATATTTCCATCTTCGTCTCTCATCCATCTTTGCAATCATCTCATCCGTTACCCATGGTTTTCTTATCCTTTTCCCGTTAACGGTTCCTATAGTGTCTTTAGCGGCTTCCAATATCCCTTTCTTGATACATTCCCATTTTTCTTCGATTGTACTCAGTTCTTTACCGTCATCCATTATTTTCTCTACAGCCTGCTGATACTCCTTCCTCGTTAATCCATTTAATGCTTCTACGTTCCATTTCCTAACCCGCCGCCCTTGCCTTATCTTCTTGAAACGGACGTTATATTTCATAACAACTAAATTGTGGTCAGAGTCCGCATCCGCTCCTGGGAAACTGTGCGAATTTATCACACTGTTCCTAAACCTGTGCCTAACCATAATATAATCTAACTGATATCTTTCTGAGTCACCTGGCATTTTCCATGTATACCTACGCCTTTTGTGATGTCTAAACCATGTGTTGGTGATGACTAACCCCTGTCTCCTGCAGCATTCAATCGCTTTCTCCCCGCGTTCATTCTTCGTGCCTAACCCATAGTTCTACCTCACCACCATCTCTTCCTTCGCCTACCGTCGCATTCCAATCCCCCATCACTATCAAATGTTTCCCTGCAGGAACACACGCGATTATATCCTCTAACTAATCGTATATATATATATTTATAAAACTTTTGGACGGCACAATAGAACACAGAATAAAACAGATAACACGTAAAAGAACACTCACAATGTAGATTATTTAAGCTTATGGCCTACTCCGAGGCCTTCTTCAGGTCAGACTGGTCAATGTGGGTGTTCTTTTATGTGTTATCTGTTTTATTCTGTGTTCTATTGTGCCGTCCAAAAGTCATATTGCTCTCGTGAGTGCTTCCGCATCATCGATATATATATAAACATATATAGGAATATATATATATATATATAACTTTGACAGCAACAAACAATTTCAGAACACATAAAAAGAACACACACGTTACTTCTTAATAATTTCGACAGACTTTAGCTCAGAAACAGTAGTACCAGTATTTTATTCAACACTTCCGTGTTACTTCAATGAAATCATATATATATATATATATATATATATATATATATATATATATATATATATATATATATATATATTATATACATATTCCCATGGATATAGATGTAAGGAAAGGGGATAGGAACACACATTGAAGACCAACATAGAAGAGTTGGGAAAGGCGAAATAGAGTATATCAACCTACAAAAATATTTCCTTGACCGTGACTTGAAACGCAAATCTTTCAACTAGCCGGCTCTAACCCAGAGCTATTTATGTTAACTGTTCCAGATATTATGGTTTTTACCCTCCTATTTTAACGTTTATAACCTTTGTTTTATTTAAATTTTTAGTTATACATCCTCATCCGCACCGAAGGAGAGAAAAGTTTGTCTACGATTTCTTATTTGTAATAAATATAGCTTTATTGTAATAAATGTTGCTTAATCCATAGAAGGTTATGTTTCAATAATTAGAAAACTGTGCTATTTATATCTTGGAATAAATAGTATATTAATATGCCCTAGTCTTATTCCATAGCGTATAACCAATGAATCTTAAATTGCTCATATGTATATTTATCTCCCATTCAATGAATTTTGCCAAAGGATTTTTGGATAAAAACTCTGAAATTCGCCCTTATTATAGTACATAGGTAATTGTTCCCTCAATTTGAGCCTAGCCACAAAAATGCTCCTCTTCATTGTAAAACGGAGCAAAATTCGGCAATTGTCAGTCAATTGCAGAAACATACAATTACAGAGCATCATGTCAAAATTAGTTACGAATTATTTGATTGAGTCTTCAAACCGCGCTTGGGAATAAGCTGCTGGCAGTAATTTGTTTGCCATAATTTCAATGAGCAGATAATTTGGAATGATTTCAATGAACAGATAATTTGATTTTTTTCCATTTCGTTATTTATCGAGCTGATTCTTCGTTACCTATTTGTAAACTATCAATATTCGTTACTCTTCCCTCACCAAAAACCTCATTAATATTTACAGTGATTTCGTTTTCGCGCTTAGATACCTCTGTTAATATTTGGCTATTATTTTATCAGCATTCGCTGATTACATTTATGTAAAATAAATATTGATATCTTATCACAAAAAATGTTTAATTTCACCCAAAGTATACCGCTGACAGTTAACCCAAAATGCAAGTCCCGCTGGTCGCACAAAACTAAAAATCGCTCTCAAAAGACATAAATCTCAATATATTTGTCATATAAACAAAAATATATTATTACGGTGAATTGATATGGATGGGCTACACACGCACGCACACACGCGTGTGTGTGTGTATATCAGATTCTGATGACGACGGCCGTGCCGTCGAAACGTAAATATCCAATGTAAGTGTCCTTCTTTTATGTTTCTATGTGTGTAGTGTTTTTTGTGTTAGTGTTTGTGTGTTTGTGCGTCGCCGGAGAGCGTCTTTTCCAAGTTTATATATATATATATATATATATATATATATATATATATATATATATATATATATATAATGTAAATTCACTAATAGTCATAACAAACACAGAAATCAAAACACACAAAAGATGAACTCACTGGGTCTCGAATCTTCGGTGATCCACCCACCCTTCTCAAGAGGAGGAAGGAACAGAACAAACAGAAAGTTCTGTTCCTTCCTCCTCTTGAGAAGGGTGGGTGGATCACCGAAGATTCGAGACCCAGTGAGTCCCTCTTTTGTGTGTTTTGGTTTCTGTGTTTGTTATGACTATTAGTGAATTTACATTATTGTACACGTTCGTGGGTTTTCCAAGAAAGTGACTATATATATATATGTATATATATATATATATATATATATATATATATATAGTCACTTTCTTGGAAAACCCACAAACGTGCACAATAATGTAAATTCACTAAATAGTCATAGCAAACACAGAAACTAAAACATATAAAAGAGGGACTCACTAGTTCTCGAATTTTCGGTGGTGCAACCACCTTTCTCAAGAGGAATTAGGAATATATATACGTACATATGTATACAAATTTCGTCTCTGGTTTAGAATTGCAAGGTAAAACTCAAACTTATTTTCTATTTGCCGATTTAATTGTTCACCTCAAACCATTTTTAACATGTGCCACTTCATATCTGTTTACTAGGAACTTCCAACTGGTTGGTCATAATATTAATATACGTTATTAACATACCAAACGTAGAGCCTTACGAGCGTAATTATTAGAATTCGATGCCTGGGCAATATTTTAAGTTATCTAATTAAGGATTTTTTGGCACAGAAATGATTGCTTTAGACGAATACGTTGACCTGGTGGTCAGCGATGTTGCAATAATTTGACGAATGTGAGTTGGAGTTCACTTAACCATTTCATACACACGTCACTCGCATGAACCTGTTTTATAAATGAAAATACACTGAACACTCTTCCATTTGCAAAAGGATGAATTCCAGCGTAAGCATATCTGAAATATATTTTCTCTGTTTTAAAATGAAAACCGGATCGTATTAATCTTTATTTCGTACAATAGTGGTTAATGACATTATGGTAAATAGCACATGAATGCTCAGGAAGGACATTCTCAGGGATAAATTACAGCTCAAAACGTAAAGGCTTAATAAAAAATTAATAATAATCTGTCATTTATGAAAGTTTTATTCTCTATTTTTATGGGCGGTTTGGCTGTCTAGTGAGCAGAGCGCTCGAGCGAAAGGACCGAAATGGTATTTGGGTGATGCCATTAACTACACCAGATTCATCCAGGCAATGTGGTTTTTCGGGTATAAGGTCTTCCGGTAAAACCACAACCAGTACAACCTAAGTCTGCTTCTCTATCCTGATTTGTATATCTCGCACTTCAGCATGAGGTAGGTGACTTTCACATTTTGCTGTAGGTATTAGGACGTGGTGAGACCAACCCAATCTTCGGGTGGATTATACGAGATACATATGATTTATATTTCCATGGTTAGCACTCTTACTTCAGACCTTACATAAGACCTTGCATTGTCTGAAAAAATACGAGCTCATATAGCTATGTAACTGATTATAATGATGACAATTCTATGGTTGGTATTCTAGCTTGATAAGCCAATTCATCTTACTCTGTTAGAACGTAAATTTAGAGGCGTAATAAAATGTAAAGACAGGACAAATAAACCGAAAGAACATTCAAATTTAAATGTTATTGAACAAGTAAAAATCAGAAAGCTTTTCGTTTTCACAGGACAGACTTTATTAAATGTCGATAAATTTTGCAATTCCATAGTTATAAACGAGGAAGAAACAAAATGCTTTCCGTTTATACAGAATAGAATTTATTAAATTTTATACTGTGGAAACGCAAACCACATTAATTGTTCCTTGTGCATAACTCTGGAATGACACCAAGTATCGGCATCAATTATTTCTGTAATTAAATTTTGAGTCGTAAATATATACCAAGTCATCACTGTAGACATTCATACATACATACAGTCACAAATGAGCTTACGAAATACACAGAGTTATCGCTGTAGAGGTAAAATCTTTGATGTATGTGAAAGTCACAAGTGAGTTTACGTAATATACCTTTTGGCATACATTTTTAGATTCGTTCGCAAACCTAACTTTGGGTGGTTCAACATCGGCTCATAAGGAAAACGTTGAAGTTTGAGATTTCATGATGTATGAATAGAACTCTGACTGCATTCCTATTAAGAAAAGAATTAACGAAGTTGACTGTCTCAGACTTTATTTATGGAAATCGTTTAGGATGAAAGAGAAAGGAAACAGCGATTTTACATGAATATTCATCTAACTACGTCAATAGTTTCACTTTAGCATAGCATCATCCACATTTCTCCTTTTCCTTTCACCTTTTCTAGAATTTACGCGTAAAGGTTCTCGAGTCTCATATAAATATTGACCAGAATAGAGCATAACCTTTCAAAAGTGTGACAGCCTCAGGACCTCTGTCGTCGCCTATTAGTGCCAGGATAAGTCAGCTCATGTCATTTGAGTGATCCTGGAAGGCGAAGTTAGCCTAGGCATGCTCATATTTTATTCAATACAATACTCATTACTACTACATTACTCATACTATTCTTGTTAATTCTCTCCGTACTCTTCCAAGACAACGTTCATCAGCAGGAATCATGAATTATTTGAAACGAAAGTCTCTGAACTCTACTGTGGGAGTTAAAGTTAATTGGCTGGGTTGACTGTGTATAATGAAAATGACTTCTCACTACTTCTAAGCTGAATTCAGTGATGCCATTTCAATTTCACTCCAGTTATTCCCAGGACATATTCATCTTAGTTTATGTATAATCAATATAGTTAAATTTATGACTAAATAACCACATAGAATGCCACACATGCTCAAGGATTGGCGATTAGTTGTTTTGATAAGTCTGAGTTTAAAAAAAACTTAAAACAAAACACTAAAAATAAAAGTTGACGTTAGGAATCTCTGCGAATCAAGTAGCAACTGCGAGAACGAGGGATCATAGGTACATGGGTGAAAAAAAGAACGGAAATTGAGTCCGAGGAAATTTTCAAGTACAGAAATAAGAGAAAAAATATTAATATAAAAGGCAGAGGAAAACGAAGTTAAGCTTTCCTTTGTAAGGAATAACGGGAATGAAGTCCGTGGTCTAGTAAAAATGCCCAAAGCGGAGTTCTTTTAAGAAAAATGGTATTGTGAAATTTTACCGCAAAATAATTGTTTATCGAACTGGTCTAAAAATGTAAGAATCCCGCTGTTGTGAATGAATTGGAACGTACGGGCGCTCGCAGGCTGAAGGCCCAGATGACGACGACCAGAAAGTCGACGGTGCAACGCCCGGGTTTTTGACGGCCGTCACGACAGCCAGAGTGCGCAGTAAAATGGAGACTGTGAGACATCGTTCACCGCGACCTGACACTGCAGTACATACCCAGCGTAGTGTAATAATTGTAAGACTAGTCTTCGAAGGATATACGAAGTCTTCATATCATTAAACGTCAGAGGTGATACTGCTTCACTATATTATGTTATATATTCATTATAATTGGGAATTTTAAAAGTTTATTTAACTCTGTGTTTTCGAAAGGGTAAAAAACATCAGCCCGAAGAAGCTCCGGCCAAACGCGGGTTTTACTTGCTTCAAATTTCTATGTCCACCGCGAAATGTGAAATGAGGAATTTTGCGAGGAAATAAAAATCTTTTAACTGGAAGTTGGGAGAGATTGTTTCATCTAGAGTGCAATCTAATGAGACGATTTTTTATAAGTTACTGGAATACTGACCATTGCAATGTCAGGAAAAAATTAAGGTAAGAAAATGCAATATGTTTTCTGCGATATCACATATGAAATATACTTTCGGATATTATGAATTCAGGGTAGCAAGATACTTTACTTGAAGTGAACACCGCATTTCAGCCCAAATACGAATCAGAAACCACTTTTTCCACTGAAAAATCATGTAAAAACCGGAACCTCACAGTTGGAAGACAGTAAATTAGTATTCTATCGATCTCCATGCATGTAACTTTTGTTTTGTCTCTTGCAAATTCTCCTTATCGCAAACACAAAAGAATTTGTCAATCGTTCATCACCAATCCGTTTATGGTTCATCCTTTATGAAGTCTATTCCCATTGTATGCGTACACAACTGAGTGCCGCTTATACATAAATTTGACGTGACATTCCATTTTTCCAATTACGTACAATTTGTGTGTCCATATGGCGACTTGGAGGTGAATATTTAGATTTAGAACTAAACGTGAAGGGGTAGAGCACGGCCGTGAACTAAACCATGTTTCCACGGGCTAATTATGTTGGATACCGTTGTGTATCGGCGTAATGGAAATCCATATTACCCTAAGCGCCTCATTAAGGCTTAATTGCATGGGTCAAGTCCAATTTGTCCCTAAGTTAATAACTTAATTTAAATTTGATTTCGTTGTCATCGCCTAGGACTCGGTGATCAATTATAGCCAATTAAACAAAAAAAGCAAGATGAATAGAAGTTCATGTCACGTCACATTAATATAATTTGCATTTTTTACTCTGAAAATTTCAATATTCATTAGTCCTATGAGTTTTTCTTTAAATGTATTTATCCACTACGTATGTATGTATGTTTGAACTCTTGGCCGAAAGCATTGATTGCGTGTATCTTGTTTACGTTACTTCCTATACTGTTTGTTGGATAAAGAATTTAATAGTTAATATTGGATATTTTTGATACTCCGCCATTGTTGGTTAAGCAAATATCTTTTGGTGTTATGTTAATTTTAACTGATAGCATTTAATGTAGAGAAAAGTACATGTTTCTAGTCAAATAAAATGGTTGCGATTGCAAAACGTATTATGAAATCAAAGTGTAAGTGTGACTTCACTTCATAACACACGTCACTTCATAAAACAATTTTGAAAAGGCAGTTGAAGTAAACCAACGACCATTTTACGGAGATTCGGCGTCGAAGCGTTGCTTATTTTCTCTTTATTAATTCCTCCGTTTTTATGGATAATTGATTTCGCCTACATTTTGTCGTCACTTGATTGCATTTCATTTGAAAACAATTCGTTCACATTTTGTATGGCCTCAGAAGGACGAAAGACAGTTTTAGTTCTGCAACGTGATTATAGAGAGACATATACGTTAAGTGATTGTAAATATGTTAAAAACTACCTTGGCCAACATTAAAAGAAAAAGTCTCACAGAGTAAAATAGACTTCGATATGTTTTAAAGTACTCGAGGAGATTCATTCGACATCACATGAAAAGTTGTTTAAGTGATTTTAAGCAGAGAGTTACGAATCCTTAATGTATGAGAAACCCCGAGACAAGTTTCATTTTTATTTTTTAATTATGCGCCAACCAATAATGGTATTATAAAATTTATTTCAGAACTCAAGGGATTATTATTAGGTAATCTATCGGTTAAGGTAGGTTTTTGGATGGACACAACTATCAAATAAACATTTCGTAACTCCAAACAAAACACAATCGAGCAACCTACTCTACATCAGGTCCCTCTTCATCTCTGTGTACTTCCTTCCTCCCTACATCCCGTCCAACATCCCTATCCTGTTCCCGCCCTTTCCTCGTTTGCCCAACATTCTCCCCTCTATTACCTTCTTCAACATTCCACTACTGCTCAATACGTCTTTCATCCATTTTTCCTGCCTCCATAGGATTTCTCTCAACAAACCCCTCTCCTCACCCACCATCTCTAGTACTTCCTCATTTGTTTTCCTTTCGGTCCATTTCACCTTCTCCATTCTTCTCCACACCCACATTTCAAAAGCCTCCAATCTACGTCTAACCTCCTGCTTCAGTGACCACGTTTCCGCGCCGTACATAGCTACGCTCTATATCAGAGTTTTTACGAGTCTTGTCTTAACATTCCTACTCAACGTCCCCGTCATCAACTCCCTCCTCCTTGAGAAAGCCTCCTTGCCTAGCGCAATTCTATCTCAACAAACCCCTCTCCTCACCCACCATCTCCAGTACTTCTACATTTGTTTTCCTCTCGGTCCATTTCACCTTCAACTCAAGGGATAAGAGACTATTAGTTTTAGTTGAAATTATTTTAGCAGGAAATTCTACAATTGATCATAATGTACCTATTTTTACTTTCCCATGCTGAAATATTTTTCCCTTTTTTACCCAACTAATTTCCTCATCAAATTACCTTACGTGGATGCTGAGAATGAAAATATCCTTCTAATTATTTGCTTTAATTCTTTAAAACAGGAGAACCTCAAAATTCTTTGAAACAGGGCGAGCGTGCAAATATAGAGATAATTATTTCCAGGAGAGAAAATTCAAGAATTCAGTGAAAACACTTGAAGTATTCATTCCTAAGAAAAAGGTTTTAAATATTTCTCTTTGTAAAAGCATATCAAGAAACGCATACTGACGGTTGTTCTATATTGTTTCTCGGAATACACTGTGTCAGATACAGCACTGGTCTAAGCTTGTTGTTAAAAAAAATACCCTGCACCTCTCACATCGTTAGATTACAAAACCGATATTCTATAGTTTATGTAAGTATACTCATATCATTTTACATACCCGAACTATTCATATTTTTCTTTCGCAAAAATGTTAATATGGAAAAAATAGTTATTATGTTTCCTGTTCGTAAGATAAGATTAAAATTATTTTGCACGTGACTCAGCTACTAAAGAAGACGACGGAATTGCTCTTTTTATTTTTTTTAGACATCCTACAGCAGTAATTTTATTTCTCTGTTAGACCATTTATGAACTCAAAATCTAATTGTGGAATGTTACATTTTCTCTTCAAAAAAATGCTGAAAATCTCAAACTGTTATTGGCTCCTCACTTTCTAGAGTGAAATTAATCGAAAAATTCTACAAATTTCTCGTCCGAGACGCATTAGTCAATAACTGAATAAGGTATTCGGAATATATCCTCAAAATCGTCTTCTAACCTTTCATCGAATATCAAAAAGTAGAGCAAGAAATTTGGGCTGTTTTTCCATATTTTCTGAAAAATTACGAATCTATGGGAAGGGAGAGAAGGAAACATTTAAGATCAACCGCCAGCATTAGTAATGAGGAAGCACACAATGGAAACTGGCCGCGAGACCTCCCACCAACACCGCGGCACATTTTCTGAGTTGAGAAATGCAGCTGAGTATCAGTGAAAAATTAGATTTGCAAATTCAGATTCATTCCTCCAGAATATCAATATTATAGGGGGATATAAAATAAAACATGCATCCACAGGATCTTGCGTTAACGGGATCATGTTTAAGTATCGTGAAAGTAACCTTTAGATTCAGGGATTCTACATGCTTAATTCAATTTCATTGTTCTTCTTTTATTGATTCTACAATTTCATTATTAATATCCGTGCCGGTTGCAATGTAGTATTCTTAATAAACTTTAAAAATAGGTTAGGGTTACTTTTATTAGCTAAACGCTTTGATGCTGAGGTTTGAAACATTTTTATAATGTCTAAGGTTCTTGTAAAAGCAAGAAAATACGTAAAAATGTTATATGAATGGCTCTTATTACATTTTGTGTATTCATGATTGACGACCACAAGCAAAAAAAATCACATGGATGAAGGGGATAATTTGAATTTCTCTCAGAATAATATTTTTATAATACATAATAATACTATTATAGCTTTGAGCTTACAATACGTAGGCTAATCTATAAGTAGTGGTAAGAGTTATTACGGGAGGCGACAGAAAGATGCATTCAGGAATGGGTGGGATAGTTGGAGAGGAACTCGGAGTCAGCCTCATACTACTCTTAACAAAAAGCCCGTCTGACTCCACCACTTAACGTCCTATCCGACGGATTCTCCCTGCATTGTATCCCAAATAGGAATCGGGATATTGATGAAAAATTTTTCCATCGCCAGGATTCGAACCGAGGCCCTCGGGAGAAAAAGTCACTACTATAGTTATCGAACTAAACTATTACTATACAGGGATGAAGTCACCAGGATAAACTTTTGATCACGTTTGAAGTCATTAGTCAAGCCCTACTTTTATCCAGTCGTTTGTACAATAAATTTTCAAGAGTTAAAGCAAAAGCCGGGTTAAACCGGGTTAATCCGGATACTTGCGGGTCATACACAGGGGAATCTTATCTCTGATGATAAGGGTTATGGCAAAAGTTGAGTTTTACGTTAATTGCTATAGAGTTACTCCTACATATTCCCTAAATTTCCCTTCTTATCCTACATGCCCCTTTGGTTTAATCATGCAACGCATTGGTTTGCAAATATTCATACTGCTGTAAGTAACTACGAGTAACTACTTGTTTTAAATCAAATGATACTAATCATGACAATATTGTAGTACTTATCCCACTCACAAGTCCATTATTGTAGTACTGAGTTCACTCAAAATAATTTGGTTTCTTACTGGAAAACGTGACATTCTTTTCTCTATCATCATCATTTTATTAGCGCCTTAGCTCTTGCAAAATTATTTTGAGATCTTTTGGCTAGTAAAACGGTAATAAGTAATCAGGTGGTGATTAAACAAAGGACCCAATTTGCCATAAAAATCTTTAAGCTGACATTACGTTTACCATGTTCTTATGATATTTCAACCTACGATTTTTATTTCAGTTAGCATTAAAAAACAAAATAATATTATAACACCTCTGTATCATGATCTATTTTAAAGAAGAAGTGTGATATTGAGTATGGTTGTCTCAAATTGTGGTTTGGTTCATACCTTAAACATTTTTACGGCTCTTTTATTTGAAACCAACTTTGCAGATTAAATTTTATCATTTGTTTGATTTTTATTGATTCACTTATGTCGACTGATAATTACCGAGAAATATTGTTGCAGTTTGTAAATTTACTTTAGTCTCTATCACTTATATGCTCCTTGACGATAACTGTTATCAAATAAAACCAATGACGGGTAAAGATCAATACATTTTCCTGGATACCCAACTGCCTTGAGAAAAATAGAGTAATATATAATCTCCGTATGAGATCACATCTTTCCAAGGTAATTGCTATACTTCAATTGCTGTGCTTGAATATTGTATCTTCGATATCTATTTCCTCAACTATCGTATTTACCAATCTTTCATTTGCGTTTCGTCACGTTTCCTCGGTATCAGCCAAGCAGAATTTATGACGCCGGTCGCGTTCTGAAGACTAATATCATCAAATTTATTGCTGTGGAAAGTATAGAAGAGTTTTAATAGTGCCATTTCGCTCAATTGAGTTGATAGGTTGCACATAATGATGGCACGACCACATAATGAAGTTGTTTTCATAGTGTATTTGACCTTCATTTAAATTATCGACTTCAACCTTATTAATACTCTGGAACGGAAGATTGAGAAAAACGTAAGTGACAAAGTTTTTATCAATCAACTTTATTTTGAGACGCATGTGAATTTGATTTATCCCATCCAACTTTTCCTCTTGACAAGAGAAACTATTCATTCTCATGTTGTACACTTATAGAAATGATGAATCCGGATTGTATTTTATGACAGGGATTTCTCTTATTGATTAAATTTAATACTGAGGAGAAATATTTAAAGGAAAGCATGTTAAATCTATTCAAGACTCAATGATGGCGTGGTGAATGGTTATTAAAACCTGAGCAGGCAGACCCTGGTCCTTTTAATATAGTTTTCACATTCTTGAAGGTTATGGAAATAAGGCAACAGATTGAATCAATGAAACTATAACTTCCTCCTAATAATAATTGTAGGAAATATTTCTCGTGAGGATGTCCAGCATTTAGAGGTAAATAACTAGCGGAGAAATTGAGAAGAGTTTTTACGCGATAGATCTTTTTCATGGACACTTTGATCTGCTCTTCAGCGAAAAAGTCCTATCTTTGGAGAATTTTCTGTTTTAATTGACTGAGGTTGATTTTTCCACCCAAGGTAAACGTCGAATTTTCCTTTTGCATCCTCGTCTTTTAACGACTGACCGGTGACATCGCTCGGCATCAATTACAGCATTGGAGGGAAATCTTTCCAGTGTACGATAAACTCGAATCAATGAATTTGCCTTGACGGGAGTACACGGGATTGTCGGATTCCGCAGAACGCCAAAGCGTTCAAACCAGCGGAAGCAACCTGCCCAAGAGGGGATTCGAAGGGTATTAAAATAAAATTTCCTGCAGGTTCGTGCGCTTTTGCGAAATTTCGGATAAGTATGTAAAACGCATTCATGTAAATATCCGCTTGGGAGATTTTTTTTATGAAGAGCCGTGATCCCCTGTGCAGCCTTTTTGGCATGTTCACGTGTGCGTCGGGGAGAGGGGAGATTTTTTTAAAAAACTGTGGGCATACTTGTGTGGAATTTTTTCTTCTCTCTCTTATTGATTTTTTTTATATTTTTATTTAGAAACGGATGACGTAGAGTAATAATGACACTTTTCTACTTCCTTCATGATGATCCGTGAAAACGTCGTTATGGTGATGCTCTGCGAAAATAAGGGATGGGCTGGGATAAATTTCCCTTCGCTATTTTTTTTTCTCTTGAATATTCATGAGCCCTACATGCGGCTATCGTTTTTTTCTACTGTGATACAGGCTTACTCCACTCAGTAAATGAACAAAAAATTCGTAATCACTTACAGAAATACCGACGATTGTATTTCTTCCCTACTTTATTGCCCGTTACAAAAATGTCAACGCGGAATATTTATTAAAGAATTATAGTACGAAAGTATTATAGGTTTGTCTTTCGGATAAAATATATCATCAGTATTTCAATCCTAAGATTGGTTTACTGCAACCCTCAATTCTCCTCTATCCAGTAATGTAAATGCCCTTACGTTCTCTAGGTTTCTGTTTTACGCCTTTCTTAAAATGTCCGATGTAGTTGGCTCTTCGTCTTCCTCGCATCATCTTTCCTTTCAATTTTCCTTCTGTTATGTTTCTAGGATAGAATATTTTTAAAGTTTGAACAGCTCTATTTTTATATTAAAATATTATTTTCTGCCTAAAGAGTATTCTTGTTAACTATTTGTCATGAAATAGCCGTTGTAGTCACCCATCAAATAACAGAAGAACATCGTTTTTTATCAATCAGTGATAAAAATCAGACAATTGTTTATTTTATATATTTTACTTTTTTTTATCTATGGAATCCTTTTGGCATAGTTTTATCTACAAGATGTTTGCATTAACGAAATATTGTAAATTAACCATTTTATTTCACGGCCCTTTGAATTTAATGCAGTTCCACCGAAAGAAAAAATCTTCCTGTCCGTTATTAAGCCGCTGTATGGCGAATCGTATCAATCCTGGCTCATCGAATCTGGTAAAGTGAAATGACGGTAGAAATAGTTCATATTAAAGAGAATAGATTTAAAAAAATTTAAATTAAGGCTTCTCGGACTGTTACTTCACCAAAAGGCATGAAATTATTATGCACGCTATGAATAAAATACCTGGTTATTTTCTCTTCAATTTGAATTATAGTCATAAAAAGTCAAAACGATCCTCCGTTTTAATTCCAACACAGATGTAAAAGGAATGGGGGAAATAAGTATGGGCTCAAATTACATCACATTATATAAACTCAAGTGGCTCCCACTATCTCTCTCTCCCTCCCTCCGGTAAAATATTTAAAACGTCGGGTAACGCCACAATGTGATGTGAAATTACACTGTTATGGTGCATCACAGTCATAGTGATTATAAAATGCGAAAATGAAAAACGAAACTCGTAAATTAGTTTTCACGTTTTTTATCGATTTTTTAAGAGATGAATTCATTTTTTTACACCCTGAAATTTTCCTCAGATTAGATTTTATTATTGTATCAGATGTGTTAATTGCATTGTAATTCAGAGCCTAAATTTTGGTAATTACCTCTTATATTCCATTAGTGAGCTTTAGCCTAGCTTTGCCACCCATTTTCTAGCCTAATCTTGCGCGGTTTGCCTAAAGCCTTAACGTTTATGCCAGGCAAGAGATTATAATTGAACAGTGAATGTTTTACAGTGACTTACATAACCTAGATACAATTTTTGAGTTTCAAAAATGGTATAATTAGAAGTTAAAAAATGGTTATTTACTATGTGCGTAGTTTTAAAGGGTAATTCGTGCTAATCACCTAATATTTCATTCTTGATGTGTAGTTTAATATTCGGTTAGAGTGTGCTGATGTGCGTTAGACATTAAAAAAATTCATAATAATGTTAACAATTTTATTCAAAATGATCATCCAAGTGTCAAATGTTTTGCATTTTCGAACCCAAGAAGAAGACCAAATTTAAATTTTTTGCGTCAGTTCTTACTTTCTAAGATATATTTCGAGTTTTTGCGCTCTAGATGAATTTATACGTATTTTTTTTAGGAAAAGCGATCTCCAAATGAGATTATTTTACATTTCTGTCGTCCATTAATTGCATTAATTCAGACAGCTAAATAAGAAAATTCACGCCTCTCTCAATGCAAGCAATAAATATATATAGTCGTGGGAGAGTGAAGGCTTTTCAGAATAGTTGTTCAGTGTTAGTTTACCTCTTACGGTCTTGAATGTCCTTCTCTAAACTATATTTAACAACACGAAATTCTCTGATAAGGTTTTAATGATATTTTAAAGATTTATTTAGGTAAGACCGCGGATGAAATTCTTTCATGTGATGAAAGTTGGTACGTCGCGGGTATTTTCGAGATTTCTTCGCGGAATACATTATTGAGGTTCCAGATCTCTTCAATTGATTTTATTCAGTCATTATAGAGCATTCCCTATATCTGACCTTTTCGATACTAAGTGCCTACGTTCGGGTCGTTTCTGCCTTCCACTGTTTTGTGTTATCTTTTCATCCATGAGAATTCGCCAAATGATATATAATTGGTAGAGACAATTGAGAGAAAAGCGGTAACAATCACTGTAAAAGACCATTATCCATCAATCAATTCGGAAAGGAATAAAACGAAATATTTTACAACATGCGGTGATTGAAGCCTGTGATTAAATATTCACAGGGTTAATTGAAGGATTGTTTCCCTGGGTCATCAAAATCAAGTTTCTGGATTAAAAACTCAACCCAATGAGCTATACAATATGAAAATCGATACAATTTGGCGAATAATCCTCATTTTTTTATTGTGCTGTATTAATAAAGATGGCAAAAAGATATTATAACTCGTGTTTTCAGCGACGTTTTTGTTCGCTCACTAAATGATGTCGTGTATTGACTTACAGTTTCGTTGCCATGGTTTTCTGTGCTTGATCTTAAAGTGTACTAGACGTCAAGTATGTTTTGCAATTTATGATTTCATTCCAAGTGAAACTGAAGTCACTCAAAGTTAAGAGGGAATATTCATCAACAAAGCGAGAAAGAAGAGGGTGAAACTCATCCGTCTTATGCAGACACGCATACTGCCCATCTAACATTTTCCTTTAACTGAAGCTCTCCAGAATATATTTCTGGCAACGAAAATTTGTTTAGTGATTTAAAAGGGATACAATGGATAAATAAATAAAAAGGTCCACCTTGGATAGAACGTATTTCTTAATTAATAATTTTAAGAGATCTTCCTCAAGGCAAGCGATGAAAGAGAATTCCGTCGCTTCATCCACGTATTCTTTGCAATAGATACGATATCGAAGAATAAAAGTAAAACGCTATCCTTCTATTAGTCTTCTTGGAGGAAATTGAAATCTTCCACTTTTGTAACATTAACTACTTTAATGTAGATGGATTTTCGTAATAGTTTCATTGATGGCTGAACACAAATTTGAGTTCAGTTTTTGTTTGTTCTCAAGTTTAAAAATATTCGCTGGAAGTTCAAAGGTTATGTCATGAAACATGCTTCATAATTAAAAAAAAATAAATTGTAAATATTTCGTTAAAGAGCGATTCTTATAATGTTTTTTTTATGCCTACGAATCAAATAGTAACAGATTAAAGCAGGAGCCCCGACATCCAAATAATTTTAATAAAACAGAATCTGGTAATATCTAGATTATTACAATTCTTAATTTACATTTTATTTTTTTGATTCGATTGATTCATTTCATGGAGTCATTTGTTAGTTATATCATAAAAGAGAGATTTCCCTTCAAAATATCATTTGATTTGATCGGACGCGAACAAATGTTGCATTTTTATAAAATGGAGTATTTATATTTTTTTGTATTTCACTCTCATAGCATAGGGATTACGTTTATATATATTAAGTAGGCATACTAAAATTTCATTAGCTGTAAATATGTATTATAATAACATACCACACCGGCCAAACATCTGTAACTACTCAATGGATAGCAGGATATGTGGAAAGGTATCGCTAGTGCAAAACGACGGTGCAAAAATTATATTCGCGAGGTAATTTTTGGTCTGAGAGCTCAATAAAACTAGTCATTTGGATGAGTATCTTTCCTTTCAAAATTGTGAAAGAAATGGGTAGTTAACTTAGGAACGAAAATCATTTTTCCTCCTTTTTTAAAACAAGTTACAATTTATTATTCGAATCTTATTCAATATCCGTTCTGGGAGATTGAAATGCAGTACTTTGGAGTATATTATTACGGTGTTTCGTTTAAAATAACCGTAATATTATTAAAAAGAATTATTATTCCCCTCACTTATCTTCTTGAATCTCTTGAATAACTTCCTAACGTAGTCACACTCTGCTTCTTCATTACATGACTCTGCCTCAATCTGCTTTTTCATGACATTTAATATCAAATTAAATTCCGGAATATATCGACGGCTGCAAACGCCAAGGACTGACTGAGTTACAGACGAAGTCCCACACATGTCCATATATATACTACGCCAGTTGCCGTTTTCATCGCTAGACCTTAAACATTAATTTACGAAGATGCTTTCCGCTCACTTATTACTCTAATAACAAATCATTAGATGCCTCAGTGTACCCACAGCATGAAGTATGTTTGATTACGGGGAAAGTCAATATCAGAGAAGGAGAAATATTGCGATGAGATGTTCTTGAATTTGAATGGTCCGCGTCCATATCAGCCAACACAACGGACTATCATTTAATGTGAAAAAATTCAGGTAAAGCGAATTGAAAAAAAAACTTGATTAATTTAAGTATGCGTTAATGGAGACCTGCGTAATATTCGATTCTTGATCATGTACGTTGGGATATCATCTTGGCCACCCCTCTCTCTGATGCAGGAACACGTAGTGATTACGAATTGCCTGAAACAAGCCCTTTGAGTAAGTGACGATAGTGAATAATAAATATTTATCCTTTTATCTGTTCTCTATATAAAATGTTTTCATGAAAAAGTTCGGTAGAAGTTAACAACATGCTCTAAAGTAAAAACGGACGGACAGTAGTATTTAAAAATTGACAACCTTTTCAAATCAAATTTGAGGCCGACAGCCATTTTATTTATATAGTTCATTTGATTTTGGATTTTGAGTGATAATATTGAAATAATAACATAAGGGATTCACATTATTTGTGAAACTTAATTGAAGGCGATCAAAAAAGAATGGGCATTCGGATTGGAATAAATTTTGTGATTCGGTTCAACCAAAGATATACACAGTTTTCTTGTAGTCCGTATATTATTATGAATCAATTAGTTCATATTTTATTATTATCAAATCTTCCTTGAGCCGAATCCGGGTGAGAGGGAATAATCATCGCCGTCTGCGCTTTGGTATGCAATCCACGCGTAAATCATGATAGAGGTTTCACGCGGTCCACATTTTTTCGGGTGTGTTCATTTCTACGATTTCTTTGGAGAATCGAGCCTTTGGTGTCCAGGAAAATATTTTTTTCTCTAAATTTCGACTGGAATGTGTCCTATCATATTGGTTTTTTTTAACTGATACAAAATATTCGCACGTCATGTGTGACTGACATTGAATGTGATATATTTTATCCGGCAATGTATCCTCTCCCATCCGAGAGGAAGTCCGAAGGCTATCTCATGACATAACATCATTTGGAAAATGTATATCAGTTATAATATTCCATTTTTCAAAACTAATATTGCATTAGAGTACAATTTTAACTATGAAGAGAAAATTACAGAAAAAGCCTTGAGTTAAAAGTGATGTGTTGAGTCATGATGCATAAGATTGAGAGTAGGGAATTTCAGCTTTTCTAAAAAGTTATAATGCTTTTATTTCTCCTTAATACATTTGAGTATTATTAACCATGACTGTATTAAACCTCGGATCTCTTGCATCTATATTTATTGGTAGAAGAAAGCCATATACAACTCATCGACGATATGTTTGCGTGTTCTGCCTCAGGTACCACTTATGCAACTTTCTAAAAGACAATATATTTAAAAACTCATGAGAACCTGAGAAAAACTATCCGTCTGACTTAATAAAACATCTTTCACGCAAAACACGAGCAGTCTATGAGGGCTTGCACTACGACCGGAGCATGAGAACAAAACTTGTTCATTTGACAATCAATGTAGGTTATTCTTCAGTCACGTTAAGGTCAAAATTGTAGGAACATTTTATAGACATTCAATAAGAGGCAACGATTGCAAAAAAGTGTGGGTTCTCGAAACATTTTGCCTAAATTCGTACGTGCATGCATGAGTAATGAAACATATTTCAGTGCGTAATCGAAAAAATAGTTTTTTTTCCACCCTAAAATGCAGTGGATGTATATTACTTTTATTATTATATGTTATTCGTAATTTTTTCTTGTTTCATTATATTCGGAATGAAAATTCATGATGAAAAACACAATGGGAACATGGCAAAGGTGTTACTCAAATGCTTGCGGTATGAACTTTTTTTGAAGGAAATAAACACTAGCATCGGAGTTTTTTTTATCTTGGTGCTTTTTGAGCAAAGAGCAGATTTTCAAATGAACTCTAATTTTTTTTTAAAAGAAGGAAGGGAAAATAGACCCCATTAATAAACAGTGACATATAATGACAGCTAAATCTAAAACTTAATTTCTTGTTAAAGTTGAAAGTTCAAATATATACTTCAGTTCATTGAAATCTTTTTGAAGCGTCGATTAAAACTGATTGGCTGAAACATTTTATCCGTTGTTTCATTCATCTTAAATTTATTATTTCTAATTTTCATTTACACAAACCTAAACTTTCATCATGAAGAAAAGATATCAATCTTGAAAATCATCGACCATCGAATCATAATCGTTCGAATTTTAATAAAGGTAATACAGCAGCTAAGACCCCAACTAAACAGCAACATGCTTGACAAATCTGTTTCACAATATTGATTGGATACATAAATGCCATCTGGACAGCAAACCTGGGACAGGAAACCAAGCATTTCAACTTCAAAATGACTGCACTTATTTCTTTTTTTATCTACGTATAATTTAAGAAAACCAGCATTGTTATATTTTTCCCTTTAAACATTTCAACTTCAAAATCGTCGTTTTTTCCGGTTCTTTATAAGCATAACTTTGTTCCGTTATTTATCTCAAATTGATATTTACAGATCTCTTTTAATGCTAACATATCATAAAATTTATGACTTACGGATGCTGGAATACATTCGTGCATCTTTACCGTTTTAACGGCCTCATTAATCGAAAAGTAGAGCAGTGTAAATTACATTAAAATGTAAAGATTTTTTTCGTTCAAACGGAGAGGCTAAGAAAAATCTCAGGTTCCGAAATACTCCCACATCCGTGTGACTTGCACGAAAATTAAAAAAAAAACGCCCATCGCTAAAATGCGTGCAGAGTTGGTTTAATTGAAGACGGAGAGAAATGCAAATTCGACATTTTATGTGAAAATTATGATCTCTAAAATCTTTCGGAGTTCATTGAATTAATGTGAAAAAATCGTTCATGCTTATTTTAAGGTACTCACCTCGGAAATGTACCTTTAGAAACATCGTCCTCTACCCCTCGCAGTGTATTAGGAGCTAATCAACTGAATCACTTCAGCATTTTAGATTTAAGTTGCAAATTGTGCTATTATAATGTGCCCCGATGAACCTTAAAAAAGGAAATTGGATGCTCCGAACGGGAAAGAGGAACCTCGTAGTCGGGGAAGGCGTCGGTGGAGGGTTTCACTCCCGTGTGACGCACCCAAAAGGAAGTTAAGCTGCCCTTTCGACCTCCACGATTCGCAAATATCGCGTCAACCGCTTTAAACACTCGACTGGTCCCCTTCTCTTTCATCGCCCACCCCAAAAACCCAAAATGCCGTCGCACTGAAACCTCGGTGGTGAAGGAGAAACTTTATGGAAAGATTAACAAGAGAGGACGACATGGAGCGAATAAATTTTCTCTCGCCCCCCCCCCCACCCGCCCTCCTCCCGGGTTTGTTGTAATATCAGTCTCACTTACCGTGGAGATCGCACCGCCGAACAAAAAATAAAGACGATGGTTTCACTCGGATGCCGCCTCCTTCTCTTCTCCTCGGAGAAGTAAGAAGTTTGTTCGAGGACGTCCGGAGTGGGCTGGGGTGGGCGAAGGACGCCGGCCGTCGCGTGGAGGTGGATGCGGTCGGGAACTCTCTCTCTCTCTGTGCAGCCTCCGACGAGGACCAAGGCCGTGAGCGATGCGCGGCGGAAGCAGGGGTTTTTCTTCCGGCAAAAAAAGACGCTCTCTTCTCTGGGCAATGGTCGTAGGGGCAGCGCAGGCGAGGGGTGCGGTCGGGTCGACGCTGATGTTGGAGTGAGATTCGGTGCCGTGCAAGGCGGTCCTTTTGTACTCGCGACCCCTCTCCTCCCGGGGTGTCCCTCACCCCTCCTCCCTCCCCTCCCCTCCCTTTCTTCCGCCCACCCCTCTGGAGAACTATCCGCGTCTCCACACGGCTCTCTCTCTCTCTCCCTCCCTCCACTCTCCCTCTCTCTCTCTCTCTTTCCCCTTCACCCTTCACCTTCCAACTCTCCCCCCTCACCTCCGGCACCCCTCCCCCTGCCGTCCTGTTGCGCTCTCCCCCTTCATCCCTTCCACTCCCATTACGTACCTATCTCCCACACGCCCGGAGGGGTGCGAGTAGGGGGGGGATGGGGTGGCGGTGGTGGCCGAGGAGGGTGGAATGGCGGGTTGTGTGTCTGTGTGTTGGGGGATGGAGAGGGACTGGGGAAGGGAGCAGGGGATCGGAGTGCGGGAGAGATGTCTTGTACCGCACACATCACTCCATCTACTTCCCTTCCCGCCTACCCCACTCCAACCTCCCTACTATCGGTCCTCCTCCCCTTTTCTCCTCTACTCCCAACATTTCTCCTCCAATTTTTATGCCTTCATCGGCCCTCGGTATCTCATCTCATCCCCCCCATTCTCGTGCGTTTTCCAAGCTATTGTATCGAGGATATGCGTAGGTGCCGAGGTTTAAACGCAACGTTCTCGCGTGTCGACAATCCGGCATTTAACCCTTAATACAGATTCACGAGCTATAGCAATAGTCTAAACCGTTTTTCGAGGCGATTGCATCAGTATGGTAAGCCGAAAGAGCGTTTGGATATTCACACGATGCCAATTTTCAAGGTTTGGTCGAAAACGTGTTCCAAATCTCCAACCCTCATTCGCAACCCATATCCTGTTTTATGTTGTCGTTTTAATGGCTAAAATGCTTCGTGAGTTTGTGTCTCCCCCACGTCCTGCACTTCATGGTTGAAGCGAAATTGTGGGTTGAAAAATACTTCACTAAAAACTAATAGAAGAGATTGTTTGTAAGCTGTTGAATGTTTTTCGCTTGATAAGCAGCCGTCTTAGTGGCAAAATGATGATTGGCCTTCTATGAAATGTATCTTTTGGTAACAATTTCATATTAGCTATTCATCAGGCCCATAATACTCGTCTCTTCTTTGGTTTTTCAAAACTTCTACAATATCGAGTGAGATATTTCCATCATAGCAACAATGATTGCACAACAGAATAGTTATTTAACTAGCTGTTGTATAAATGACAAAGAAAAACTTTGTTTCAATCCACCGCTTTATTTCAGGTACGACTAGTTTCGACGCTACGGCGTCATCCTCAGGTACCTCAGCATGACGCCGTAACGTCGAAACTAGTCGTACCTGAAATAAAGTGGTGGATCGAAAAAAAAATTTTTCTTTTTCATTTATTAAAATGAACTTCCCCAAAGTTGAGGCTGAAACTATGGAGTTAGCTGTTGTATTGTTAAATTTACTTCTCTAGTTCATTTTAAACGCTCTAGAATTGGAATAGTCCTCAGATAACGAAAACTAAGTTACAATTCAATGCAACAATTTCAGAGTGCAAAAATCATTCGCCTTGACCGGGATCCTGGTCAAAGCGAAATGATTTTTGCACTCTGAAGTTGTTGCATTGAAATGCATGTTAGCGGATGACTCCGTTAAAAGTTACTGTTGGGGCATCTCCCGCAGTTTCTTGAAATATGTCTTCGTTACAATTTAAACTTGGAAATCGAATCGCTGATTCTCTTGTCCTGTGATTTCTCCCTGTTCTTAGTAATACTCTTTTTGAATTCTTCCTTATATAGATTCTTTATAACAAGGCCTTGTGTAGGCGATATGATTTATTGAGTATCAAATTCTGGGTAAAAAATAATACTAATATGCATGTCGTTAGCGGAAATTCATGCAGAACGGCTTTTGAATTTAACGTAGCGATAGGTATTACGAAGTGAGATGTCAAAAACGAATCGTTTTTATAATAATGTTTAATGTTTATTGATGAAATTTATGGGAAACTTTTTTCGGGACATTAAAAGAAAAAATCATCGTTGCACATTATTTGCAAAGAAAAAGATACTCATAAAGGTTAAGGTTGAAAGGATTTAAATTATAATTGGGGAAGTAGCAATACCTTTCAGTTTGTAAATTTCGTAGAAAAGTTCTTAAAACATAGAAGAAACTCAACCATCCCATAACAAAGAGAAGAATTTTTTACCGGTGGAAAGCAAGCGCATTGCTCATACTATATTCTGAACAAGACAGAAAGCAAAATATCGTCTTTGTCGCTGGAATTACGAATTTGCCGACCATTCTCTTAACGCATGTAGGCATGTTGACAGTGGCTTAAACTGTTCACTCATTGGTTTTTTTAGCAATGAAGGAATTGAAAAATCTTTTGGTTTACCTCCAAGTCACGGATATTACTAGTGAATAAACAGTTTTTGATACACCTCAACGTTTTTCCCGCAACGTTCTCCATCCTTATAAGCTATTTATCGCAAGTATTTTTGCTTCTTTTGCAATTGTGGTGGGCGTCATTTAAAGTGGATGAATTTAGGGTGGGACATGGTACATAATATCACTGGTTAATTGTAAAATTTGACCTCAGAGATTTAAAAGTTGGGGGTAAACAAACGTACGGGTAAACATAAAAGGATCTATGGCGAACTGAAGCAGAGGGCATTCGGAGCGACGGATACGGAGGTTCTCAGGAGACTACCAAAAGATTGCTAAGCCGTGTTAGTTAGCCGGCCTCATTGATGGCGGGGCGACGCTCTTTCCTGTCACCCAGCATCTGTGTCTTAGAGATAACGGGCTCATTTCCAGGCTGTTTTTACGAAGAGGACCGTGGCACAGATAAGCTAAGAAATTATCAGAGCAGTGAAAGACTACAAAACGCAATGCACCCGAAACGGGTACAATCACGGGTGAAATTACTAAGGCGCTTGGAGGTAAAGCCAACGAAAATGAAGCTACTTCTCCATAGACGGAGAAAATAGTGAAGGAAAACAGGAGAATATTGATAAGAATGAAATGATTGGAATGCAGAAGGAATCCGGGACAAAAAATTTGTGAGGACCACTTACCATTTATATTGTCTCCACATGGGTTCAATGTACTAACTCGACCAATCAGTCTAAGTATTTGATGAGAGAAATCAATAAAAAAAAACAATCAAACGGAAAACCTATTTTTCTTCATGAATAACTGACAAACGTGGCAGAAATTGTACTTTAAAAGGATACTGGTATAAAAACATATATGCACTAGGAAGCCATTTTGTTTGGTTGGTATTATTTAACATTGTCGTTTGGAACAAGATGCTGAGAATAGTTGGAATTGATTGCGACGAAAGAAGAGAAATCTGATGACTACGAGGAGCCCATAAGTAAAAAAAAAGACTGTCGATTAAATAGGAGTTTTAGACGGACTTATTAACGTAAAGGAAATAAGATAATGAAGGGAAGAATGAAGATGTAAAGTCAAACAATATTCGGATCGAAATGATAATCATGTGTGGAAAGGACGACATAAAGTACTGATAATGCCTCAGTATTTCCTGTGTAAATCGGGCTTGTTATCGGTGGCATGGATCAGTGGCCTATTATTCTGGAAACTACGGAATCGAACTGTACAGAGATCATTCTCCACGACAAGTATTAATTTTAATGGCTCCTTAGCTATTGCTCTTGTTTTGGTCTCTGGAGATCTTTGGTGGCCATGTGCAACTACGTTCCTGAGTGATTCTCAGGAAATTAGAAGGTTTTTCTGGAGTCGAACCTTGTGATAGGAAAATTAGTCGGCACGAATTCCCAAGACGAGACTCGAGTCCACAAACCTTGGATTTGCAGAAGACCGCGCTAACCGAACCAAAGTAAACAACCTGAACATTTGTTTGATAGGTGAGGGAAGAGTTCACTTAACATTGAGCCCTATACGGCGCTTGACATTCACACATATGGGTAGGGTAGTTTGGATCTATCCTTATGTCGTCCCACTAGAAGAACTGGTATCGAAAAAATCGCACATCTTGGCTTATGCTGAAAGAATCCTCTGGAATAAAACCCGCTAAATCCGATATTTAGGCCAGGGCTATTCACCCAAAAGACTACCACTTCTGTGACGGCTACATTACCCACCTAAAATAACTCAACTAGTTAAATTTAAAGTATTGAAACGCCCCGTATTCGCGTCACATATACTCAATGATGAAAGTATATATCGCCGGAAGCGTTCTCTATATAGCCAAATGCTCGCGTGCAGAATAAAAGCGGAATTAAATCCATAACTTTTCCTTTCATGCTCAACGTCTTAGCTTTCGTGTGAAAACAGATTAAGGAAGGGATTCATGTGACTCGGTGCAATTGGAAGGGAAGAAATAGATTGGGATTTTTTTTTAAATTCATGAAATAATAATTTTTTGAAGTAATAATTATCGATAGAGAATGAAAAGTAAACATTTAAGTAAACTTCTTGGGAAAGACATTTGAAAAATAGGCGTGCTAGCACAACGGATGGAATTGTTAGACGCAAAAAAAAAACAATTTAATCGGGATTTGCATCATTTTACGGGTTTGAAACAGCATTGAAGCGCGTAAAAATGAAAGGAAAAAGCTTTAGTGTTGTTGGAAAATGAAAAAGACCTGATAGAGGCAAATAGCAAGTGTAAGGCGAAAAGAATCAATTAAAGGTACGATAAATGAAACAGCTCATAAAGGAGTGACAAGTTATTAAGGCCATATTAAAGCGCGGAGGTTGAATGAAGGCAATATTTGGGGAAGGAGAGAAGGAAGGTGGAGGTGAAATGTAAACGGTAGGCTGTATACGTTATAAGAGTAAATATTATCATCTCCGAAAGTCGTGAAACAAAATTGAATGATTACATTTAAGCAAACAGAAACGCAGTCGTGATGAGATAAGCTCTACATAAAAAAATTAATATATTAATAATTGATTTTTTTAATATTAAGCTTCACAAAAATGGATAACATAATTAATTTCTTTTTGAATTAGAATTAAATGCTTTATACAAAAGTAGAGAATCCCTCCGAAAGAAAGATTTTGGAAGTTACGAAGAAGTCTCTCGTTACCGTTCTTCATCAGCGTTGTAGGTAATTACCGCTTAAGGTAGGTTTGGGATGGACAAAAATTACCAAAAAATTCCTTTTTGTCTCCTAATGGACCAACCTAACATTTTCCTCTGCAACAGGCGCCTCTTCAAATTCATTTACATCCTTCCTCCCGTCATTTCGTTCTATATCATTACTGAATGTAAATTTTTCCTTCTCTTTTTGGAATTCCATTTTGTTTTTTATCTTATTAATTTCATGTTCTTCATCGTTGTCCTTTTTTCTGCTCAGATATGCTGTTCTCCTTGCTTTCATTCAGAGAAAATTTTGATTCCGTGAAATATTGTAGCATTTCTTCAGATTAATTTGCGAAATGCTCTAATGGTTAAGTAATAATATCAAGCTGAGATCGCCGGTACTTAGCGTGGGTAAATCAATATATTTTTATCCAGAAGATGACATTTAAGCAATACTGTTGAGATTGATCAAGTCACAAATAGAAATTACTTCAGTTAGAACATTCATTTAAGGTAGTCTTTTATTTAAATTGAGTCAACGTTTTCTCAAGATAAAGAGTTGGGAAAATCATGTGTCACGTATTTAAACAATTAGTGATTTAATAGCTCGACGGCATAGATTCAATTAATATCTGTTAATTGATCCCTTAAAAGATAATTTATTGAAATGTTGCAATCACTTCAATAAGACCATATCATAGCTACCCACATTTTTCATTCCTTGCGTGAAGTTTTTGATACGTATGTTGAAAAAATAGAATGCTTAAATTTATTTTATTGTCAAGTCAATTTTTTCCTGTTTGGCAGATTTTATTGATACCACCAGAGGCGGATTTGCGTTTCTTCTTTGGTCTCTGTAAATTGATTTCTCAAATTAGTAATTTTTCATCTCATTGCTTGATTGCGTTTTCATATGAGCTTCATTCTTTCACCTACGTCGTGAATCAGGTGGAATTAATTTAATATCTAGGGATTAAGGATTTTTTATTATCGCAATACCAACATTATATAGTGGTACTTCCCGTTTTAATAATTACTTCCCCAAATTATATAAAGAGACCAAAAATTGAGTGTAGGTATTGAATTATATCATATAAAATAATCATAACTAAGTGCGCATTCCACTCGTCGGCCGCCGTAAGTTTTTTTATGAATAGGGTAAATAATATTGGATTAATTAAGTAATGGAAAATAATTGTAAAAATAAGGGATATTTATATTGTAATAAAAATGAAATTGTTTCATATTTCCCTAAATATCTTTGTTTGTTTGCTATGTGTGTTTGCTTCATATTTCCCCATATTTCATACTTCCCTAAAATACGAAGATAATTTGAGAATATATATATCAAAGATTACTGAAATATTTTTACGCTGTTCTAAAATATGCATTAATACCTTACCTTTACCTTTTCATACGACATGGTTATATTCAATGTTAATAGACGGCGAATAATAAGTGCATGTTTCTCATTAAACGATTAATTTACCGAAGTCGTAAGATTTTGTTGTGCCTCACACAGATATGAAATAAACTCTTTGGTACGTGTTTTAAGAAAGATTCTGAGGTCCTATAAACCTGAGTTGTGCCTGTTACAACTTCCAAACTCTGTTGAATGAATTATAATGGCGTCCGAGCAGCACGTCAGAAACGAAACTTCTACTTGAAAGCGTTCACGTACCGTAAAAAATAAGTTTCCTTCATATGTTGTCCGTCCATATTTAACGTAATGATCCCTCTTGAGTTGGGTTGGTCAGCGAAAAAAATCGATCATCGCCCCACACCCACCTTATGCCCTCAGGTGAAATCCGATAATGGGAAAAAAGGCATTTGATACACATTCCACCATTATATACCTGAGGGATAGAAAAAATAAGTCTGTACATTGCTTGACAGTAATGGAGAGAAGGGAAAACATACCAGGAAGTACTAGGCTTGGTACGGGAGCAGAGGGGATTGGGGTCGGTTGAAATTCACATGAGGCAGGAAATGTAGATGCGGACATTTTGATTGGCGATGGGATGTTGAAGACTGTGATAGAGGGGAGAACATTAGGAACACGAGGACGAGACGAAAAATGGTAGGCATGTTGTGTCAAGGAAGTGAGGGGAAGGGGAAGAAGAAAAAGTTTTTGACAGCACCATGTCGAAATTCTGCGAGGATCGCTGTCACAATCTTCGTTGTTTCACCTTCAGTTTGTCGAGGAGAGGATGAAGTGCTTTGAACTGTCATTCACATTTCTTCAGATGCGTATGGGATCATTTATTATTCTGACCGCCGCCGGCGCTTTCCTGTTGATTCAGAGGTCGTGGAGATGCGTTACTCTGGAGTGTTCTCTGTGAAAGATTACATTTCATTTTAGAACCAACAGACTATGCGTGAGTTTCTACGTTTGACGTTTGTTCACTTACTCCCATTGTCAATATCCAACAGATGGTTTTATAATAATATTAAACCCTCATAGTATTAGGCTCGGCGTTTTCAATCTCCGTCATGATCTTATTCAAACACAATTTTTTCTGCTCAAAATATTTTTCAATATATTTAATGTATTCCCCAATATTTGTGTTCATAAACACGCATTGAAAATCCAGAGTAGTCCGCTAACATTTTCGTTACTTCCGCCATAATATTTTATTTCCAGTCTGGTTTCTGCTGTCAAAGGTTATTTATTGTTGTGGGAATATGTCAGTTGCTGTAATTATTAGGTTATCTATCGCTTAAGGTAGGTGTTTAGATGGACACAACTATCAAATAAACATTTTGTAACTCCAAACAAAACCCAATCCAGCAACCTAATCTACATCATGTCCCTCTTCATCTCTGTGTACTTCCTTCCTCCCTTCATCCCGTCCAACATCCCTATCCTGTTCCTGCCCTTCCCTCGTCTGCCCAACATTTTCCCCTCTATTACCTTATTTTCACCCCAAATGGAGCATAGATAACCAATATATAGAAATTTTGGCATGCAATAAACTTGTTATGCAGATTGATAGAAATGGTTTTTCACGCTTTACAGTGGCTGAAATAGGGTGCTTATTTAGAGATACCATACCTCTCTATTGCATGAAACGTGTGCGCTATAATTACAAAGGTTGCACAAATTTGGTATACAAGTGTATAATCGTAGAATTTTTTAACCCAAGGATAACTTCCAATTCATTCTTATTTTTTCTGTTATACCATTCCCTCATTGTTAGTTAATTATGTCAAATCCATTTTATAAACATTTTAATCTTGCTGTCATCCCGAAAACTGCTCCGGGGATAGTTTGGATTGGATAAGACACCAAGTATTTGAGGTCAGTTGTTGACTTGCTGAACCAACAATGAATGTTAATAATACTTTATTTTTAAAGTAAAATTATGAAGACGTAAAAAAAATAATGGGTATGACAGACATGGTACAAAAACCTGGGATTTAAGAGAGTATGCGCGTAGATTCGGAATCAGACTTTCAGGCTTTTGTGGAGTGGAGAATAGGCTAGAGTGGAGAATAATGGATAAAAAGGAATATAAACTAAGTTCTAGACATGGTTGACAACGAAGAGTAGACGTTCTTAGGGAAATTCGAATTGATTAGAAAAGGGAATCGAGAAGTTAATGCCCTTCGAAGTACACCCTCATAGTCCCTTCTCGGGATATCACACACTTATCCAAGTGTCTTTCAATTTTCAAAACAATCGGCAAAGTCTTTTTTTCTGAATGGCCATCAGCTGCATCGTTCTATTCATCTTCATCTCGTCAAACAACTTATTGGTAAGGTTAGGATTTTGTTTCTGTGTCATAGCAGTAGACCCATGAATTATTTCCAGTTATAACTTTTTAGAATACCTGGGTCATCGTTTGCGGCTTGGTGCAAGTCCCCTGAAACTGCAGCACGAAATCCTTAATGTTGACGAGGTAAAAGTCAATGCGACGAAGCAGCTGATGACCATTCCGAAAAAGGACTTTGGCAATTGTGGTGAAAAGAGACGCTGGTGTAAGTATGTGAGGTCCCAAGGGGAATACTTTGAAACGGACGAAGGGCTCATTGTTCTACGTAGGTTATTTTTCTCAAATTATTGCATGGCTGGATAATTTCCGGACAGACCTCGTAATAAATTCCGTTCATTTTGTAACGAAGAGTATAATGTAATGCTCATAGTTTTTATTAGTGTCCACCCAAAGTCTACCTCTTTACAACTGGCCATTCTGATGGGTGCGCTCCCTCAGAGGTTAGAGGTTAATGTGCAACCGAAATTTACTTGACTCGTTACTTGTTGCCTTGACTTGATTCGCTGAATTTACTGAATTCATATTCATTTTATAAGTATATTCGTATATTATATTCTTATTTCCTGAAGCAATATCATTTAATAGGGTTTTTCACATTTAAATGTAGTCCACATTCAAACCCTTTCGAATTATTGAACTAGAGAAAGAGCAGACCGGAATAGCCGGATTATTTATTTTTTATGATGCGGTGTTACTGAAAAGTGACCCAGTGTAATTCCCATAAGGAGGCATGTAGAATCAAACTGCGGTAAGTCAGCGTTACTAAAGTAAAGTCATCACTGCCGCTAATTTCATGTGCTTTCTACGATAACTTTGTATGCACAGCCCCATCTGCATTCTTAGTACTGGCTGCTCTGGTTCATGTCTTCAATTAGGAACGGGAAATAAATTCTAAATGAGTAAAACATGTAGTTTTTGTTCAAAATCCATTTCATCATTTTTCCATTCGCTGTGGTCAAGCGCGCACGTCATCATCCTACACAAAATCCCGTTTTCAAGTGAATGCTTATCCAACACTCTTGACCGTCTTTCCTATCCCTATCTATTCCCCCCTCCACCCCCCTCCATCCCCCTCCTCCACCCTCCTTTCTCCTCCCACTCCGCCCACCTCTTTTTCCCGCCCTGAAGGTATACATACAATGCCGTCTTCTGTAGAAACTACCTGGTGATGACGTTCAACGTCGAAACCTAGATTGTTTTTTTTGATAAATTTTTTGTTGAAGGTTATTTATTTCATTTCAGTATCCATTATGTAGCTGTAATCATTTATTGACGATACATTTAGAAAACATTTTTTAATTTCTCTTTTTCCTGTAATAGGGTTGCATTACAAGGGGTAATACAACTTTTATTTTTAAACCGTCGACTCATCGCATCAACATGAAATAGTGGCGAGCAGCAGCCAAGACGTTTGTAGCAGTCGAAGGTACCCCTAAATCAATTAAATTAATAATACAAGGGACTTCTTAACATGTATTTTAAGTCTGACGATTAGAAACTTTCTAAGCAAGAATACTATATTTATTAAGGTAGAGAGATATCCGCATCGAAAAAATCATGAAACTCCCGACTGAAATAAAACATTTATTATGGATTATTCCATTATTCCTGCAAATAATATGATAATCTTCACTTCATTGCAATATGGTTGAACCAATAACTCTTGCGTGCATCTCGGGAATACAATTTTTTTAAACTAGGCATTGATACAGGAATAACTTTCTCCAAAGATATAGCCAATCGTCGTATTCAATGCAGTTTTAATACATGAATTGGAGCAACTATGTTAGAATGGCCAACATGCAACGTAAAATACACCGTGTGGCCGAGGTTTTTCTGAAAGTAATTCTTCAAAACTTGAATGGCACACTATTAGGCTGAGAAAATAAGGTTGAAATTCATGGAAGAAACTCGTCACAGTTTGCCACAGTTTCATTGTTCCTTAGGGGGCAAGTTTTGGAAACTGTTTAAGTATCGTATCTTCCCTGATTTCCCAAAAATTAATGATGAGGTTCTCAGATCCATAATCCTCACTAATATTGCCTTCCTATCCTTTTTGATTTGTCCTAAATGACTCTTCCACATTTAAAATTTTAAATTTACTAGGTATTCTATTTTAGGTACTTTATTATTAGGTACTCTACCGGTTAAGGTAGGTTTTTGGATGGACGGATTTTGGATGGATGGATTTTATGTGTTATCTGTTTTATTCTGTGTTCTATTGTGCCGTCCAAAAGTTATATTGCTCTCGTGAGTGCTTCCGCATCATCGATATATATATATATATATATATATATATATATATATATATATATATATATATATATATATATATTATTAGGTAATCTACCGGTTAAGGTAGGTTTTTGGATAGACACAACTATCAAATAAATATTTTGTAACTCCAAACAAAACCCAATCCAGCAACCTAAACTACATCAGGTCCCTCTTCATCTCTGTGTACTTCCTTCCTCCCGTCATCCCATCCAACATCCCTCTCCTGTTCCTGCCCTTTCCTCGCTTGCCCAACATTCTCCCCTCTATGACCTTCTTCAACATTCCACTACCGCTCATTACGGCTTTCATCCATTTCTCCTGCCTCCATAGGCTTTCTCTCAAAAAACCCCTTTCCTCACCCACCATCTCCAGTACTTCCTCATTTGTTTTCCTTTTGGTCCATTTCACCTTCTCCATTCTTTTCCACACCCACATTTCAAAAGCCTCCAATCGACGTCTATCCTCCTGCTTCAACGACCACGTTTCCGCGCCAATTTGTTTATAATCTATTGAAAATTCTTAATTTACCGTAAATAGTGAATCATAATTAATTAATTATATACTTAAATCAGTCATACTACTTCATGAAAGGATTAATATTTACACCATAATTATCAGAAATTCGTAAATATAAAGAAAATCTCTTTTAAATCAATACCGTTAATTGGGACAGTTAAACCCGTAGACTTTTGAAATAAAACCGATAGCTTTTTATCCCCAACTATATTTTTCTTTAACTTAATTATTACTTTAAATTAATTTTAAACATGATTTCCTTGGCCGTGATTTCAAGAATATTCAAATGCTTCATTTATAAGATATAAGTATGAGGGCTTCTTATCAGGGCTCAATTCAAGGAGTAATTCGATCATCAGGTGACAATCTTCACTACAGAAAAGTTTCAAGGCGAGTAGGTTTCGACCCTGAAAATAAATATATAGGGTGTGTTCCAAAATTAATGGAATTATTTTTTAAAGTCAGTAAGTTTTATTGAGTAAATTTGAACAAATACTTAGAATTCTTCAAAGTACTGTCCTTGGGCCTCTACACATTTTTTCCAGCGACTCTACCATGATTGGTACGCGCCCCGGATGGCGTCTTCGGGGACCTCTCGCAAGGTTTTCGTCACGGCTGATTGGCTCCCTACTATGGACGAAAAACGGGTTCATTTCAGGGCTACCTAAATCCAAGGGAACCAAAAGAAGTCCGCTGGGGCGACATTAATACTATAGGGGGGTGGGGCAGCGTTGGTACCAGGTGTTTGGACAGGAACTCACGGACTCGAAGCGCGTTGTGGCAAACACCTTGTGCGCGGCACACTTTTCTCATTGCTAAATCTTTATTAACAACGCGAAACATAACAGTAGACGAGGGGAAAAAAGAAACTTTACAGTTCCTTTTTTACCCTCATCATGAAGGAATTCCACAAAGTTAAACCTGATAATATTATGTTTACAACAATAGACGACAATTTCAGTTATTTGGCAACCGTCTTAATACTCAAACGACGGCCAGAGTCCAACAACTGTCGAACACGAGCCACATTGTTGTCGGTTTTGCTGGTTGACGGCCGCCCAGAGCGTTGTTCGTCGTGAACCTCTTTCCGTCCCTCCTTAAAGGCCTTTACCCACTTCGAAACTTGTTAATAGAACACAGCGGAGTCCCCGAAAGCCTCACGAATCGTTTTGCTAGTCTCCTCAAGAGATTTTTTTCCGTTTAGCACAAAACTTGGCTATCGCCGAACGTTGATAGATCGTCGATTCCAATTTTTTAGACACTGTCGGCTCGCAGAGCTTTACAATAACTGACGTCCTGCCGCTCCCACAGGTTGGAGAGCACTGAGACCAAGCAGCAAAGCTTAGCGTCCCCCCCCACCTACTTCAAGTAGTTTGATTTCACTCCGACCAATAGGAGCGGCGCGGTAAATTTAATTGCATAACTTATGGAAAGCACTCTGTATGCTCCATGAGCAATTCTAATCAGTCGAATAATTTGCACAATTGCATTTGATCAGAACTATTCAGGCCCACTTATGACGATTATTTTCTCTGTCGTACTTTTCAGGAACCCTGAGATTGATCGTCCACAATTATACATATCCTTCGACAAACAACTTCTCTTCTCATAAATTGCCTTTGCAGGCTGATTAAATATATTCCCATGTTCTATGCTGTACTCTATTAATCTCTGCATGCATTAACATTTATTGTCTTTCATTATCTTTTCATGACGAATTTGGGTTCTAATCTGCATCCATTCACCATCACCTAATCTTCAAGAATTATCTACTTGCCGCGCCAAAAAATATCCCCATTGCATTTATCGGATTAGTCGGTCAATTAAGTTTATTTATTTTGTTGTAAAGCACCCTGTTTTCCTTATGAAGACTGAAAGTTAACTGGACTTCGGAGTTAAATTTTAGTCGTGCTAAAACATAGGTCTTTTTCGTAGTTGGTGCTTATTTGCCTTGAATACTTTCCCTTCCTAATGACGGCCAAAGACTGACAAATACTAGCACTTGAGTACTCATTTACATACTGGTTTAAGATATTTGATTATTGACATTTTCGTGCAATGTGTTGCTTCTATACTTATGAGGAATACATGGCCAGTACCTTTATGTAATAAAGTTTAATCAAAAGGGATTTTTCCCATACCTGACATAACACGTGAACCGTGCGCCAACTGAGTTTCCCATAAACCGCATTAATTTGGCGAGAGTTTTTTTTCCGGAGCAGACCTCCAGAGTTACAAATGACAGGAGCGTAAAGCAATATTCTTATTAGTGTCCTTTGTGTTAGCAATTCGGTGTCTAATCCACCAAAATGACCCGCCTGACTATTGAAAAAAAGTGGGAATCATATTTCCTGTTACATGCACAATTTCGTTTTACGAAAATGGGCGGATCTGTCTCTGAGATATGAATTGAATCGTGAAACAGCAATTTCCTCTCGAAATTAATCTTACGAGTACCTCGTACTGGAGCAGAATTCAACTATTCCCCTAAAAATCTCCAAAAAATTGCATGCAATTCATCAACCCTGAATCTTATGCTTATTTTTTTCCGAACCCGAGCTATTCAGGTAGAAAAACAGTAGGGCTAGGTTATGTTGATACAACGGACTTAAATATAGCGTTGGTAATAAAACAAGAACAGAGTTATCGTATCGACTAATAATCCATACTTAAATGAAAAAAACTTTGTGGTGCTTGATGTTTTTCTCTTGAATTTTTTGTGGGGTATTCTTTTATAGTTTTTTGTATCTGTTCCAGTGATTTTCAGGCTTATTTTTTTCAATAACCGAAAAAAGTGAGGCTCTTTATGCCTCCAAGTTTATAATACAGCCTTCATCCTCTATTCTTGTGCACCAACGCAGTAGAGGTTAATTGATATTCATGAGATATGTCGGAATCTACATTCCTCGTAGAGAAATATATTTCTCCGATTAATCTTTCTGTTTCAAGCAATTTTGAGATTGAGATACTCTAGATTTGGTTATTAGTATGTTTAAGTGAATACTTATTTTAATTTATATTCTATAGTTAGTTATTGGAGGCTGATTAGTGATTGATTCGATCACATTTTAAGCATTTGATCTAAAATTAGAAAGACAGCAAGAAAACTACGCTATCCTCTAATTTTAGAAGCAATTGAGAGTTAATAATGGCGAGCTACGGAGTAGAAGTAATATCAACTATTTTGCGTCACAACTTTAACATGATCTAACCAACGTAGTCATTACCAGCATTGAAAGTGTTTAAAAAGGCTCATTATTGGAATTTTTACTTATTTTGTTGACTTCGGTTAGAAAAGGGTGAATAATTGAATCTATTAAAAAAAACGCATGAAAAAGTAACTGAAAAAAAGTATTCTGAAATATTTCACTTATTCCACTGATTGAAGAATGGAGAAGGTGAAATGGACCGAAAGTAAAACAAATGAGGAAGTACTGGAGATGGTGGCTGAGGAGAGGGGTTCGTTGAGAGAAATCCTATGGAGGCAGGAAAAATTGATGAAAGGCCTATTGAGCGGTAGTGGAATGTTGAAGAAGGTAATAGAGGGGAGAATTTTGGGCAAGCGAGGAAAGGGCAGGAACAGGATAGGGATGTTGGACGGGATGAAGGGAGGAAATAAGTACACAGAAATGAAGAGGGACCTGATATAGATTAGGTTGCTGGATTGGGTTTTGCTTGGAGTTACAAAATATTTATTTGATAGCTGTGCCCATCCGTAAACCTACCTTAACCGGTAGATTACCTGATAAAAAAATTCCAGTAATTTTTATCCCATTATTTAGCATTATTCGCGTCAATTTTTATCGCATACGGGGGACAATTTTTTAGCATGTTTTGTAAGACAATGACACAAACAAACATAATTATTAAATATAGTCTACAAGTTGAAATAGGTTTTTGACGAACTCGAGAACTAATCACTTATACACTTCTAAAACCGGCGCTAATACGACACTAAATTACCTAAAAATCGTTAAGACGCTAAAGAACGATATTTAACAGACCAATTGAATGTTACCACGAAGATTCATGGAAATTATTTTTGAAAAATTTCGAGCTTAGATTTCCGAATCGAAGGATTATTGACCTAAAATTCAAGAATTTTCCTGCGGTAGTTTTCTTTCTGGAATCAAATTTTATTTGGCTAACAATTGTAAACTGTCCACCTTAAAATAAGTGAATTATTCCCTAAAAAGAAATGTCACTTGTATTTTTTCAAAGATATAGTCAAATTCCAGAACATGGACGCCACAAAACGTGCACGGTGCCCATGATAATTCCGGTAATTCACGTAATGCAAAGGTAACAATGCGATTCGCACCTGAAACTTAAGGTGAAGATGACACTTGTCAGTTGCTCTAGATTGCATTCTTTAGCGTAAAATAAAAAAAAATAGGGACTTCATTGCCAAAAGAATACTAGAATGCCGTCTAAGCCGAGATAAGTGCAAGGTTTCATTGAAAAGGTAGCCTCGTCATCGACTCTGCTTGTTTTACGCATCTTTCATTTCATACGACTGCCTACGTCTTCTTCATTTTCAGACGCATCCTAAAGAAGATTCAAAGGCGGTTCTTAACATTCTTCCTCGGAATTGTTCTCATTGATCTAAAGAGGCACGTCGTGATAAATTTTCGAAGTGATTCCTAAAGCTTGTACCGTCACATTCTTCCCCTTTGTAGTAATTAACTTTGGGAGGAATGTCTTGCTGATACTCCCTATTTCTTAAGGAGGGTATCTTATTCCCACCTGCCATTATTGTACGGGCGGATTAAAGGAATAAACTAGGATTAAAAGTCTCCTTTCTTAAATTAATTATGAACGGATTACTTGGGATACACCGAGGAAACATTGAAATGATGTCATGTTAAGTTTACATCACATTTCGAAATAAAATAAAAAATTCATCACATTTTCGTGAATGTATTCAGGCAAGCTTTGTATTAGTAATTAAAGCAACCTAATTGAAACAGGCGTGAAATAAATTTTATACCTAAAAGACAGACATGACTTAAATCAATACTTATTCCCAACATGAAATGCAAAAGGTTATCCTCTATTTTCTACCGGTTGGTGAGAGGACGATATTATTCCCTTACAGATATTATTATTATTATAACCCTTCCAGAAAATTTCGATACGTATTTTCTTCCAGCAAACATCCCTGACGCGAGTTTGTATAAAATATTAAGTAAATATTTTTTAAAAATTGATTTCCAATATGAGGCTTTAACTCATTCTCTCTTAGCTACTTTTTCTAACATACTTCTCTATTTATTCAACGTATATGTTCTATGGTATTTCCGGTCGTCCCCTAACAAGATGGTGGTCAATACAGTCGAACAAAAATATTCGTGTTTTGCGTCAAAAAATTCTGTGAATATTATTATTTTAGACTTTAACTTGTTATCTATTCGAATTTCGCGTAAAAATCATGAATTGAAGTTTTAGTAAAATTTCTTGTTATATTTTATTTCGCCGATTTCAGCTGAACCCGAAGAAAGTGGTGGTTTTTCTTAAAACACAGTATTTTTGAACCCCAGAACGAATGTATTGGGCGATTTTTTTTATAAATTCTGATCAACTGTCATATCTCTGTCATCATTTCGAACTTACGTGGAATTAACATTTAAATATATTTTCAGTTTTGCTTTTTTGATTGATAATTAATTTTTTAGGAAAAAATTTAAATCGATTAGACTAAAAATATTACTTAAGCATGATCGAATGTTTCGAAAGATTTCTTAATGCTCGTGTGCTCATAGCACAGTCTATTGCTTTCTACTTATACTCCTAGACAGGAGTTTAATCGCGGCATTTTCTTCAACGACCAGCACGTGAGTGGATTGAATGGTCCAAGGTAGGCCTTGTGTGGAGAACTGGGGTATAAAATTCCGCACTCAAGGGCGATTACTTAGCATGCATGCCCTCGCGAGGCCGTTATATCCACCTTTAAAACGTTCGTTAAGTGATGGAGGGAAAAAATGAAGGGAAATGGTAAGGTAGGACTCGATTGAAATCCATTCCCTTCAAAAAAATGCAGTCCTTTTCTTACAGGAAACCAAGATTTAAAGACTTCCTTTCTTTCATATGCTGTTGTATTTTTCAGTAAATTTTTGTCAACGCCTCTATTTCCTTCACGTTCGTCGAATACTTAACGTGGAAGCCCCTCCCTTATGTCCTCAAGTATTTGATCAACTTAAAGATTTTTCTTTCCGAAATTCGTTATTTTTTTCTCACGTAAAGTAACGTCTCCTAAAATTTGTTGTCTCAGGTGTAACTTTATGGAATTTGCATGACAAAATGAAATGAAATACTTAACTTTGTAAATACTTCAATTTAAATTTCAAATAAAATTTAAACACTTAAATCTGCGTGGAATTACAAAGTTAAGCATTTCATTTCATAACGTCTCCTATTTGAACTACTGGTCCTACAAATGATTCCTCGTATCAATTTTATGATTCAGGTTCAACCGATAACAATATTCGTCAGTTTTTTCTGCCGTTTATTAATAACATACATGAATATATTTTCGAGGATACAGTAAAGTACATAAGACAAAATACGAAAGAATAGCTGCACGATCTGTGAGCCCTTATGACGATGTTTACCGAATAAACCAAAAGGTTTAATTTCATCAATTTTAAGTACAATGGAATAATCAATTTTTTCTGCAGAGTCGAGAAAAAAATTTTTGTACGAGTTTTGTTTTTTCTGAACCTCCAATAAAATAATTTAGACATTTTATTAGTTCTCCGCCGCATTTTATCGTCGGTTTTATAAGAATACTGCTAATAAATTGAAATTCTCGAATAGGTAGATTTAACTTCAGTTTACTTCGGTCCTAAAACGAACATGATGAGATATCCTTCCGTAGACCCGTTCCGTACTCATTGTCATCCATAGTGAATAAGTATGAACGCAAAATCATCGCCGTACTCTTTGGTAATTTGAAACGTATTCGTTTGTATCATATGAATTTCCATTATATGTCGCGGTGCCTTCCCAATTGTCATTCATGGTCCTTCGTAAACATCATCTCATCCTGCGGGGCCCTCTTTTGTTTTCTTTTCTCCGCTTCCGCCATTGCGCAATGCTACAGCTACTGTTACTCTCCCCTCTCTCTTTCTCTCTCCTCGTATCCCTTGAGCGTTCCAGGGTTCTCCCTTACTCTCTACCTTCCTTCCGTCTTTCCTTTCCTTCTCCCTGCCCCTCTCTAAATGCCTTTTATTTTTCACCATTTATTTCGCATCGTCCCTGTTCTACCCCTACTCCCTGTCCATCTCCCTCTCCTAGTTTCTTTCTGTCTCTCTCTCTCACTTCCCACCCCCCATCCTTTTCCGTCCCCCTTTTACGTCCAACTCGATAACCTTCCGGTCCCCGCTCACCCTCGCCCCATGCCTCGCACCTCCCCTTCCTGACCGTAAAAATTTTTCTTTCTCCCTCGACCCTCTCTCCATTCTCCTCCTGTCTCTCTCCGTCTGATGAGACCACCTCAGTATCGAAACGCACCTATCTGGGACTCGTTTTTCGTTTTGGAACTGTTTATGCGGAGGGTAAAAATTCTCCTTCGCGACGAACACGGTTTTTTCCGCGTTAGAGTTGGTGTTCTCGATCATCGTCACCGTTCGAAACTCAGTTTGCTCGAGCGACCGTCGAAGGCGCGATTTAGAGGTGTGTCCTTCCAGATGAGGAAGCTCCGTTTGATTGTGATGAAATGTTGGCTCGGAGGAATTGCATTTCGGTGAAAGAAAGCTAAAATTTGAGCTCATCAAATACCATACGGAATGGGAGAAAATTATTATAATTTCGATTACGTGCGTGCACTAGTTCGTCTTTTTTTCTAGTTACGTCGTTAAAGGGAGAAATGCTAAAGGTGACTCGAGAGTGTTTTTGCTATGAAAAACGATTTTAATGTCATTGGAGGTTTGCTCATCCTTGATTTATTTTCTTTTGAAATCCGTGAATAATTTTTATATGATTGAAAGTTTGCCCACCATTGATTAGTTTGCCTAGGAGTTCATAATTGATCTATGTGAAGACGTTTTTCTTTCCCTAAATTTCTCCGAGTTGTCAACTAGAAATTTAAAAAAAAATGTTGGACATTTTACAAAGCATGACTCATAAATGCCAGGTTGTTATGAATATAATGAAAAATATTTGACATATGCTTAAGTTCTCCCCATATTATGTCATACTGTAGAAATACTATTAAACTACTATATTAAATTAAGGGTATGTTTGGAATTGTTGCGATATTAAAATTTTTCCAGGCTTCTTACGCTTTTTTGGAGGAGTTAGATATGAATAAATTTTATTAATATTAAAAAACAATTATGAAGCAGATGGCGGATATATTTTTCAATTAAGATAGGTATTTGTTCAAAAACTTAAGGTCAGTAACTTTTGCATTTGGAACTACTTCCGATCCGAAGATATTAATTTGGTTTTTCTAGAATATCCTGATTGCAAAAACATTTTGGACAATATAAGGGGGGACACCGTTACAAATTTTGGACGCCGAATGCGATGTTCATTAACTCTGCGATCCGATTCTGAGGGGAGCTGAGGTTTAGGTTGGGTTTAGACCTGGCGTTAGTACGTACACAGGAATAAAATATTTAAAGGAAATTAAGCAAAAATCCGTGAATTGAATATCTTTATTATATCTCCTATTATATCATATAGCTGGACGAAAGACTGCTATTAACGCCTTTTTTGCTTTAATTTTATCTATTAAAAAATCAAATGCTTAAAACTCTAGCTCTTATTATTTTATCATAACGACAGCTAATTTGGACACTTTTCCTCTAAATGTATACAATTTATTTCAGCATTTACGAGATCCCATGTAATACATAGAAGGGGCCATGAATTCTCTTGTTCATTATGGCCGAATTCGTGTAGCTAAATATTTCCGTGAATAATTCAAGACATTTTCATTCCGAAGGTATCACATGTATTCTCATTTTTTTGTATTTCGCAGTAAATGATCTCAAAACCTGTTCCTTTTCTCTGAAAATTCTAACTTATGATACATATAAAAATAATTAAAAGTAAAATAAGGTTTTAATCTAAAATTTTAAGGGATCTCTGCCATTAAATAGTTCGTTTTAAGGAAAAACTAATGAACAAATATGGATAGTTTTAGTTTGCGCCATCATGTCTCTCTTCAGGGTCAACTATTTTATAATTATCAGCGTTTTATTGAACACTTATATGCATAATATCCGTTCATACCTGCAGGTCGGTCACAATTAACAATATAATTATTTCGAGTAATATTTCCCGGAATATTAATGCTCTACTTAGTGTATCATGATAAATATAGTCGTTATTTTCAAGTTCAAATCCGGTCGAAATAACAGTGTTTAATAAAGGCACACTTGTGCATGCTGAGCTCTCCCTACGCTTCTCTCTTCGAAGAAATCGGTATTAACAACGCCATTTTCATCGCTTCAATACCTCATCGTATTTCAAGTTCATATTAAAGGTCATTGGCTAAAACCTTCATCGCGTTTGCGGGTAAAATGAAATGATAAATATGAAACTGTCTTGAAAAAAATATTTTCAATGTCGTATTAAACATATCCTTACGGCGAAAGGACTGGGTCAACGATACACGTGCTTCACGTTGGCCCGATTTTGCAGAGATCAACTAGTACTCGTTTTTTTTAGTTATAACGCCCTGATATCATACAGAGATTGGTATTAAATGAAGTCTCAAAATGCTAATGCTGATTCCGACTGGATACATTTGTTGGAAAAACCTATGCCAGATTAAAATATTCAATTTCCATGGCGTATTAAACTTCACGTTAAACTTTACTATGAACAAATGGAATTTTATTCTTGTATTCACGAAAAGAACGCCTTAAAATTCAGTGACACCTTTGTGATCTTATGAATCCTTCAAAAGATAATAAAAAGGGAATATGAACTGGCATAAGAAGAGGAAAATTTCACCTATAGCAATGGCATGCTCTGGTAATTATGTTTCTGCTCGAATTTCTCCATTAAACCAGCTGTGTATATATTGCGTCTGTCCTCCGAGCGTCGAAGCGTTATCAAAATTAGATTTTTAGTAACGAAGCACATATTTTAGGATAGTATTTATGGAAAGGATATTTCTCCTGGCAAGTAGCAACGAGTTTTTAACTGTGATCGGACCGAATTAAGATTAATATTTATTTTACGTCGATGAGAGGTCTTTGCAAATAATTTCTGCATGTTAAGGCATTTATCTGAGAATTTATCTCTTCTCATTTTGCCAAAATGGTGAAGTCTTAAAGAAGGATACGAAGCGTGTAATCTTCAATCTCCATTCATCCCGCGTAATTCTGGAACTGCGGGCGTTTAGTTAATTTCTGGAGCGTGGGAAGAATTTGGGCAGTAACATTTTTGGTGAATGAGACTTGAGTCGCCTTTTCCAATTAATTTTCCCCGAAATAGTACAATGTATCTTAAACTGCACTCACGATTGAAATGTCCATAATTACAAACTAGGGTCACTAATTTTGAATGTTGAAGTAACGTTTATTGCTGGCTTTTCGACTATGGCTTCGGAGTCATAAAGCACTTCGCTCCATATTAATGACCTTAACTTTTATTTCTCTTTCACATTTTTATTCGGTGTTCTCTTATTCAGTCCACTCATTTTGCTTTCGCTAACGAATTTATTCTCCTAATTTCCCCCCTACTACGACCCTTTTCCTCTGAAATATTCTTTAAATACACTAATTGATCTACTTGCCCCAGTTTATTTCTAAATAATTTAATGTTTAATTTAACTTCTCGTCGCCGTATACTTATGTGGTATGTACTTCCTCTCATCTAATCGGATTCCAAATATATCGACAAAAATCTGGTAAAATCAAGGCATATCCTTCCAAAATATCGGAACAAAATAGTGAATGGATATCCATACAAAGAGTTTTCACGCTGTATTAGGAATGATATTGTCTCATCAACGAATAACCCCAGATTGCTAATGCTATCCCAGAACTGTTTTATTTGAGCAGTTAAACTCAAAATAAATTTACTTATAACAGAGTTTATAATTAATATTTCCTTTGGATGTACAATAATCAAATGGCAACTGAAGCTATACTCCATGAAATAATTTCACTGTGACCCTGAGAAATTGCGACAAAGTCCAGACCGCTAAATCCTTACGGGGGGGGGGGAATTGTCACTCCACCCAATGGTCAAATCCTCACTTCAGCTATCATACGAGAATATTCAGTTTCTTTCATATAATTAACTCCCTCTCGCCAAGTTTTTTTTCCTAAATTTTGAACCCATTATCAAAAATGTTACCACTCGCCCTCCTCGTTTAAGAGGTTTGTTGGCCCTAATGTCGTTGTTCCCTGGAGGAGTTAATTTAAGGGTTACCGGAGTTAAAAAAAAATTCCGTGGCGAAAGTGCGCCGTGGTCGATTAATTTGGGCAATTTTCTCCTCTTTACCGAAACTCTATTTATTTATTTTTCCTCTCCAACCAGGGTACGCCCCTTGTCCCTTTCCGGTGCTCTTCCAACGTGGATTTCTCTCCCCTTCCCACCCCCCCCCCCAACGTTTGCCTCCTGTCCTTCCACTTCTGGCAAAGTGCGCGAGCCTCTACTCCTCCTCCCACGCCTCGTCGTCGCCTTCTCGTCAGGCTGCTCTTCAGCCGTCACCTCTCCTCTCCATCTCATCCACGCCGCACTTCATCACGCCACCACCTTCCTCCCCCACCCTCAAGACCCTCCCGTTCCCAGGCTTCAGCTCCCTACCTCCACTCCCGCCCACCTACACATTTCCCTAAAGATTCTAACGGTCTAATCCGCCTCTTGAGCGCCAAAACGCCGGCGCCGTCCCCGCCGACCAACCGACCCCCATTTACCGCCGCGCCCTTCCCATATTCCCCACCCTCTTCTTCTCGCCTCCACGAAGTGCCCTTACTACTACTTCCCATCCAGCTTGTATCCCTCGCTACTTTCGAAGTTTATTTTTCGTCCATTTCACCTCTGGTTCTTACGAGCGTGTCCCTCCCTCTCCCCCCCCAATTTCTCCCTCCTCGGACGAAATTCGCGCCGGACGTGACGCCTCACATCGCGGTACCGATGCCGCAGAGCTGCAAGATGCCTTGCGCCGCCGCCCATGATGGTTTCACCTTCCTCCTATGCTAACGACCACGGGCTGCAATTTCACAACTTTTCGAGCGATTAGAAAGTTTCTTCGAAGATGTCGGCGGGTGAGCGGAGTTTACAAACTACCACCTTGTGCCACCGATCTTAAAAAGGCCATAACTTGCTGAATAGGCCACCTTTCGACCTCTGATTACAACACAGCGACGAGACCCCCCCGCTGCGAGAATTGCTCGTAAGATTACGAAGGTAGGGAATTTTGGGGACTTTGAATGTTTTCACATCCCCTGGTGGAATAATACCTCAGAGTATGTTGTTTTTGAAGTCTGCTGTAATTAAATATTTTGTTTATAATGCTAGTCCTATAGTTTTTTCTTGCATAGTTACCAGATTTCCTACGAATGGTTTATTATGCAAACCCAGGTAATGCTAAGGAAACGTTAGCACTAGGGGAAAGAGCTCACCCATAACCTTAAGATACGTAAAACATATATGTTTCAACAAAATCATGAAGTTCACAAACCATATTTTAAATCAATCCATCATTAAATTTGTCCATCACCCTAAAGCTGCATCGTTTGTTGTTCCTTTGTATGTTTACCTTCTGGATCTTATCTAAGGGATATATGTGTTTTCTTTGTGTATAACTGTGTGCATTTACCTAAGGTTTAAGTGTTTGACGGTAATTTTGTTTATTTGATTATAATAATAGTGTCTGCTAAAATCCTGACTTGGTTTAATTTAATTATGATTCACCCCATGTCATATAAATGAATAATTATTAAATTAATAATTAATACGAATTGTTATTTCCTTTACAAAAAACCAATAGGAATTGTTCAAAGGGTTTTTCAAAAGTATGTGTCGAATTTTTTCTTCTGAAACTTATTTTGGAATTTCCAGAGTAGACTCTAGGAATTTGTAATAATAAGTAGACTCTAGTAGACTTATTATTGGAGAAATAGTGGACTTTTGAGAAGTAATATTACTTTAAAAACGAATTCTTGCGAACTGCCGAATGACTCCCTACAGTGAAAATTTCATTGTGTGTATTCATATCTTCACGATTAAGATGTGATTTTATCAGCCTTAAACTAATCTGATATGGTTTGAAAAATTAGCATTCACTTAAAAATAAATAAAAATTTCTTTCCACCTTTTTAAAGTTTTCCCACAATGAGAGCGTTTATGGTATACTCGTATTATCTCGGATTATGACCGAAAGAAATAGTGTTATGAAATTGTTTATAATATAATGTTATCTTTTTTTTCTAGAGTACATAGGAAAAGATATATTTCATTGTAAATAGGCTATAATTTTTTATGGAAGTACGCTCTTTTTATTTCAATTCTTCTAATCCAGCTACACACATGTATATATACTTCGACACGAAATACCTTATTTACTCAGGATAGTGAGCCTATCCTTGGTTCAAAATATCGTGGCAGTATTAAAGTAGAAAGTATTTCAGTCCATGCGTCTCGAACTTGTTCATTAATATCGTCCACCGTTAATTGCAGATAAATTTAGTTAGATGAGCCGTGGAATCAATTTTCAAATACATGCAAATATTTATAAATATAACTACTTAATGGAATGCTTTGGATGATAACAGGTGTAATCATCAATTTTATCATTATTATTAAAATTATTTATATATTAGATAGTTTTAGATACCTATATATATATATATATATATATATATATATATATATATATATATATATATATATATAGTTCTATTTGATCTATACTCATTAAATGGCAAATAATATGGTTATGATACTCGAGTCAGATTTGGTAGTTCTGAGGTTAACGTTATATTATTAATGAATACTTACGTAACGCCGATATATAGGTGAAATTTTAGAGGAAATTGTCTATGCCGTGATTCTTTTTGACCGCAGAAAACGTGAAAATAGCAGATATGGGCGTGAGCAAGACTAAATTTTACGAAAATAATTAATTGAATTAACCGTACTTACCGCAGAGTATGACTTAGTAACTAATTAAATAACAGTAGAAATTGCATCCCTGACTGCCTGAACAGTAAAGTGCAATTTGAACCGCAACATTTACCCGAGAAAAACCACCCCGATTAAGTTTGGAGAATAAGTTATAAAATCAAGTTAGAGGCCCATATATTAATTTAGAAGATTTTATTGTTCTAAAACTATTTCATTACATTTTAAAATTTGCCGTTTTTCCTTACTCAGGAAGCTAAAAAACAAATTCGTGTATGTAAATACTTAAAATAAAAAATGTCATTAAAATAAAATGTCACAGATCTATTTTCCGGTGATGTAACATATGAAGAACAAAGAATTACCAATGGGATTACAAAGCTGGTTTGGGAATCAATAGTTTAATAATTTAAGTGAGCAATCAATACTGTGGTGATTATCGAGGAAACACTGCGTTATTTCTGCGAAACTAAAACATAATTAATTTAACTATGAGATATAGGTACTCCTTTTTTACCTTTCCTACCAAGCTGAAAAAAATGAAATGTAAGACACAGCATAAACACCATCTCCCCTCTTTATTTGTTCCATTTCAGTCCACAGCAATCCAAAAATGTGTAAATTGCATGATAAATTACGAGTATAAGCGGTTTGTTTAATCTCTGAAAGAGCTAGAAGTTTTCAGATTTATAAGATGTTCCATTTCCTCCGGACATTTTTATGAACTAATGTATATTTAAAAATTCATATTTTACACTGCTCTACATTCATTTTGAAGTGCCAGGGAATATTTGAAGCATGAGACAACATAATTTCTAATTTACGTCAGCCCTTAATATACTATATTTCATTTTAAAGCTTACCCATCAACTTTCAATTTTAAGTAAAGGTGGCAGTGAAAAAAAATCTAAACGATGCTGGTGAAAAATGTCGAATTTTTACTCCATGACTGCAGTCCAGTTATTGAAACAAATTATAACTCGAAAAATAAATAATATAGAATTCTTCTCCTTTACGGCGCTCGAGCCGACAGTTTTCTTAATAATTCATTTATAATTGAAATTTTGCGTCAAAAGAGGACGTGAAACGCTTCAAGTGGTCTCGGAGTAGTACACATACTTGCGAAAAAATCCTTTTGTTCCCCCTTCTCATCCTCCTTCCTCCGCTCCCAGGTTATTTCGAATGTTCACGCTCCGCTTCCGTGCTTACTTAATTTCTTCGTCTGACTTTATGAAACGAACTCCGGTCTTACCATTTTCCTCTCTCGCCCACAGAGATATCCCACGCTTCTGCTATTATTTTCTCCTCGTGACCCTTTAATCATTTTCTCACCTCCTCACTGCTATTCCCAATTACACACCATAATAATAGATTACTATTAGGCTAAGAGACACTGACTCCCTGGTGTTGAAGAGCTAAAGAAAATGTTGCCGTTGGATATCTGCTAAAGAAGCAAAATAATAGGGTGATCTACCGAAGTTTTAAAGCTGTAATAATGACCTAGTGAAATTTAATTTAAGTTCTGTTAATTATTTTCAAGTACCTAATTGCTTGCATTAGAGACTGGTTGGTTAAGTTTTTTTCAGAGCTTAAAAAACACAGTAATCAACGCGAAGGTCGGTTTAGCAGGTGATGGTAGAGCTCACTCATGTACCAAGCCCGACGGCGTGTGAATATTCACACATCAGGGTAGGGGGGCCAGTTCCTTTCCCTGTGCCGGTTATGGTTTCCCAGGAAGACCTGGTACCCGAAAAATCAACTAGCTTGGCTGGAGCTGCAGGTGCCCAGGGTGCCTTCCCCGGGAATCGAACCCGGGACCTTCGGGTCAGTAGTCCAACGCTCTACCCACTAGACCACTGCGACCCTTTCAGAGCTTACGATTAATCAAATGCTTGGTTGAAATTAAATGAAATTATTGAATTTGTAATTTCACACGTGTAAAACACACACGTTATTTAAAAAAAATTGTGTGTAATTTATTCGAAAAAAAATGTGTGGATCTACAAATTCAATAATTTCATTTCATTTCAATATGTTACGCAAATATCATGAAGTTACGTCGGAGACAATAATTATTTATTTTAACAAATACTTGGTTGGCTGATTGACCTGGTTTTGTACCTAATAACGCTTCAAATTCTGACTGAAAATCCCATTCTGATAATTGTTTAGCTGTATTTTAGCCCTGATGGTTGCTTTCTTTATAAAATCTAAATTATTTATCGGCACCAAACGTTTCACAGCTATTTTTCGCGATAATGGCGAGGGATATTGCGCATATTTTATCTGAAATCGACTTCGCTCCAATACTTCTTCGCCTCTTTTTCCAAAACATTTTCTCCATAAATCATTATTCCAAGAGACGATCATCTTTAGGGGTCAATGAACATTTAACATTAAATTACTAAAGATAAATTGATTTTGTGAGTTAAATCTTAGTAAAATTATCATTCAATTTCTTGTTACTGAATCAATGTTTAGCTCACTTTTAATAATCAAACCACTTTACATTTCCACATAAACTTTTTAATTTTTACAACCCATGTTTCAAAAACCTGGGTTGTAAAAATTAAGAAGTTTCAAAGGTTTCAAAAACCTGGGTTTGATTATTAAAAGGCAGTTAGGAAGATTTTCCACCAAGTTACCCCAGAAACTGTTTTATTTAATGTGTAGCTTGCCAAAGGTGAACTGTCGGTAGGCGTTAAACAGTCAGATGGCATCGTCAAATTCTATGAGATGAACTGGTCACGAATGAAGTATGACTTCTGCTCCTTGTCAAACATCTTTCTCTGTTAAAGCGCAGCAATTTCTAAGCGTATAACATTCTCCCCTCTATTACCCTCTTCAACATTCCACTACCACTCAATACGCCTTTCATCCATTTTTCCTGCCTCCATAGGATTTCTCTCCTATGGAAAAATGGATGAAAGGCGTATTGAGCGGTAGTGGAATGTTGAAGAGGGTAAAAGAGGGGAGAATGTTGGGCAAGCGAGGTAAGGACAGGAACAGGATAGGGATGTTGGACGGGATGAAGGGAGGAAAGAAGTACACCGAGATGAAGAGGGACCTGATATAGATTAGTTTGCTAGGTGGGGAGTCACAAAATGTTTATTTGATAGTTGTGTCCATCCAAAAACCTACCTTAACCGGTAGATTACCTAATAATAATAATAATAATTCAATCTCGGTCAACCCGAATGATTTTTACACTTTGGGATTGTTACAATGGAATGCGCATTAGCGAATGATTCCCTAAAAAGTTACTGTCGCGGTATCTCCCACAGTTTCTTTGAATTTACCTTTATCTCTTGTTCATCAGCCGGTCGACTTGCTCTTTATTTAGCATTTTGTGACCTAAAAGTAAATAGCCCCATGTTACGTCTACATTATCTTTCAAAAAAACGATCACTGCCCAAGTTTAGCAATAAAAACTGCATAAATCTGCGTTCGTGTTTTTAATTGACTCTGTTATCACTAGTGAGGATTATGGTAGGGGTATTTTTGAGAATTTGCTAAAAATTAGTTATTTTTCAGAGTTAAATTGTTTAATTCCAGGGGCATAACCTCCTCGCATTAATTCACTATGGGTTCCCCTAAGTCACAAGGGCTGAAGCTAATGGTTCTAACAAATTGAAATTCTTTAGATCAACAAAATCCCAATTACCCTCTAATTTAGCTGATGATAATTTTCATCCAGGAAACTGTGCATTTGGTACATTTTGCAAATTGACCTCTAAAATGGAGGTCTAGCGTAGAGGGCCTACGTACGCTATCGTTCATATTTTTCTAGTGGAAATTAAGTTTTGATGAATTATATCGCTCAAAACTAGCCCAAATTATATTACCAAGAGAAAAATTCTCTTTCACTATCATGCAAGCAAATATCTCACCGATATTCCTCAATAATAGGTCATTTAACAAATTTAATGGTAAATGACAGTGCAAAATGCATTGTATATTAAAAACAGAACCAAGCAAATCTATACACGGCTGATTTAAAGTATATATATACTTTACACACACACACATTCAAACACAAAATCCCGCCATATGGCGAACAAATATTCATTTACAAGGAAATAGATATAAGGAAAATGGATAGGAACACATAATTTTGGTGGGGGAGGGGTTTGTTGGGAGAAATCCCATTGAGGCAGGAAAAATGGATGAAGGACGTATTGAGCGGTGGAATGTTGAAGAAGGTAATAGAGGGGAGAATGTTAGGCAAACGAGGAAAGGATAGGAACAGGATAGGGATGTTGGACGGGATGAAGGAAGGAAGGAAGTACACAGAGATAAAGAGGGACCTGATATAGATTAGGTTGCTGGATTGGGTTTTGCTTGGAGTTACAAAATATTTATTTGATAGCTGTGCCCATCCGTAAACCTACCTTCACCGGTAGATTACCCAAAAAAATAATATGCATATATATTCAAGTAGTATATATGCCGGCAGTACTACTGCAGCTACATATACTACATGTAGTCAGCTAAGAGCCCCCTCCACCTTACCCTGCCAGGCAGACCCCCCTCTACCGCTTTGTTCGCGCCAGAGAAAATCAGTTTTACCACTTTTGGGTAGGACCCTGTATATATAGGTGGTAGTACTATTGTTTCTTCTGAGGATGGTGGTTCTAAATTCCGTCGAAATTATTAAGAAATAAAGTGTGTGTCCTTTTTTTGTGCTCTTATATTGTTTGTTGCTATCCAAGTTTGTTTATACAAAAGTATCTACGTCTACATCTGCATAACACCCCGCAAGCCGCCGCAAGGGTGTGTGGCGGGGGGTGTTAGGTCACCGCCCAAAAAAAGGAAAAAAAGAAAAACCGCATTCAAAGTAACACATACATGCAAACCCAAATCCACAGTAGTGCATATAGTACATTCATAGAAACATCCTATCATTTTACACGAATGCAAATATACATCTACCTCCCTTCACTACACAAGCATGCAAGTGCATATGCTTAATTAAAACAAATAATTGTATCTTAGGATGCAGCAAGAAATTTATCCAAGAAAGTGCAAGAATTATGTATGTATATACATATTTATATTCGCGTGGGGCTGCTTTATTTTTGAAAAAAGTAAAATATTAAGAACTTTAATCATAAATGATTTTTAGAGGTAAAATATTTCAAGGCACTTCCAAGAGCCCCTTGCCGAGTAAGAGGTTTCCGACCCCTTATGGGTTACATTTCTCAGTGAAAAGAATTCGGAACTCACCCCTGCATTTCTCCATTTACCCAGTGCACATATTTCCAACTCTGTCTTCGTGCGATGTTTTTAGAGATCCCTGATCTCACTCTTCCTCCATGAAATACAAACGTAGGCCCCTTCCTCAATATTCGTAAGGTAGTTTTTGTTTGCTTCTCTTTTGACCAAGTCCTTACCATCATCCTTCCCTCGCGTGAGTTCGTTCGTAAAGATGAAGATTTATATAAAAACTATACAACTTCCTCCTTTGAATAGGGATTGAAATAACTAAACGCATAGATTCAAGGAATGAGACCTTTGAGTTAATGAGGAAATAATTATATCACATTTTTCATAACGTGGTTGGAAAATGTTTTGCTAAATATCAGAATAGTCTCCGGTATGTAGAAAAGGGTAGTTGGTAATGTTCTCTCTGCCTGCCTGCATTTTTATACCTCCATACATACTATTTTATCTGTTTTGTAATCCCAAAATGATACAAAATATCAAATTCATAGTTGTGTATTAATGCAATTTTTAAAAGTGTTTTTATTTTTCCAAGTAAAAATTCGTCTACCATATAAATGTCGTACGTTGAGAAGCGTACATCACAAATTTGTGCAAATATTGGATAAAATTATAACAATACAAAGCTTTTCATTTATCGGCCTTAATAATTAATCATATTTCTTATGAGTCATTTTTAATAGTTGACAGACTACATTGCGCCGTATTTCTTCATTGAGCCTGTTAAACAAATGGAACGCATTGGGTTAATTCATAAATAGAATAAAAACTATGAGCGACCTTCACTTTAGTAAATTCCCATTGTTCTTTTGCTAGAATTTAAAACGAATCAGCAGCATAAGTACCAAAGAGTGTTCCAGCAATTAGAGAAGATTTTAATGCTTTGATATAAAATTCCGCAATTCTTCATCGGAAACTTGTTTGGAAGTTACTTTTATTTGAGAAGGCAATTGAAAATTTAGGAATAAGGGTTCAAAACCTGCCATGTTTTTTCTCGATACAGACCATTGTTAAGAAAAGAAAGGAGAGAAGAACTTCAGCAAATAATTTTCAGATGGACGGCTATCTAATTTTGATGGGTCAGATGCGAAATTTCATGAAGACTTACGTAAGTTTTACGGAATGAAATGGTTTACGAAATGTTAAACACTGCGCCAAGTTGGTAGCATCGTCATCAACTGGAAATACTCGTGGGTTAGTTCTGTTAAAAAACTTAAAATTAAAATATCTCAAAATCCAGAGGTTTCGTCAACCCGTATTTGTCACCCTTCCTCTCAGGGGTTTCGCTAAGAGTCCTCTTTTGGAGACCCGAGTATTCGTGTACACGAGTGGAGAGAAGGGTATTGTAACCATTGTTCCAAATACCAAAGAACAGTGTATCATGGGTATTTAATCCGGGAATATTCTATAACCAGGATTACCCGAATAAACCACGTTGTTGCTTTGGGCAGTAATTTCGGAGACCTTTAGCACAGTTACAAGAGGGATAATCAGCATAGTACCCAACGCGGTGGAAATCCGTTGTGCCTAGGAATCGTTTTGCGGGCGGTCGTAACGACTGCAAATTCCGCCTCTTAGTGCAAGGGTGAGGTGGGGGGATTTGTGACGCGAATGGGGGACGTCGAGGATCAGTAAAGCGTGGGAGGAGTCGCGTGCGCATGGCCCCGCGAGGATTCTAGAGTGTTTCACGGCCCATCAGGCTCCGTTGCCCGCGTATATGCGTCGGCGAGGCCGTTCGTTCTTGGGGCAAAGAGGCGTGCCGCGGGGGAAATTTCCATGCGTGGGTCGAAGGGGAAGAATGTGAGCGTGGGATACTCACCGCCTTTCTCCCACCCACCCAACTTTATCCCGCCCTTGTCTTTTAGCCTTCCCCTCTCTCCACAGCTGGTGTGGTGGCAATCCACGGGGGCGGGCAGAGGGCGCAATGCGGGTCGTCATCGCGAACTATGCTGTCTATTGGGGTCTACGATTAGGGGCGCGACAAGTCGAAAGGACCGTGGTTCAAGCCCCAGTCAAGGAACATTTTTTCCGATTTTCATCTGCTCGTTTCTATCTTCATCACCCCTCCTGTGTTTTTACCCTAAATTAGTACATGTGTGTTCCTACGAATGTTCCTTTATGCATACTTATGTTTTCGCCAACAGGCTGGTATGTGTTTTAATGTGTATTTGGCCATTGTGACATGTTTCCTCCTTATGCGTACAACATAACGCACTGTTCTAATCTTTTTAACATTGTGTCATTGCATTTATGACACTTTCAATACATAAAAGAACAAAGAACACAGTGTTCAACCCGAAGGTCGGTCTAGTAGGTGATGGTAGAGTTCACCCAGTACGAATCTCGACGGCGTGTGAATATTCACACATCAGTGTAGGGGGGCTAATTCCTTTCCCTGTGCCGGTTATGGTTTTCCAGGAAGATCTGGTTCCCGAAAAATCACATAGCTTGGGTGGAGATCGGGAATCGAACTCGAGATCCTTCGGTCAGATGTCTAACGCTCCACACCCTGGACTACCGCGACCCTGTCAATATATATAAAGCTAAAGCTATAAAAGGCTAAGCTAAACATTAAAATAGGAGGGAAAAAACTAGAGCAGGTGGAACAATTTACCTATATCGGAAGTCTTTTGGACCAACACGGTCAAAGTAATTGGGACGTAAGGAGATTAATTGCGCTTGACAACGAGGTTTTCACAAGTAGGAGGAAGTTGATTACGGGGACGTCGAGTGGGGATGTGAAGACAAGGCTCGTAAGAACTCTGATATGGAGCGTAGCTATGTACGGCGCGGAAACGTGGTCGCTGAAGCAGGAGGATAGACGTAGATTGGAGGCTTTTGAAATGTGGGTGTGGAGAAGAATGGAGAAGGTGAAATTGACCGAAAGGAAAACAAATGAGGAAGTACTGGGGATAGTTGGTGAGGAGAGGGGTTTGTTGTGGGGAATCCTATGGAGGTAGAAAAAATGGATGAAGGGCGTATTGATCGGCAGTGGGATGTTGAAGACTGTAATAGAGGGGAGAATGTTGGGCAAACGATGAAAGGGCAGGAACAGGATACGGATGTTGGACAGGATGAAGAGAAGAAGGAAGTACACAATTCACAAAAAAAAACAAAATAACTTGTTGTAGTGTAGGTTGCTGGATTGTGTTTTGTTGGGTGTCGCAAAATATTCATTTGATAATTGTGTCCATCCAAAACCTACCTTAACCAGTAGATTACCTTATATTAATAATTATAGTATAAATTATTATTTTTAGGCATTCACGAAACTTATATCGTGCATCGCATTTCATATCGAATTTACATTTGTACTCATTTTGACCAAGAGGTCATAACATTCCGGATATCACTTAACAATCACAAAATGATCATGCATGTAGATGACCTGACTAAAAGTAAATCAATTGCTGACTCAAGACTTTTTGCTGAACTATGAACTTAAATTTGAGTCATAAAATTAAGATGAAAGAAATATTCGACAAAACTACTTCCATGGAGTTTGGGGAATAGTAACTATGTGCAAGTTTTCATATCGTAAGCATGGAGGGTAGGTACGTGCCTAAGTTTCCAATAGAAATGATGAGGCTTGATCTGTACATGAATATTCTTAGCAAACGAGAACACGACTGGAAGTCACAGTAAAAGTCAGAAGACCGAAGCCCGAAGACATCAGAAAAAATTTCAATCAGGATGCAAAAAAGAATATTGAGCGCGGTGAATGTACACTCAGAGAATACATACTGGAAACCCCGTGTCGAAGCAGCCTGGAAATGTTCGATGAGCACTACGCAAATTTAAAAAGAAATAGAATGCGACTTGCTGGAGGCAGTTTGCGTTAAATAAATACAGAGTAAACTTATAACTGTTGGATAAATAAAGGATCTCAGTGTTTAGAAGGCCACAGGAAGCGAGTACTTAAAAACATAGGCTATCCACTTCCGTGCCTACCTTAACATACCAGCTGAAAAAACATTTGAACCTTACATATCAATAAACGCAATATTATATTCTAGACTATTCGAATTGTTATATTACGCATAACGATATGTATATTTATTTGATACCTCACTTGCATTATGGCAAAGAGGCACATACCCAGGAAGATATCGCAAGTTAAAAAAAGTTATCGACAAGTATATGTGACCTGATGAAAGAAGACACTTTGCTTTTCCACATAGAATATTTTTATTACGAACTAGGTTTCGTTACAGCGCGACATCTTCAGGAAAATTGGACACTTTTGAACACAAAATTTGGTGCTAATAGTTTTGTGTTTTTTGAACACAAAACATAGTGCGTAATAAAAAAAATCTATGTGGAAAACAAATTTTCTTCTTTCATCATGAAGGATTTCCTTCCACAGATCATGTATATTGACCTCTTTGTATTTAAAGAAAACATTCAATTAAGTCGCATTTTAAAGTTGAAATGTGCTGCTAGGGTATACAATAAAATTAATGATATTACTTTGGATTCACCACTTTCTCTCCATCCACAAAAGGTGGAAATGAAAACGTTAGTTTCTAGTGCGAACAGATTTCCAAGAGAAGCTTAATAGGCTATTAACTGGTCTTTCCATACCTAAATTACTATTAAATAATTGGTAGTTTGAAAACAAATATTCTTCAAACTCTTCCCCAGATTTACCAATGTATTTTGAGGAGTAACGAGACATCATTATTTCAATTGTTTTAACAACATTCGTGAATACTGTACTAAATGCACCTTAACTTACTACTGTTCGCGGATTGATCTGGTAGATCCATCAGCTCTAACCAGGTATATTATTCTTGAAGCAATTGGGGTTGTGTTCTGCTATTTAAAGGGAATTTTCTTATGTAATTTTACCTTTCAAACTTCTTTCTTTTTGGTTTCTCAATATCTAGCATACCACTATGGCCGGCACGAAAAATTTAAAATACTTTTCATGTTGCTTGCTCTTGACTTATCCATTTTTGTTCAATTCTTCTGCGTACATTTTTTGTTCAGTATTTCTTCTATCACATTGACTTTTTAAAAAAATTCAAGGGAGAAAACTATTTTTGATCATTGAGTACAAACGAGTGAGAAGCTTGCATTTAGTTAAAATTGTGCTTACTGAGGTTTGTAAAGACCTTTTCAGAATAAATTCTATAAGTTATAGTTAGCAGGTAAAGAAATTTAATTAATGAGAATGATGATATTTATCGTGAAAGCATGTTAAATGAGCAAGTCAGAACCAATGAATTTCCATTCAGTCTAATTTGAAAATTCTTTTCACCTAAAGTTTGAGACCAATCCCACGTTCCATACAAATATAGCCACAAGGAAAATAAATTTGCCCCTTCAAGTTATCCAAAAATCAAACATCAGCTTTCTTTTTTTATATTTCTAACAGTATGTCACGAGGAATAACAAAATTGTACATAAAACTGCGTTATCATTATCTTTCGCATTAAAGTTTATATCGTAAGTAATCTTTTAGAAAATATAAATGAGTACACAGGTAAACGTGGACATAAAAAAAGTATCTTTTACTTCCCCACCTAAGGAAGTGCCATGGGGTTAATAACGAAGATTAGCAGGTAGAATAAAATTAAGTGCTGGCAAGTACATTATTCATTTTATTGAAAATGAGGAAGAATATTGGGGTAGGTAGGAAATGATATAATCCGAGACGGAAAGGAAATGACCCAGCCCCCAGTCTGCTACGTTAAATTTGTAATTTGGGACCAATTCAAAGAGAAAAAATATCGAGAAGATAGGGAGAATTTTGAATTTCCCACTGATATTTCAAGACCACATCACACAATAGGAATATTACGTTAGAATACGTATAATATGACCGCTCTCTTGTGTTATTGTAACTATCATTTCAAATACTCGTAGCTGAATTCACAGCATCTCCTGTCAAACTCCTGCGTTGCATACGAGATGCTTATATGCAGATGAATATCATTTTTTTCCCGTTGTTTTTTCGATTCTACTCTACCCTCGAATCCGTACAGACTAAATGGCTGTTGATAAATACAACATATTTCATAGCTTTCGTGTAACATCGATGGTCTATATTAAAAAGCTGATTGTACCAAAATCCATCATGAATCCGGCTCTATTCTTGAGATTTATACTGCATGAGTAATTCTAATCAGTCGAATAATGTGCACAAGTGCATTTGATCACAACTATTCAGGCTCACTTGTGACTAATACGTATTCTTTGTCGTATTTTTAGGAACCCTGAGATTGATCGTCCACAATTATACATATCCTTCGACAAACAACTTCTCTTCTCATGACTTTTGCTTTTGTAGACTGATTAAATAGATCCCTCTGCTTAATACTCTAATCTATTAATCCCTTCATGTATTCATATTTCTTGTCTTTTACTAACTTTTACATGAAGAATTAGGATTCTCATCTGCTTACATTCACTATCACCTAAACGTTAACAATTATCTACGTTCCAGACCAAAAACTATCCCCATTGCGTTTATCTGATGAGTTAGTCAATAAAATTGGTTTATTGAAATGAAATTATTGACTCTGTAATTCCGCACATGTTATTTAAAACGCGCTCCAGGTTTCGACGTTGAACGTCATCATCTGGTGTCTGACCTGATGGTGACGTTTAACGTCGAAGCCTGGATCGTGTGTCAAATAAAATGTGTGGAATTACAAATTCAATAATTTCATTTCATTTTAATATGTTATGTAAATTCCTTAAAATTACACCGGAGACAAAATATTTTATAAAGTTGGTTTGTTTGGTCGGCATTTTGCCTTCGTTCCTCCGTGTAATTTAATTGAGACATGAAAACGTCTGATCGCAATTTGAATAGACAAGGGACCCTTCAAATATCATCTGATCCTTAATTATCTGATTTCAGGACTCATTATCTCGCAAAAAGAAGGTTTAATTACGTCTGTTATATTTGAATGAGCATGGTCCTTTGTAGGATGGTCAAAATAAAATACTTCGCTCTCTGTATTTTATTTGATTTATTTTCTTTCTACCAAGGACGTCTTTATCGGATCTGGTATGTCAATCGCTTAGTAATAATGAGTTTTTTTCATTGCAACAACAGTAAGCATAATTATGTCTTAGGTACAATCAACTTGGACGATATTGCGTATTCAATCTTTAATGAATACCTTGCTCGTGGCATTATTTAGAGTGAAATTCAATGCGTTTTTCAAAGAATAAATGACCCAGATATTCCAGTTTTACCAAATAAAATGGCCCATTACTTATCGTGGAGTGCTCAAGTTCCTCTATTCATCTATAGCTATAGATGTTTTAAAAAGAAATAGCAGACGGATCCATTTTTTCCATTCATCTGTTTTTCATAAGGAAAATGGTCTCCCGCAACAATTGCAAGTTTTGTGCGTCTTATTCTCACCATGCAGTTGAAATGCACTCCCAGAGTAGAAATTCACGGGTAGGATCGTTGTTAAGAGATCTCTTTAAGAATATTTTTTTAAAGGGCACACAGTGTATTATTTTAGAACAATAGATCACTTAGGGACCTTTGGAGGTCATTCAATACTGCGCCAGAAGAGCTAATTTTCCTCAGATTGTTGCGGTCCGTGAGCAAATTAAAATTACCCACTCCGATTTCCTTTTTTCAGAAAAAACCGAGAATTAATTATGCATTCTTTTTTCTGGGGAGTCTTTGTTATTGTTCAGGTTGAGTCAATTTTCACCTCGGGTACTACCACTTCCGCTCCCTCCTCGTATCAGTCCGTCTCGCAAAGACAAAAGGCTCCAATATTTTTTCTGCGAAAATTTATTCTTCCTGTCCTGGCTAGTTCCCATAGCTTAATTTCATCTCCGACCATTTGAATGTCAACATTTATTGTTTTTTCAAATTTTCTTTTCTTGGTTTTATCACTTCCCACTGCTTATTGCTAGTGCAAAGGGAGCAGAATTGAAATATTACGCGGATAAAACCGTTCCTGCTTTATGCACATGGAGCTTACTATCCACTGGATTAATAAAATAGGCATGCTCTTTGTGTTTCTCTGATCAACTCATTTTACGTATCTTCCCATCCTGGATGACTTTAGGTTCGGTCTCCAAAGATATGATATTTTCTAAACGGGCAGCATGGCAAGAGGTCCTGGTTAGTAAGATAATTTGATATCATTTCCATTTCTTGAGGTATTGACCCAGTTTTCATTTCCGTTACTTTAAATACATGTATGTCCGTATGACTAGGTTATATTAATTTTTTAGTTGCAGAATAAGTTTTTAATGTGTTACAACTTTTACAAAATTCAAGATATTTTCTTACTTGATCCGCAGATTTAACCAAATCGAGTATCAAAATTGGATAGCATATTTAAAAAAAAACACATTTATCAAATTCAGCACTTTTCATTGGGAGAAAATAATCTCTAATATATTTCAAATTTTCAATTGTAGCAACTTTTATTTTGCGATATGACGTTTTGCGTAATAAATGGATTTGTAATGTAATAAAAAAATTAATATCCCAATTGAGAACTTCATTTGCAATCTGAGTAAATCTTATCTTCTATTACCATGCATTTTCTACGATTTTCTTCGTAAATTTCTGAATTCATCAGTATTTTATTAACTTCTATCTACGTCCTACCGAGAATACTATATGCTATGGTTACGAATTATATGATAGAGATATGTATCGTTTTAGATTAATGAAATTCAATCATTAACACGAGTTGATAATGCATTATTTCTCAACATATTTCAAAACAAAGACAAAATCGTGTTCTAAATGTATGGTTTTTGGCTCTGTTATAATTTATCTTTTGTTCACGATAGATTGAATTACGTTTTATTGGATATCTCACGAAAACGTTTATCCTTCTACGTGCGAAACTAAAGTCAAAGTGTATTAATTTCCGCGCAGCTTCTGTGACCTTAAGACCTCCAAGAAGCGGCCTACACTCGAAAGTCAATATTGCTCTTGAAATTCTTCGTTTTTTTCGGTAGAAAGATGTCTCAAGTGTTCTATGTTTTTGGCTGCCAAAATCCATTTTGCTTATGACACACCATCAGATAGATTTTTTCACTGATTTTTATAGATATTTCATGGCTTTAAGGGCGATATTTCATTGAGCGATATAGAAGCTCCTAGAAGCATGAAGTGTAAGCCTTTTGAAACTTATTTTTGACAACCAAACCAGTTACACGGGCGTCTCCAGGTCATAATTTACACTTGAAGTAATTTTAAATTCATACTGAGCTTATTTTTGTCAATTAAAACACACGAAATTATCAACCCGGAGCTTGATTTGATAGGTCACCCAATACTAAGTGCAACGGCTTGTGAAATTAACGCATCAGAATAGGGGGTCGAGTTTCTTTTCCTTTGCTACCCATGAAGATGTGGTATACAAAAAATCACACATTTTAGATGAAGCTTAGGACACCCATGCCACTCAGAATCAAACCTGGCACCTTGGGTCAATACCCCAGCGTTCAACTCACTGGACTACTACATGTCAATTAAATCGATGTAAAAACTGAGGAAAACTTGGAATAGATAACCAAAAAACATTATTTTAAATCAAATTACAGTTAAAACGTTAATTACATTACCGATATTATCTTAACTAAAATATATCGAACATGCCCTAGCGTAGTAATGCAATAATTTAAATTAAGCACTATGATTGAAAGAAATGCTTTGCAATATTTCAAGTGTCTATCTTAAAAAACTAGAAAAATGTCGTTTAACCGGTATTAGTTCTCCAATTCCTTCATAAGCTGCAGTTAAAAGTTGAGTTACTTCAAGTTAATGAGTTTTTCCTCTCAACTCAAATTTTAACTGCGTGATGTTTTATAATCTGAGGAAAACAATGAATGGCCCTTAACTTCATGGCTGTAATCGATTATAATGAAAAAATTGGAACTCATGTCCGTGCCACTAATGATGGAATTAGACCCCCTATTCTGATGCCTGAATTTTGCATGCCGTTGGGCTTAGTATTGGGTGACCTCAACCCTGACCTATCAAACCAAGCTTCGGGTTAATAACTTTGGTTTATTTAAATAGACGGAAGTAATCTGAATATTGATTTGGCGTGAAATCACAATGTATGTAAAAGGGCTAATAACCTAAAAATCTCGTTTAACCACTCATACCTAAATATTTTATTTTATATCAGCGTGAATCAAGCTAATATTTCTTCAAAATGATCATAACCAATCGGTTAAATTTCCAACTTTCCCTCGATATCCTTTCATCGAAATTATTCTTGAGGCAACACAACTATCTAAACTAAAAATGGCCTTTCATCGCCCTCATTTTGCTATAACATTGAATTATTTTTTCCTTCATGCAAATATTACTCACTTCCTCCACTCAATCTCCTCCAAAGCCAATTTTCAGGATCTTATAAAAAATCTCGTCATAAAAGATTAGAAAAGCTAATCATCTGTTCCCATTAATTAAAACTGCTAAAGATGTTATCTTACCTACATTATTCATTCTACGCCAGAAGACCTATCCTTCCATATACTAAAAAAGAAATCTGGACAGTATTCATCAAAACGGGAGATAACAAGGCAATTTCATATGAAAATCCTACGACCGGCATCAAACTGACTAAGCTGGGAATTAACCTGAGAGACTTTCGTTTAATTTTAAGATCTATTAGCCTAAAATATCTATATTTATATTCTGCAGGACATATATCTACTAAATTTCCATTTAAAACATTTAAACTAATGCTCCTATTTAATTTACGGAAGTCATGATGAGATGTGCTTTCTTTATCCTTCACTATCGCGGTAAGAGTGGTGGAGGATAGTGCTGGAAACTATTTTCATTGTAAGAGATGGTAATAAAATTCATTTTATTTGTAAAAGTTTAACCAGAATATGGTCGCTATACTAAATGTAAACACTACAAGGGAATTGCCTAGATTTATAGATTTGGTAAGTACTTATTGTTCAACATATTTCGTTAAGTTTATGATTTTTTTTTGTAAAATGCGTCAATCAAAACAATATCCTATCTATAGTCATATATCATAAAACGAGTTACTAGACTTGACTCAGGAGTAATCAGAAGGTCTCCGATACATCCTGCAGTAGAAGCGGCAGCCCATACAAATATGTGCTCTACAATAAACTTTAATGACCATCTTTTTGTGATACTACAAACCTGGTTGAGCAAATGAGTAGAGATTTTCTCTTTTTTATGTCCAGATTCGGTTTTATCGTGTATTCCATTGTGTTTAGTAATTTTGCTAGCATTTGTTCGTTTATTCTTTTAGCTTTTGCTTTCTAATTGCTTTTGTAATTATTTTGATTTTTAGCTTTCGAAAAGAAGCTTATTTCCCTAAATATAGATTGAATTTTCAATCCGTCTAATCCACGAGGGCTGTTCAACAGGGAAAGGTCGTAAAAGATTTAAGCATCATAAATCACTCATCCTTTATATTTTCATGGTTCTTCTCAAAGTAGCACCCATTGTACGCAATGCACTTGTCTCACCTTTTCTCGGTCTTCGAAGACATCCTTGAAGTCGTTTTTAGATAGGAGTTTCAAAATCACTCCGAAAACCTTCAACACTACTCTTTGATTACAGAAATCCCTTTTCAAGAAGGTGCCCAAGTTCACATTGGGGTAAAAGGAAAAAGTTTCATCTGCACAATAGAGAGGATTAGAAACACATTTCATATTGATTTTTGGAGTGTAGTTAGCGACAACATCTGTGATGTGCGGCCGTGCATTATCGCGCTGCAGCATCCACTCTATTTTTTAACATGTGACCGTTTGAAATTTATAGGCCTTCGAGAACTTTCTTTACACTCCTATAAAATTTTCTATTTACAGTTGTGTATGCCGGTACGACATGGTGGTATATCAATTCCTGAAAATCGAAAAATAATGTGATCAGATAATTCCCTTTGAAAGTCGGCATTTTGACTTTTTTTGGTAGTGGTGATGCTGGAGCTTCACCACAGAGCTTTGCTGTTTGCTCTAACGATCAAAGGACGTAGCCAAGTACTAACTACAGTGATATCCGAAAGAAAACACTCATATTCACGTAAAATCAACTTGAACTGATAACCAACCTGCAATGGAGCATTCTGTTGTTCGGGGAAGTGCAGTCACGGAACTTATCGGGAACAAAAATATCTGTGTGCAATAATGCTAACATACCAGTGGAACCCAGTGAATTTTTCAAAGTTTCTGATAGTGTTCTGAACGTTATTTGACGATTTTCTATCACAATTGGAGCAGCGGTGTTATTCATTACAACCGTAAGAGATTGTAGTTCCTTCCTTTGAAATTTTCTTCCTTCTTTAAGCATTTTTAACCATCTTATAGCCGTACTATAGTAAAGAATAGACCGTCCATAAGACTCCTGTAGCATTACATAGGTTTTGGCTTGCGATTTATTTGTACAAATCGGAAATTTTTTAGTGTAGTGCATTGCCCGTCGCGTGTTAATTCTATCGTTGCCATAGGTGAAAAGACCATGTTTCTAATTGCAACAGCGTCTACGGAAGCAATTATTTCTATTAGATAATTTACCGGTCAAGGTTTTGGATGGACACAACTACCAAATAAATATTTTGGGACTCCTAACAAAACACAATGCAGCATCCTGCTCTACAATAAGTCTCTCTTCATCACTGTGTACTTCCTCCCTGCCTTCATCCCGTCCAACAGTCATATCCTTTTCTTACTCTTTACTCGTTTTCCCAACATTCTCCCCTCTATTACAGCCTTCAACCGATCAATACGCCCTTCATCCATTTTTCTTGCCTCCTTAGGATTTCTCCCAACAAACCCTTCCTCTCGCCCACCATATATAGTACTTCCTCATTTGTTTTCCTTCCAGTCAATTTCACCTTCTCCATCCTCCACACCCACATTTCAAAATCCACGTCTGTTCTCCTGCTTCAGTGATTATGTTTCCACGTCTAACATGGTAAAAGTTTTGACAAGTCTTTTCTTAACATCCTTACTCATCGATTCTCTCCTCCCTGTGAAAGCCTCTTTGTCTAGTGCAATTCTTCTCCTTACGTCCCTACTACTTTGACCATTTTGTTCCAAAAACCCTTCCGAGATACGTAAACTGTTCCATCTGCTCTATTTTTTGCCCGCCTATTTTAATATTTTACTTAGCCTTTTTCTTTTTGGAAAATCACATAACCTTTGTTTTAGTTACTTTGATTCTCATCCCATATTTCCCAATAAATCTTATCATCTGCGCTCTTCTTGTAGGAAGAGAATTTAACGTTTCACAGTTAAGTGGAGCTACCTTTTTGTAATCCAATTTGCTCTTCTGATAGAAGAGTTTATTAAATTTTTTTTGCTTGCCTTGTTATTTATTCTCACATATAATGATGACCGTGATAATCTACGAAACGCATCTATAGTTAAATACTATTTCTGAGCAATTCACTCCATTTGCATATAATATTTAACATTTTATCTACGTAATTTGTATTTTCAACGCAATCTGTTTATTAATTCTGGGATTGCATGCCCTCTTTCCCTCTTCCTTGTTCATTCTCTCATCGGGGCTGACCTTTGAGGCTAACCCATATCATTTCAAGCTCGATTTTTCAATATCTTGCGGAACCTTGGTGACTCACTAGACTGTGACATAGTATATTGAAGTTGACACAGGGTCTCTCCAGTTTCCACCAACACGATAAGTGGGAAGGTTTTCTCTGCCCACTTTTTATCCAAAGAATGTGCAGGAAGAAACTCTCAACCTACACAATTTTATTTTTATAAATGTATTTATTAACTCTCTTTCATCTGCTTTCTGGTCCGTCATTCTATATTGACGTTATAAGTGATACAGTAGTTTATGAAAAAATAACTCGAATTTTATCTGAATGGTGAGTATGGTATTTATCCACTGCATTCCATGTTAACTTTTTGGGGAAAATATCGCTGAAGTTTAAACATTTAGTATTCCTATGAAACAACGAGACATAATTTCCCTTCTTCATTCAGTTAATGACATGCACAAGATGCCAACGCAAAACGTTTTGAAGTTTTTAAGTGAGAAAAATCCATTTTTTCATTTAAAACCCAGCAATAACAGAGAACTCATCAAACTCTTTGCCGGCGCATGTCAACAAAAAGATCCATTACTTAATGCTGGTACACGTTTTCCTTCTGTCACATTTCTGTTGTATATAATTTATTTTAGTAGAGGTTGTGCATTTATACGGTCACTGTACTAATCTTCAAAACTCTGCAGGTCAGTCCATCTCATTGGATGTCATGTTTATGCTAATACGAACGAAGTGAAAACAATGAAGATCACAGTGGTAGAAATATCCAATATTGTGCTTCATCTCGTACGTAGTTACAAAGTGCTGGTGCCCAACGGGACAAGTATTGATGCGAATAAAGATTCTAAGCTGATGGAATATTTGCCATTTGTACAAATGTACCTTACTTGTGACTTTTTTTAACGTGCTTTTTAAAATATACCTATTCCCATGAGCGGTATAATCGAAAGGTAGATTTTTGTATTCCCGAGAAATTGTCTTACGAAACAATAGCTGCAAGTTTTGCCTGAAGACCTTACTCTTCATTTTATAAAAACTTTAAATAGTTTTTTGTCTCATCAAGGTCTTCCACATTCTAACGAGCTTTTCCAGAAAGGTACAAGTTATTCTTACGTCCACAAGATTCTGTAAAATACCTGAGTACATGGTAATGAGTGTTAAATCGCAGTAAACATCAGATATATGAGTAAAAAATGCTTGAGCGTTTCACCAAGAATATTTTGATCAATTTTCTTCAATAAATAATTGAAAGCTTAGTTATTAATTTCCGGATCAAAGTTAAAAATGAATGAGGATTTTAATGTTAACCGACACGAAGGCCGAGAAAAATTGTCATTCGATGTAAGCGTTATTATTAATACGCCTTCCATGAAAATATAAAATAAATATGAATTATTAAAAAAATTTTGAACAATAATATGCTGATTAACTCGTACACAATGTCAAAGGGGAATGCGGTCAAATTTGACTTATCCAAAAAATAAAATTAGCTCCATTCACATTGTTGGTATGGTGAATGAGTTTTGCTCGTGTAGATTTGTTTCAAGCATACGAGTATACCACATTATGGAAAACGTGTAACGTGAAATGTACCAAAGGCTTTCTTGAAATTTGATTGAAATTCACTCTTTCAGTTAACGATAACACTTCCAAATAAATCACGAACGATATATCGTGAAATTTTAAACGTTTATAGAGGGAAGAAGATTAATGGAATCTATTCGATGGATAATTTACACTGGAAATAATTAAAGTTCATTTGGTTGTACACATTATAAGGTAAATACGCTCTTCGAGCAAATATCAAATTCCGATAGCCGGGAGGGAGTATCTGATAATGTATCCTTTGCAGACCAATTAAACCGGATTAAACCCCATTTTTGAGGTCAACCATGAGCTCTTCCGTCATCATCAATGCCCACAGTTCCGTTTCGTCTATTTTAACTTTACTCTTTACCTCCATCGACGGGAACAGAAGCTGGCTTTCGGATTTTTCGCACGAGGATTGAGTTTAATTCGCCCAAAGGGGAAATCGTTCCGCGCGTTTATTTCCCAATCACCTCCCGAGATTGAATGGTACAGTGCACTACCATCCTGCCACCTCCGGCTTTTACATGGTGGTACCCTATAAAAAAACAATATTACATTCAGTGACGCAACTTCCCCTCTGCTCGCCCAGTAATCTCAGAGGGCCAGTCAAAAAATCGATACCAGCTGTATAAGGATTGTAGAAGTCTCGCAAACCTTTAGGGAGACCCTCGAGTTGCGTCATCATTACCATTGTGCAATTTTTTCGAAAAACTCTCCTTTATTTCTGTTCCCTCGTCCATATTGTCACCTGCACTATCCTCACGTCCCTTCCTCTCATTTGGTCTATTGTAGCGTAGTTGTAAGGCATTGTAAGCTGTGTCCTTATTCCTAAACCCGCGGTGAGGTACTGATGTGAACGGACCAAGACTTCAATCAACATTTAAGAGTTTTAATAAATGTTTTTAAATCCTCATTGAAATCTTTCATATTTTTATTTTTTATAATAAACACAAAAATAAACGGGAAACATTAAAAAATTGTCCGTGACTAGCGTGAGGCTCGGCTAAATAGTAAGTATAGACGATGATTTTTCAGAAAGGGATATTGAGGTAGTTTTAGCGATGTTATTTATTATTGTTTAGCTTCCTTCTGTTCTCTTCTTTTTGCTCTCATGCATATTTTAAAGGAAGTCGGAAGTGTTGAAGGATGTATTTAATCTAATATAGTCAAATATACATATATAATAATATTGATCATTTTAAGATCGAATAAACAAAAAAATTACCTTGCTCCTTTCGCGTTGAGTATCCTTGATATTGAGACGTAAATTACGTCAAAATATCAGTTATTCACATTTGTGTATCATGATTGATGACATGGAGCCCTACGCAGGATTTCAAAGGTCCACCTACTAGTTCATTTCTTGAGCATTATTATTTTGCGAATATAAGGGTAAAAATGCATCAGTTTCATGAGTGCATTGCATTAATACCTTGCAGTATTCAAACGGGATATAAAGTACTTTCTCAATCATTTTTGAGTGTGTTATTCTCATGCTTATTTATGGTTTTTATTAATGAATTAAATGTAATGAATTTTCTAAAATTGTTTTGAAATATTTTTTAAGGTTCTCTTCCAATTTAGAAACTTCTTTTCGATCAGCTAAAGTAGCAGCCGTACTAAACGTTCTGGATAAGGGATTCTCTAATTTTATACAAAAGTATGGGAATACCAATGGACGATTTCAAATATTGCAAGATAAACTGGACGTCTTGTTCAGGAAAGTGGAACTACGTTATAAAATTGCAATTTACAGCGTTACTTGCGACAAATTAAATAATTGTTATGTTTATCCGAAATTATGTCAACGTGTTCCTTTCATAATCACTATCCAGGCATCAGATCCTTCTGCTGAGGGATATTTCTCAGCAATAAATAGTATTTACAGACATATTACCTAAGGATAGGAGGAGGTTATCACCTTCTGCTAGTCTTAGCAATGGAAAGATGTTCCTTTTTGAGCAAATTAAGGAACCATCTTTCTAAGCAATCCGAAAGAAGATTTGTCGAAATAACTCGACAAATATCAAATGAATCCAAAATATATTTAGAAATTTCCATTGATAACTTACGCATAGTTGTTTCTCAATTGTTCCGATGCATGCCGTGTAATATATTGTGTTGTTATTTCATAACAGCCTGCTTTACATCGAATGTGATGGGTTCATCGATAACAGCGTGCGGAGTTTTACATGCTGGTACCTTTGGGTACTTTGTGGCAGAGCTGAATTTCGTAAGCTCTATAATTTAGGGTTGAAGCCATTGCCTATGTAAAAACGTCCGTTTCCTCTCTGCTTTCTGCTGAAGATGTTCAATTAGACGGAGAGCAGAGGAGTGTCATATTACCCTCATCCATTCTCCATCGCGTCCAATCCAGTAGCACATCCTCAGCTAAGCCCTTCGTTTGCCGTTGCATTTAGTCCTTCCTCCATCCCCTCACTCTTGAAAGCCACCCGCCCAATTGGTCCTTCTGCCCACGATGCTTCGCTCCAGCGGCTCTCCACCTCTCAGATAACACTACACGCCGAGGGTGTCTCCTCCCTCGGGTGTCAAAGAGGGGTTGGATAGCCACCACCGATGCGGCTTGGAAGCTGGCGGCCGTCCGACGCGACGGTGGTACGCAGTCAGCCGCCTTCGCTGGCGACTCATTGCCTTGCCCCTCGCTCTTTTCCGCACCTTCTCTCTGTCTCTCTCTCTCTCCCTCTAAAACCCCCTTCCCTGCGTCCGTCAATCTCCTAAATCGGATTCATCCGGCGCGTCCACACGTCCGCTCTCAACGACGTGGTTTCCCTTACGCAAAATAGACCCTAAGTGGTCTGTGGACGAGATGACTGGGGGCGCCTCAGTTCCGCGATGAGATTGCCTGCAAAGGATTTCCATCAGTCCTCCGTTTTACGTAGCGTGAATCACAGTGAGCCTCGAGATGATGAAATCCCTCCACGTCAGTTATGTGCGTGTCTTTTTAATCATTTTTGTCCCATATTTTTTTAGTCTTTTCGACTATAACACCGCGGCTGTAAAACTTAACTCGTGTCACTTTTCCAGAGTCATACTATATTTTGCCCAAGAAATTCCCAGATTTGGGTTGTCTCGTTCCTTCTCAAATTAACTACTATTTTTTATTCCCAATTCCACCTTTTTATGCTTTCGGAACAAAAATATTAACCCTTCCCTGCCCACTAACTCTGAGCAATCATTTTTTGAAGTCAATCATAATTACATCACCGCATGATTACAAATACTCGTACAATTTTCATTTCTGTCAAAATAATTAATATATTGGCCCTACTTCATTCGTCGTCGTGTGTTCAAAAACAGTTTGTAAATTTAAAAAAAAACATTTTATTATGTTCTTAAAATCAAAAGACTTGTTGGCAACAGGATAAATTGAGCTGAGACTTAGTACGAGTGCGATTAGTCCTGGCATCACGAGTACCTATTCGTTTCTTAGCTGCCAATTGCGATTCGCTTTGCCACTAATTTAATCTTATCACTCCTATTCATTGCATACATAGTTTTTGTTCCAGAATTATTTTCATTTGTTCAATTCATTTCACAGATCTAATTATAAGTACCAAAAATGCTGAGGAAGTTAAAACTTAACTTCAAGAGTTATTGAAAAATGTTCAATTATGACATATGCTGGAGCCAAGACTTGACGAACGCTTGCTTTCTCTTTGTTAATTTTCTTGTTTTAGTAGTCAAAGTTAATAACTATCAAGAGAATATCGAAGATATAAGTTTTAGATACAATATGATTGGAACAACTTCGAAAAACAGTTTTCCTATCGGTCCGAGAGAGGGAGAGAGAGTGCTCCAAACTGAAATGATTCAGATAAATAATTTGTTCTGGTTTTTTCGTCTAAAATATTAATATGAATATAAATTTATGTATTTAGTCTTATTTTTTTTATTTTCAGAACTCTCAATAATCCGGAAGTTTAATCATATCCTAAATCATTTTTTGGAGCAATCCATAATTGGCAATGGCATTGCTTCTAATTTTGCAATGTGGACTATTTAGGGAATTAATGGTTAATTTCACATAATATTCAGTAATAATCAGTAGATTTTTAAGATTTAAGAAGTCACCTTTAGACATAAAATCAACAGTGTTCTTGCACGAGGTTGCACGTACATGAGAAAATGATATGGTAAATCGATAAAATCATAGTAAATCGATAAAATCGATAAAAAATAAGGCAAAGGAAATAATGGAATCAACAATGTTTGTCTTTCGCTGCAATTTGAATGCTACCAATTTCCGGTTGCATAGTTCTCTCGTGTCGTGTTCTTCATAAAACCTCTCCCTGTTTAAATCTCACTTACGTTACACCGGAGCATAAAATTTTCCCACACAAAAAGTTTTCCCCCTCGTTTTCTTACCAAGTAATCTTTTAAAGGACAGAGTAGGAAACGTGTGTCGTTTCGTGGGTCCCACGGCCTATTCCTGTCCGAATTATAGTGGAAAATTTCCAAACTTGATTTTTGCGCAATAATACTTGGAGAGTATCTTTTGGGCTTAATACTGTTTTCAATATTGTAATTTTAATATTTTGTTCGTAATATTGAGACTTCTTCCAGTTTTTTCAGACTTCACTGCGGAATGTAACATTTCGCTGTATGTGATGTCCGTAAAAGGTCTTACACAATCTGTTTAATTGTACTTTATCTTTACGTAACATGGATTAAAGTTAACGCGATCGCTTTTTCGTGATATGCACATTGTTTTGATCATTTTATGCGTCATTGAGATAGTTCGTCGTTTATGATTGCCGAAAACATGGCAATTGCCTATGTTGATATGCCTCTAGTAATTATTGAAAATTAAAATACGATTATTTCATACATATATTTGTTCCCATGCCTTAAACTTTGTCTAAGCTACACGTGTGACATATCATGTTGCCTTCTAAATTACTTATAAGTTCAAACTATTCATTTAAACGTAAGTGCATTAGTGTAGACAAAAAACGGTACTAATAAATGCTTGAAATAGGCTTAAAAATATGACAAAAATATGCCACTGAACAAAGTTTAAAATGTTAGAATAAGATATTCCCTGATCCAGACACCATACAGCACGAGTGCAGTATTTCAAACTCATCCGCGGTGCAACGTTATTAGTTTTCAATGAAGAAACATTAATGTAGTTTAATCCTGGCGTTACACGAGTCCTAAATATACCTTGAATCCAGCAAAAAAAGAGCGACGAAGCAATAATTACAGAGAGCACACATGTATTTGAATGGGAAATTTAATTGATGCTCCATCATGCTCGCTCCCTTTTCATTCGATGTGAAATGTGCCTTCATGAAAAGGTTACTATAGTGTTGCCGATGTTTTTGTTTCCTGAAACACCTTAACCATTACCAGAACCAACATGTGGTGGCAAATCTAGCTGACTGATTGTCGTTGAGGCTTATTATGTAGGGGCATCCTGTCTCGTCCCATAGGACGACGGACGTGAGAGACCATTTCCGTCTGTCACGTCCTTCCCTCTTGTCTAGGATTGAATCGTGGCACGAGATTTACAATCGATGTTCATGCCGCAGGATACGACTATGTCTAAGGACTGTCAGAGGCCATGATAGCAATAATCCAATTAAGACCAATTAATACGGCTTCGGAACTCGGGGAGCATTCAGCCACTGATTAAGTTCTAGGCAACCTTGATTAGTAATGTTTTTATTGAGCGTTGGATTTTTTTTCGTAATATTACGTCTTATGTCTCAGAAATTTTTAGTTAATCAAAAATAAAAGAATATTTGGGAAATCTGCGGATTCCTAAATTTATCTTTTCCCAATGTATCTTGTATCCGCGGGTCGAATCCAAAGATTTGCTCTATGGACCTTCGGGTCGGTCAAGGTCATTTTTCTCTCGTTGAACTCAAGTTTACCGATTTTGTAGCAAACTGGGGTCATCTACCAAGTTGCCCCAATTTCATTATTTTCCATTCAGCACCCAGTTCATTCCATTCCTGTCCTTTAGCTTGTTGGGTGACAAGGGAAAAATGTTCAAAATTCATTTCGCTGCGAAAATTCATTCCTCAGGATTGAACTCCTGCGTTTATGTATATAAATGAGTGTAAACTCACTAGAATTAGCTCGTCTAGTGCGAAAAAAATTTAAGACAAGATAGTAGAAAAGGGCAACGTCACGAAAGGTACACATTTTTGGCCCTGAAAGTTTTCACTTTTTCACATTTTTATATGTTCTTAAATTAGAGCAACCTCAGTATGCTTCGAAAAAGTAATTCATTGCTATTGGACTCTTTATTGAATTTTTAAAAAACTATTTATAATTTCAGGTTGAATCCGAAGAATGTACACATATTTCTTTAATATTATTCCATCATCACCGTAATCAGGTAGAAGGTTGGTTTTGATAAGCGTGGGTAGAGTTCACCCGATACAAAAACATAAGGCGATTCACGGTTTCTGTTTAGGGGGAACGGGAGTAGTTCCTTCGCCTGTGTCCCCATTTGGTTGCTGAAAAAATTGAAATAACGAGAAAGTCGCTTCAATTTTCGGTAGTGTTGCAAGAAGATATCATCAATGGTTCGAGCCCGGAACTATCCGACGAATAGCCAAACATTCTACTCCCTGAGTTTCCATGCATAGAGACAAAAGAACCTTAAGCTATGTAATGACCTAAAAAAATATATATTGGCCAATTAGCATGAATAAGAAAATATATGGTAGTTATGAGAACTTGAGAACGTGTACCAGCATCATTCGTGCTATTTTTTCATTGCCAAGGCGAATCAATTGAAACCTGGGAAGTCGATCACTTTTAAAAAATATCCTCCCTCCCCTTCATTCTTTCCTAATTACCTCCTCCTCCTATTACTCCCTCTTTCCCCTTTAACAAATCTCAATGTACATATCGTTTTTTCCGATTAATGGAATCCATCCATGAATGAACTCCATACCATTTACTACGAATTTTCCACACATATTCCCGTCTCCATACCCTAACCATGACGCCTTCCTTTTTCTTCTTTTCTACTCATATTTGTTTTTTTTTCTATGCAATTAGCACTTACCTCTTTTCATAGTACTGTTTGTTCCCGCTCTAAAGTTAACTTTCAAAGGTTAGAGCTTCGTACATTTACTTTGAAAGCCCTTTCCTGTAATTTCTTCTGGGATGTTTGAGATTAAACGAGTAGCGTGTCCCATTTTGAAATAATGGGTAAAATTGTAATATGTTGATAGTTTAGGGCAGATATATTATTCTTGAATTGTATTTACTACAGTTGTTGTAAAAATTCCATTTGAATTTTTGAGAGATATGCCAACAATAATATGAAAATACTGTTTTCTATGCCGATATACCATAATCATGTATTTATTTTTATTGTTATCAGCACTATCATACGAGTAGTATTTTTGATTTGTGAGAGTTTTTTAGCCATCTCTTCTTCAATTCTAACATATATACATAGATACTGAGCGTAAATATTAGTTGATGCTTTGTAAAATGCATTACAAAGTGATGACTGTTAATTTTTCCACAGATAAATGGCGTTCACTGTGTGGGAAAATTAATTTTAATACGTAAGCTAGCATTAAGCTCCGAGCAATAATTTACTCTATCATCCATTTTATAGTATTAAATACCAAATACTACGTATTATACTTTAGAGATTTGATTTTTTATTCTGATATTACCATTTTGAAATTTCTTTCACGTGCAATGACAGATGTATGCATTTGATAGGCTCTAGAGGCAAATTAATTCCTCACGTTCACAGTAACTCCCTGCTCGTGAAGTTGATAAACCACGGGACTTCATAGTTAATAAATACTATGCTCTGCGATGGTAATGGTCAAGGTTAGACAAAATGTGTGTCATTCAAACTGGCTGAATATTTATCTAGGAACACATTCTTTTAGATTAATTTTTAATGATTGTTTCAAGGGTGTTTAAAGCAGAGTTTATGAAGATATTTAATGTACAATAAACCATTATAGAATTGTACTTCTGGGATGTATTTTTTTATTCATTTAAAAGATGTGAGAATTTATTTCCTTAAAGTGGTTACGAGGTTATAAATTGCCTTTTGGACGATAAAACTATGTTCTTCTCGTTCACAATCTGCTCTGTTTTTGGTATTTGTGTCGTTGCAACTACGACTGAAAGTACCATGTTTTGTAGTCATCCTTTTTTCTGGGGATATTAACAGACTCGTGTCATTTCCTCCTTACATTTTTTACTTCAATCCCCGGCTAAAAATTGTCATTGAATGACGTTGTACCGGAGATTGTTAACATAAACTGTAGAATATAAGGGTTTGTTGCTTTGATAAAAAATAAAAAAATAAGACATATGGCATTGTCAAACTTTGAGAGTAAACTCTTTTGTGTATTTATTATCCTATAGAGCCAAATATGAATTTCTAGACAAATCTGTTGATGGAATATAAACATATACGCGGCTGTGGAATAAAAACAGTTCAAGATAATATAAAAAATTACGCGTAAAACAATACGTTATATGAAAATAACGCGAAAACTAAATATACATGTGGAGACAAAAAATACCTGAATTAAATATTTATATATATATATATATATACACTTTTTTGGAAAACCCACAAACGTGTAATGTAAATTCACTGATAGTCATAACAAACACAGAAACCAAAACACAAAAGAGGAAAAACTCACTGGTTCTCGAATTTTCGGTGGTCCAACCACCTTTCTCAAGAGGAATTAGGAACAGAACTGAGTGAGTTTTTCCTCTTTTGTGTTTTGGTTTCTGTGTTTGTTATGACTATCAGTGAATTTATATATATATATATATATATATATATATATATATATATATATATATATATATATATATATGTATGTATGTATGTATGTATATATCAATCCTAGGATTGGTTTATTGCAGCCCTCCATTCGCCTCGATTTAATGTCAATTCCCTCAATCCCTGATACCTTTTCTGTTTTACGTCTTTCTTAATTAGTCCTATGTACATGCCTCTTGGTCTTCCTCGTGTGATCAAATAGAAACAACATGAAAATTTTTCATTAGTGTTGGAATTCCAAAATCAAAGGTACAGAATGCTGATATGGTTATATTTTTAGGATATCAAGCATTTTGGAACTATTTGTTATCTTTTCGACTTATCTTCTAATCTGAAGAAACATGATCAAACCTATTATAAATTCAACAAAGAGGAATTGGAATGGGAAATTTCAATGGGGAATTTTTTTTCTGAAACAGAGCGCGAACAGTCGGTTTTTCTTTTTGTATTTAAATGAGTAAAACTTACTCAGACCCATTTAGTCTTTCAGTCTAAAAACTAAAATCTCAATATCTCGCTTACAATTTGCTAGTGTCCATGATGTGCTCTCAACGAAACGGTTTTGGAATGCAGTTGTTCTTCCAGAGATGAAAGTATGAATTTCGTGGTCCCTTTTCAATTATTAGCCGAGACATAAATAAATAAAAAAATAGAACTTATTTTGCCTCCCTAAAATAATGACAAAAGTACATTGTATGGAAGTATGACTTGCAAACGTAAGGAAAATATAAATTGCATCCATTTCTTATGGAAGAGAAAATTTTCCTGTCTAAAAAAAAACTGAGATACTACGGTTTACTAAACCCACTCATTGATTTTGCCTGGAAGTCAAAGGATAAGAGATAAGATAGGGTGATCAAGGTTTTTCTTTAAATTTTAGGATAACTCTGCAGTGTTCTGTATTTGCAGGATCCAATAGTAACTCCACCAAGTGTCCTAAATATACAAACTAAATTTAACTACACATGGTGTCCTATAGCTTGCCTCTTCTCGTTGTCCTCTTGAGGAACTAATCTTTGAGCTTTGAATCTCGATCTGAGCTTTGAACCTTACTCATTTTCCAATATAATGCAGTACTCAGAAAATTTATGCTAACAGTAACGTTTGCCAACTTATCCAGTATATTTCCTAACATTATTTAGAACATTTTCCTTATGCCGTTTTTGTGAGGTATTCAGTGACGAAAATCCACGGGTTTATTAAATTAATTCATTAATGAAAAATATCTTTATATCGATTTTGTTGTTATTTATACTGTTTCTAAGTGAAGGGATAATTTTATTTGTGATGGAAATGTACGGATAGACTTCGAGGCGATTATTACTGTGAAATTCATATCTCTTCAAAAGAGCTTATTTTGATCCAATGATATGCGTCACAAAGTTAGAGACAACATTTTTGTGCCTATACATTTTAAAAAGAGCTAAAAAAACCTATGCAATTTTTTATTCTGATGACTGAAGTGCTAGAGATGGAGATTTTACAAATCTAATCTAATTTTCAATGAAATCCAATACGCTAAAAAACGCTATTTAAAAGAGCAACTGATTAAAATGTGTCTTACACATTATAAAAATGTTGTCATTTTAAAATAACCATCACGGCTGGTGATTTAAAGGAAAAATGTAAGGAAAGAAAAAGAGAGAGGAGGAAGAGGACTAAAAAATATTGTGCTAAATCAATCTGATTTGAGAAGTAATTAGTGGAAAAAAAAGACCAGTGGCAAAACTGCGATAAAATTATTTTGCTGTCGCGGCGTGGTGCAGAATGGTATTGTATTGAAACCCAGGCCTGATGGAGCATGAACTGAAAATGTACACCTGAGGAAAATGAAGTTGAAATGGTTCCAACAATGGAGATTATATCACGGTCGCGGGCATCCTCTAGTGACTCGCCTTTAATTCACCCCGCTCTCACTCTAGTAAAGTGCTCCCATGTCACTGCCGGATTCCCGTTCGCAATAACCACGATGAAATTGCAGCGGACGAGGGACAAATCCAGACATCTCTTTCGTCTAGGACTTAATATGTTATGTTGTTATAGAGTTGTCACGTGTGAGCAGATATAAATTTATCCGTAAAAATTATGGTACCCCAGGGGAGGTGAGGATGAAAAGTTTGATAGAACACATCCTTGGCAATTGGATTAGGGAAAAGAAACGTATTTTCCATTTCTTTTTTTTGGAGAAAAGACTTATAATTCAGACGAGAAAAACCAGGAAAAATCCAAGGAAAACTGTGTTAAAACATAATACACCGAATAGCATATAGTACCTCAGCTTACTCTTTAACAGAAAAGCTGTTATTTGAAATAGAGTTAGAATGGCGCAAAAGGTTATGACACCAAGGTTTAAAAGGTCGAGTATTTAAATTTTAATGTGTTTTTTAATTATTCTCGGGCACTGAACATTTTTGGATCAGAATTAAGTCTGTGATTAGGACCTAAAAATTCCGCTGGAAAAAATTACGTTTTAGCCAGGAGCAATTTTTTGTGTGCTTCTGTTAAATTTAATTTTCTACTCCTGTAGGCTAGAACGAGAAGATGTAATGTAGTTGACGAAGAACATCCGCGGAAGTAATTACCTTTTGAAATGATGTGCGTAAAATGCACAGCACTTTCAAAATTAACACTCGAGTTTAAATAGATTTTATGTAGGTAAAGGGCGTCCTTGGGTAAAAATACACTCGATCTTAAAAAATCAATACGTCAAGAGTATAACGATGACTTAATGGAGTGTGTCTCCTCACTCCCTTCTTCGCCTCAAGCCAATCCATATTGCTGGGGTGTCACATCGTTGACCCCCCAGCTTCAGCCTCCCTTCTTCGTCTCACACCTCCCCCATCCCGGTTTAATTCCAATCCCAGCCCATCCATCGCCCACTCCTTCTTACCACCAACTGCGGAGGATATTGCGAAGAACTCGCTAAATCCCCCAGCGGCGCGGCGGTTCGGCGAAATGTCCAGGCTTCGGCGTTAGTTCCCATAACTTGGCGCTTGTCTCAGATTGGGTCGTTCTTTTTTTAGGAACTTCCCATTTTTTTTAACATTAATTTCAGAGGATGCAGTCCACGGTGGTCCACGCACTCACGAAAAAACTTATGGGAGCATCCCGAATGCCGCCCCGTGGTGTTCAACTGCAAAGGTAGCCACGAGACCTCCTTGACGATATTCCGAGTTTCTCTTCCGTAATCTTGGGAAAGACGTCACGTTCATTCAAAGAAAAATATCTCCTTCCACGATTCGCCACAGAGGGATACCACCGGCTCGTTATTTGGTATCACTCAAGATAACGAAAGGGTGAGTGGGAGAAGGAATTCAAAGATTTGCCCAAAGCTGATGGGAAACAAAAGGCCATTGAGCTCCATCCACCCACGTCGCCAAAGCAGTCTCATTCCCCTTTACTAAAGGGCGCCTTAATCAATGCAAGCGCTTGTGCTGTTATTCGTCGTTTGGGGAACTTCTCTCTCTCTCTCTCATTTGGTGCGAATGTGGCTCTGATTTCCGGAGTCGTAAGTGGTGAAGGACCGCGTATGTAGGTGTATTCCTCGTTGAAGTTTGTTCCGGTTGTTTTATTTGCCTCCTGCGGCAAAGGAGCGGTCTAATTTCGGGTTAAACTGTTTGAAAATACCGTCCGATAATAGTAAACGAAGGTATGTGGATTTAATTTTTGGTCATTAGTTACTTTCTGATTCAAGGTCGATGCTCATTGGTTGTCCCAGGTAATTGTAATTAGTATTTCATTCCAGGCAACACAATTGTCAATTAAATCTTGTTAAATAAAACTGTTTTTTGGCGTGACTTGGTGGAAAATCTTCATAATGAACTTGAAAAATAACCAATTTGTCTTTTCCATATAGAAAATTGTTATTTACGACTTAGGTTTAGTTTTGGTATAACATCTTTAGGTTAATCTCCTGAAGATGTTATACCATAACGAAACGTAGGCCGTAAATAAAATTTCCTATGTGGAAAAGCCAAGTTGTTTAATTTTCTATTTCAATAAATCCTGTTATTTTTTAAGCACGTGTTAGAGATATTTATGCAGCTTTTTATCTATGCTTTATACACCGCTGAATTTATTAAAATCACGAACTTTTCTGGGCCAATCTAATTTATTCAAAACCGTAATTAGTCGTTAGAAGATTAATTAGCGGCACTGCAGTTACAGAAGACATTTCGTGTAAAATTATAAAAAGAATATTTTCCAAGAGGACGTTTTATATTATATGGATAATTGAAATATTCATGAAACATTCAACAATTTAAATGTGAGTAACTTTAAACATTAGCTAAGTGTCACAGTAAGTGATTCATTTTTGCTCTTAAGTATTTTTTCATAGTTTTCCTTAATTCTTTGCAACTACTAATGTCCATTTCCTAAAGTTACATATCTTTATCGCGGCAGAAAGATTGAAGGAACCGTGCTATCTCCGTTAGCTTTCTCTTCCTTAAGGCAAATTATCCGTAATCCGTCCAATCGTCTATCTTCATTTCACAGCAAAACAATACAAGGGAGTTGATATTGCCCAGCTTCTTGAAAGAAATCATTCACAAATTTTATTATTTTTCTAAAGTTAAGACATGGACATGGAGGAATCAGTCTGGGGGCGAGCGAGGGTTTTTTTTCTGTGTAGTAGTCAGCACGGCAAAATTCGGACCATAAGTATCGGAAGATCAAACCATTTATTTATGATCCGGTATGGTGATTAAAATACGGATTATGGACTTTCTCCTTACATGGAGAATTAGTAAATTAAACGTATTTGTCGTAAGTTGTGTCAGAAACCTCCTTTTTCTTTTTTGGAATATTTTTATAACTTTTATACACTGAGGATAAAAAACTTTGAGAAAGTCTACTCTTATGGTACGAAAATATTCAATTATTTTTATTTCCAAACGTTTTGGTACTCATTTCACACCTTTTCAGCAACTTACTTGAAATAGGTCATTTTGGTGTCTAAGATTTTGCATGTTAGGGAAGTCACTTTATGTTTCTGTCATTTCTCCATCTTCTCTTTCGATTTCTCGAAATCAAAGAAGCAAGATGTGCTATTAGCCTTGTGAAGTGGTTATTGAAGCCATCACAGAAAGTGGCTGTGATGAGGCTTTGTAAATCAATCTCCGCAAAATATTATGCAACATGAGTAGGGTTTTATCCATAAAACACTGATTCATAGGGGTAAGAGATGCCCGAGGGATATTTTAAGTGTCCTTTTTCAAGGTTTAAGGTTATTTAGTGATGGCTTTCAATTTGCGATAAAAAGCATGACTCGTTTAAACAACGTGAGCAACCTTTCTACCTATTCTTTGAAATTCCCGCCAATTTCAATGGCTCCCTTTTGCGGTTGAAAATTCAGTGCTGTAAAGTATTCCCCGGTGTAATGTAGAGCAAAATTCAAATTTTTGTTCAATTATTTTTATTGTTTAATCGCTTTTTGTCGCTGCAAAACACGACATCACGTTTTATTACGTATTAATAATTCAAGCTATGGTGATAATTACTCTATTTCGGGTTAGCAAGGAGCATGCATGTGAGTTTAAGGTTTTTATTCAACAAGAACGAGAGAAATCACCCTTTGTCAGATTTTTCCAATGACCATCGGTACATATTTTTAGAGCTAGAAACAAATATTTATCGTATACAATATGAATTACTTAAATAGTAAGACTCAGAAACAATCCTGTTCTTACATAATCGAAAAATCACGGAAAGAATCGATTTTTTAATAAATAAATTTTCATTTTATTTCATTTTTTCCTTGGTATAAGCTCAAATTTGTCGTCACATTTAAAATATTTAATCCTTATTATGATGAATATGCAATTGGTTTCATTAATTACCATCTATCAGACCAATTACAGGCCCTCAAGGGTGAATACGACAGGCCAAGGATGAGCCTACATTGAAATATGTATATATATTTATAGCATGTACAAATCACACATTAAGGTCATTTCATTTTCGTGTATCCCTACCTTCTCCCAATAAATTCCAACGTCATGAAAATTAAACTAGAGAAGCCAGGGACATTCAGTTTAGTAGCCCTAGGCTCTACCCTAAAGGGCCGCCTAGCCTTACTAAAACTTTTGATCTTGTGCTTTTGGGGCTCCCAGTGGGTATTTCAATGGGCTTCTGAATGTTTGTTTTGTTTTTATAGAAAATACTGTTTATAGTTCTCTGCAGTTACCGATGCTCTCGATTTTGGGAAATATTAACCGAGGAAACTTTATGCTAATGTGAACGGTCAGAAGTAGTTCGTTAAAAACAAGGATGCTCTGTATCTGAGAATCAACAGCAAAAATTTGTGTAAAATTATTATTTTTTAGAAAATTGACTTGTTTATCAACAAAGTGACGAATCTGGTGATGCGTGGCTGGACTTCCTGCCGCAATTCTCTTTGTCAAATACCCATATCATTTAGGCATCGACAATATTCTCCTTATGCTTTAAAAACTGAATAGAAATATAATTAATAAATATTCAAAAGTATTTAATTTTTTTAATTTTGCTCCCAAGTTTTTCCAGTAATGGCGAAAGTAACCTGCGAGAATTGTACTGGCGCCTTATCACCAGCCAAAGCAAAATAGACGCAATTTATTTTTTTTAGATTTTCTCGTAAAACATTTTGTAACAGATGAAATGCATATTTGGTATGAGAACCCAGCTGTCTAAGGTTAAATAGAGAATTGAGGCACTGTAATTAATTTAACTTGATTTGATATTTCAAATAGCATTAATAATAGGTGATTTTACAATGCATTAATATAAGCGAATTTCAAATTAATCTCAAAATATATCTCTTTAATTTTCTAATAAATATTTAAGAACCTTCAAATTTTATTCAAACAAATTCAATGGTAGAATTGGGTTTCCGATGATTTCTGTGACTAAAATGGTGTCCTGAACCAAAAAAATTCATGAAGAGTATTTCAAGCTATGAATGAAGTTCCCTTTTCCACCTGGGTAACTCAAATATCAGAGTAATTAATGTGAAGACTTCAAAGCTAAATTCACTTTGCAGTGTGAAATTCGCACTTGACGGTAGGGGATCTGGCTTCTCTCAGTGTGCATATTGCGGTTCCCCAAAATGTATCCGAAAAAATCATATAACTTGGTGGAGGCTGATGACGCCGCAAGTCGGTGAAACTCGTTGTACCATAAAATAAAAATCTGTGTAAAAATACAAGTCTTTCTTTTTAGTACGAAGAAATTAAAGCTCAAAATATAATAAAACCCGTTTTCAAAAACATATCATGTTTTATGCACGTAAAACGTATGTCTAATGCGAGATCTCTATCATTCCGGCTAAAGTAAAAGGCTTGTATTATTAGATTTAAGCATTGAAAAATATCAGGAGAAGGATGTTCTTCAGTAAAACCATAAATAAATCAGTAGTTTGGCTAAATAAAAACGAGTAGTCATGCTTATTGGTTAGCATTAAGTTCATAATGACTATTTGCTTTCTGCTCTCTTTGGTTTTGTTGTAAAGATTTTGTGTAGGTTAATTGTTGAATAAATACATGAATAGTATATCAATAATCTTCTGTCTGTGTTCTAAAAACACATTTTTAGTGGAGAAAGAACTTGAGTGCTGATTCTAAGCCTAAGTCTTTGGTATAAATATCATTTCAATATTCCCCACGGCGTATAAATTCTTTTTTGCTCTCTTATACGTTTCCGGTGCCAACAGCCTATGACTTCAACATCTGAGTTTCAATATCCATATGAATCTTACAAAATATGGTACTCAAAAGTGTGTTGTGGTGTTCTGTGCAGTATGTTAACACATTGACTTTTTGTGATACATTTTCCATTATCTAATTACAGAAAAGAGCATATTTCAATACATGTATTCAGACTGGCATTATGCCTGGTATTTAAAAATATTTTTTTCATCGTGGAAATGAAATTATCACTAGAAGCAGATTTGATGAAATAATATTAAATAATATGACAGTCCACTTGAGCTGTATTTTCATGTTAGTATAATGCGGCAATAAATACGGTATTTATAAAATACATCCAATTTTAAATGTTATATTTAGATTTTAAATCCTGCCTGGTACAACGTGCAATTTAATTAAAGACTATGACTGCATTATAGGAAAATGTAATCTTTTCAGATTAACCCGTAAATGAATTTTGATTAACACTGCGCTCAGAGTTTTGAACATTTAAGGGTAATATTTTAGTTAAAGGTTTTCATATTATTCTCTAAAAGGTTATATTCTGATTATCTGGATGGTAATAAAATAACTAAGGATACACTTAGATCATTTTCATGTGAACTGCCAAAGAATTAACCTACATCCTCCAGGGATCAATCCATCAATTTCAAGAATAGAAAGATCGACTTTGGGAACATTCTTAAAATGACTTTTTCTGACATAAGTTCTGAACGCGTTCACAAGAATCTTATGACATTTCATTTTTATGAGGTCCCGAGTAAAATAATCCAGAATGAGAATCAAAATCTTGTTTTTTGTTTTTATAATTACGAATCATTTTTAATCCGGAGACAGTTATGATCTATGTTATGTATTCCTTTGTCTCGGTCAAAAATCTTTGCGCGACTACATTTCATCAGTAGACGTGCCTTGAAACGTTATGAAAATATCGTTGAAACGATGTCTTGAGTGATACTGAAAACGTTTTAAGGAATACTCGAAATGTTTACCTTAAAACAGATTTATACTAATTACAATTTTCACAATCGAAAATCGATGATCATTTATTATAAATAACTCCGTGATGCGAAAAATATATTAAAAAGTGCACGTTATACTCGTGGGATTTTTTTTCCAAATTTGTTTTCCTCATAGTCGACTTTTTGTTCTGTAGAGCATGGAAAATGCACGCTTTTCGTACTTAAGAGACTTATTTTGCAGCAGTTTGAATACGCAAATAGCATTTTTTTTTTCACCTTAAATGATTTTAGAAATAGGTAGAGGGACGGATTTTCTTCTTCAATACCCTGCTCCCATAAATCCTTCGTTACACTCCGCTTCCATTGCTTTTTCAGTTGATGTGGAAAGACGTAATAAGTAAGTAATATAAGACAATGAAAAGGGATAAAATAATTAAGTAATATGTAAGACAATATGTGTAATAATATGTAATAAATAATACTGAACGAATTGTGAGACCCTTCTCCTCTACCCCTACACCATCAAGAGGTCACCGGAAAAAATCCGATGGGTCCGCCAATGTAAAAAACCATCTTTGCTTTCAATGCGGAATTTTTCGGCAAAAATTCCACGGATTGACGAGTACATTTCTGTGTGCATAATCCCCCAAGCCCCAGTGGCCATTGTGGCTTGCAGAGCCATTGATGTTGTTCGGTAAAGTTCGAGAAACCCCTTGAGGTTTGATTCAGGGTGGGTAACATAACCCAGGATGCCTTGGAGGTCGACTAAGGGGTCATCAGTTACCAAGTTGAACTGCCTCGTATGTTGTCAGCCCCGTAAGTTGCCAGGCCCAGAAAGCCAGAAACTTGTCAGTTAGAATCCCTTTCTCCACATTTATATTCACATTCTTCTTAATATTTTACACTCTATTGATCAGATTTGCCTTTAATTTTCAGTTCGTTCCTTTCACAGATTTGACTTTGATATTTTTCTAATATCTTCCTACTCCATTCAATGCCATTGACCTCGTTAACTTAGGATTCAGTTATTTGAACTTGTGTGCAAAACTTTTTTGACATGATTTTGTTTCACTACCACTGCGTCTTCCATATAATATTAGTTTATTTGTGTTCGCTATTTTCCATGAGCTAATTCCAATAGCTTGTACACAAAGGTCTTTTCTGGATTATTGCTGATATTGGAATGGAATGCGTTCAATTCTGTTTTTCATTTCGCATTTAAGCTTCTCTCTTCCAGATCCATTTTTTTTCTTAAATGCTTATCTCATCATATTCCCTGTCTCTTTCATCGTCCTGTTGAAAATAATTTTCCTCTCCAGCAAACTCTTCCATTAAATTCTTCCCCACTGTAAAGGTGTCGCCATTGAGCTGTGAAGCCCTTCATGTTAACATCATCATTATCCGCCCTTCTGCATGCCTCCGTTGCCTCTTGCTTTATGAGTTAAGTGAGGTCCCACAATTTCGCGTGCAAATCCACATTATTCAGTCCTTATTCAATGGATGTATTTTATTTTACCCCTCTTTCTTAAAAACCAATGATTTTTCAGAAAAAAAGACTTGCAATTAGTTTCAATAGAAGAGACTAAATTAAGGGAATCGTACTGAAAACAAATCCAGTATAATATTAGATACAAGTCCGAATTTTGGTTTTGGCGCACCCGAACGGGTATCTGCTCAAGGATGTTATTTCAGAGTTTTCTCAAATTTCTGGCAAATATTTTTCGATCAAAATGAGGTGAGGATCCAATTAGATTCTCACTTCAAGGTATATTTTTTTTAAGTTACAAAGTTTCATAGATTGATTATATGAACCCGATACCTAATGGATATTGACGAAGCCTAAGGGAGATGAATCTTCATCAAGGCATATGTAAATGTCCCCAATGATACCTCGCTAAGCAGATGCGTACTCGAGCTAGGGTGGTAAGAAATCTGTTACGTGACAGCAGAGAAATTAATTCCTCAAGATTGATTGATTGGCTGCACGTAAACCCCGTTATGTGCGATAACCCAATATCCTCATCATGGACACCTGAAAGCACATTGCCCTCCTCCCTCACCTGAGGTCCCGGCGAACCCATGGAAATGCACACACGCCCCCGACGCTTCGCTTCTCTCGCCCACGCTGCTTCCCAACGTCCCTTCCTCGTCTTCCCCCCGCCTACTCCCACATCCGGGTGGGAGCACTATCCCCGCCCACGCAGCAATATCCTCCTGCAAAGTTATCCCCCGACCCAACTTCATCCGCACCTCGCCTTATCTCTCAGATTCTGTTTCCACGGAGAGAGGTGAGAGAGTAATTAACTCTTGGGTCCAAGCAGTACATAATTAAATGAACCAATTAGGTATGAAATAAGAAAAGCAATGTACGCGCATATTTTCAATGATCAGTCCTGAATCATGTCTTTAGTGAACTCAATCGTTGTTGCGTGGGACGCTATTTCATGAGTAATTTGGACTCTTCGGCATTCGTGACCACATTAGATATGGTGAACTCAGTACGAATTTTATCTCGTGTGCTCGCTCCCGCTCTTGAGGAAAAATAACTCAAACAAAATTATAGCATATCAACTACTATACTACCACAAGGTCGAGCAGCTAGTCATTTGTTTACAGTAACGAATCAAAATGAAGAATACATTTGGAAATCCCACTAGACGTAAAATCCGTTTATTGATAAGGTTTTTACAAGGCAATAATCTTCAAAGCTGCCGACAATCATCGGGAAGTTTGTGCTGTGCGCCAACTAAGTGATTAGTGATGGTGTTGTGCGTCAGTGGTGTTGTTATTTAAATATTTAATGGACGTCCATGATTTCCAAAACCTGGTCATCCGTCAATTCTTCCGTCACAAGGCTTGACCGACTCCTGTGGTCCTCGTCGTGAACATTAATGTGGCCATTTTTATACTGAATACTCCACTGCTTCTCTCCGCATTCACTCATTATTTCGTCTCCGTACATTTCACAACGTTGCCTATGAATTTCAACCGGCTTGTGGTTTTTTGCCAGTAACAAGCTAATTACAGATTGCAATTCACAACTAGCGGGATTTTCAATTGTAGCTTACATTTCAACAGTTCGCAATGAGCAAGGTTGAAGAACCACCGCCTGCAAACTACCACAGGAGGATGCGTACTGAACGTAGGGACTTTTAGACACCAGAATGATTGGTCTAGCCATACTACCGGAAGGGTAAGTAACGTTAGACCGAAGGGTAAGCTACGTTCTTTATAATCCTCCTATAAAAAACCAAAAACACAGTAATCAACCCGAAGGTCGGTTTGGTAGGTGATGGTAGAGCTCACCCATGTACTAAGCCCGTGGGAATATTCACACATCAGTGTAGGGGGCCAGTTCCTTTCCTTGAGCCTGTTATGGTTTCCCAGAAAGATCTGGTACACGAAAAATCACATAGCTTGGGTGGAGCCGCGGGTGCCCAGTGTGCCTTGCCCGGAAATCGAACCCGGGACCCTCTGGTCAGTAGTACAACGCTAAATCCCTTGGACTGCCGCGACCCACAATCCTCCTATATAGTTTATAAAATAAATTTTTGTCTTCCACTCTTTTCGTCTTCATAAATGAAGTTGATATCAATTTGCTTCTTCATTAGTTCCCTTAACTCGTTTTTTTTGTGCTATACTTTTGACTCATCACGCCACTTCACATTCTGTTGATACTATGTTTGTGCTTCCATATTTGTGTGCTTTCCATTTGACTGAGTCTTAATTTTTTTCTTTCAATTGGAGCCTTTTGTTGAAGTTTTAACTGAGGAGTGTTCTACTTGATCGGGGTACCAGTCCTCGCGCAAACCCCTTCTTTTTTACCTAAGCTTGGAGAAGGCGATGACACCAATGGGCTACTACCCGATCTGCCATTCAAGTATGGAAGTAAGAAGTTGAGCAATGTTGGCACACAAACCAATCATATTCTATATGGAAGTGACAACATAGCTGAGCCTTCATATCCTTGGGTTTCACTGTGCTCTTTGTTTTTGCTAACAGCAGTTTCTCCTGTGCTTCAGATAGCGTCTTATGGTTCAAAGGCACTAGCAAAGGAGATAAGGGTGCAAGATAACCCGGGAGCGTGCAGCCTTTTCATTTCATAATCTTGGAATCTCCGACGGGATACGTTTTTCAATCAACCCTATTTCAACTACTCAAAAATTAAGGGATCTTAGCAGTAGAGAAAACATTCTCGTACTTTTCCGTGACGTTCAATTTGACATTTTATTGCATTTTGAACAAAGTATTTGCAAGTAAAGCATGAATGTTCCAAGCAGTAAGTATAATTAGTATCCGTGGGAAAAAAATTGTGTCCTAAAGTTTTGATAAAATTTTCGCACAGAATCATTCCATATCTTGTTCGAACTTTTGGTAGAGAAATTATATGGTATGAAGTTAATGAGTTTTTCATTGAATGTATGAACGAATCGAGTCAGTTTAACAAAAAGTCCTACCTTTTTGCTCCATTTTTCAAAGGACAACGCTTTGTAAATGTTTTTTAAAGGATTCATGTGTGCTGTGTGTGTGTGGGGGGGGTGGGGGTTAGCACCGATGATAAAGCATTGCGTTAATCTGTGTGAAAATTCCGTCAATAAATTTATGGTCAAAACTAAAAATATCTCCTTCTGCTCAAATGTCTAACAATAAAGGATTTATATGTAGCTACGTTGTACTATAAATATGCAACAGAACTTTTAAAATTCCGAAATGTTAACTGATGCCAACCAAATTACGCACATCTTTGGTGAATCGTACGGGTTTTCATGTGGACAGAGCGAATTTCAAGTTAGATCCGAAATTTTTTTTTCACGAAAAGAATTGTTTTCAAATCAGATTATTCACAAATTTTGGATAAAATATATAAAACATTAACTTTGCCATACACAGTAGTTGTTTGGTCGTTGGTCCGTGTTATCTTCTAATTTCTCTTACTAAAATTAGAAGACCCAGTACTTTTGTGAACAATTTGTAATCACGGTGACAGCGACGAGAAAAAGTTTTAAGGCCCTAAGTATGTAATTTTTTAGAAATTACTATTCTTCCGTAGAGTCTGTAAGAAGCTATTTAAATTTATACTCTGAATTTATTAAAGTAATGTAAAAGGTACATCTTTTCAGAACAGGCATGGAAATTTCGTCTTCGTAAAACCAATATGTTTCATGTTTAGCATTAAAAAAATGTATGATATCAAACTATACAAAAGAACAGAAAACTTAAACTATATCTTATACATATATATATATATTTATATAGACTGTGATTAAATATTTAACCAAATTGATTAAGAGAACAAAACCTCGATTAGCTATGGATTAAATGCTGGATCGCTTGAAGAAGCAAAATATGGAAACCTAAATTTTAAAGTCCTGAGACATTGGACATTAGGGTTTAATGAGTCCTGAGAAAGAAGAATCATTCGAAGAAAGAGGACATATACCGGTATCTACTCAGGTTGTATTGTTTTCTGGATATCTAAGGCATTAAATGCTGCACAACTGCCAACGTTTTCTAGGGAAATTCTCCCATTGCACGTTCATTTGTCCGTAGTTCAGTCCTAAAGACGACGGACGGAACATCCCACAAAAAATCAGTAGCCATGAGGCGTTTAACTTGGTCGAAAACCCTAAAAAGGTTCATAATTTGCCTCTGAAATGAACTGATATAAAACAGACTTCAGAGGCAATGAAAAACCAACGATTTTTTCATCGTGTTTTTTTGACCAGTTGGTGAGCAAAGAAGTATCAAAAATAGGAAAGTTGAATTCCACCGAAAATTTAAAATACTAATAGAAACGTTGGTTTCAACACGACGTTTCTCATTGCATCAAGTTTTATTCATACATTCAAGAGAAAATTGAAGAAAATAAAGAGTACACTTATTTTTATTATTACACACATAAAAATTATATGTAAGATACGATTATAATCATAAAATCTGATATTAATTGATATGGTATCAAGTTTTCATCTATTGGGTAGGTTTTTTAAAGCGTTTATTATTCCCTAGAGCAATTCGATCTTCCCTCGCTGTTTATTTTTTTATTCAATTTCCGTCATATTACAAATGATTTCATGATTTCTAGACCATAAATCAGCTGCGGTTACTTTCCATATGAACTCCTCTGCTGTCCAATACTTCACCTTTAAGCTTGATGTTCATTGAACTCCAATAACTTTTACTATGTCTACGATGTTGATAACATAGCAATATCGGGCAGGATCAATTTGGCTATATAAATAGAAGGATTTACCAGATTAAAATTTGTTATCATACAATTTTTCTGTCAATATGAATATTTTCCGAGTCTTCCGTTCTCCGATAACGTCCTTCCAAAGGGACGCCTCACTCCGGTGAAGGTTTTTGTTGTTTGTTCCTTTGTTTGCGTCACTTGGCTATTTATTCCTGATACATATTCCGTTGTTTCATATTGAACAAAAAAAAGTGTTTCTTTCAAAAATAAACAGCGTTACTGTGCTATTACTAGTATATATTGTCGATAGCTCTATAGGTTGAAAGAAAGGCAATATGATCATCCAACGATTTGACGATTATCTATGAAAAATTGTAATACCACGTCTCAATGTGCAGGTTAGAGTTAATGGAGTCATTACCACAGCTTATTGCGACTATTGAGGAACTTCGACTACTTGGAAAATGGTAGAGGATGAGCTAAGCTGTAACTGTCCAGAGGCATTAGATTTGTGCCATGGATCTCCTCGAGTTAGGAGTACCTTTGAAAACCATTAGTTAACTGTGACGCTTGAATTTCTATTTGCTTTGTTAATAATCCTTTTGCTTAAATTAAGAAATATTATTAGTTCTTAATGTACAGTAAAAATATATAAATATAATAAATATATAAATTCTGATCACCGAATCAATTTTTAACGAATTATAGTACATTTTTATCAGACTTATAGTCTTATAATTGTGATATCAGTGGAATTGATTTTCTCAGTGATCAGTGGAAGTTTATTTCTACGTAACGGCTATCAGAGAATAGCTCATGTCTGATTTCAAGGATACGAGAAGATTGCGAGTCATGTTTCCATTCTAATTCAATTGGAAGTGATCAATAATTTCTTCTAAAGGTGAACAAGTGAAATATCAGAGTGAAAAATCATTTTCTTGAATTCGAACGCGTTGATTTAAGGGGCAACCGCCATGGAAGCCTGAAATGAAGAATAGAATTGATGAAAAACTAATTTAAAATATTTGACCCTTTAACCCATTGGATTCCTCTGGTAATTTCTAACACAAAGTTACAAACTAAGGACCGTGTAGCAGAAGTTATCTCAAATAGAAGCGGAAGAGGACGCACCCAAAATGAAACCCTGTCAGAATGCAATATCCATTCCCCGTTGTAGCTTTAATGCCCCCAAAAAATCTCGTTTCCTAAGAGGAACTTCCTGTCAGAATGCTAATATTTACTTTAATTGGTGGGGAGTGGCCGTTTCTTCGGAAGGTAATGCGGAAGGGAAGACTACGGCAAGGCGACGTCATGTGTCCTCGAGCAGATAAGACCCTCGATACTTGGGATCCCCTCGGATAGGATTTTCAAAATCATCACGACTCTTCACGTTTGGTCACTCGGAGCGTGCCCTTATGCTCAGAGTCATTGCGTACTTATAGCCACACTCCTTACAAAAATTCGAAATGATATTCTCTGTAGTAGCACGTTAATGGCGAATATTTAAAGTATTGAAGAAAACATCTACAAGCAAATTTGTTCGAAATTCAGGGACCTAAAGGAGAGTGCAAAGGAGAGAGATTGGAGTGCAAAATGGAGAGAGGAGTCATTGGCCACGATTTGAGGAAACAATTCGGACGTAAGTTGATTTTTACTTCGTCATATGAGATCAATAAAAAGATAGAATTGTCCATTTAAGTAAACGGTCTCAGAAATCTATTTATACGGCTGTTAAAGCTATATGTTTTCTGAATATAAAAATCACTAATACGCAATACCAAAAACGTAACCACTGCCGATGACACAAATGGTTGCAATCACTGAACTAATCTTAACCTTTCAAACTTAAACTTTTCCTTAATTTATTCAAACTTGCCATGTGTTTTCTCTAGTTGAGTTATCATCATATTCAATGCAGACACAATAGGGTTCCGGTCAAACATTAGACTAAGGGGGTTGAGAAATGGCTAAGTGTTGGAGTATAGGGTAATGAAAATGTGAAATGGGAAGGGATACGAGGAAGGTATAGATGACGCGACGGAAGAAGTTTCGGGAATGGAATCGCGAGGAGTGAGAAATGAGTGGAAAAATATTGTTTGTTTGAGTAAACAGTTTTTCTCATGTTGAACAACTTCGATTTTTTCTCCACAAGTTCCTTTACCTAGTGCAAGATCCCCGAGAAAAAGTGGCGACGGGCAGTGGTATCCAGAATATACTTAGCTAAAAGTAAATAAGGACACACATTTTCTGAAGGATTTCTATTTTCTTAAATACGACTTTCAAAATTACTGCCCCTTTACCCAATATAACACTTAACTTGGTCACTGCACAAATTTCAAGAAACTGTAACAGTAACTTTAACGGAGTCACCCGCTATGTGTGCATTATAATGCAACCATTTCAGAGAGTAAAAATCATTCTGTGCGCGTCGCGCACGACTACGAATGCCTGTGACATTGTATGTACGGTATTTCGTCATAACATCTTGTTCCTTTAAAAGCCCCCAAAATTTCAGAGTGTAAGAGGACGTCTCGGTAGCTTAATTGGTTAAAGCACTCGGCCGGATATCGAGGGATCCGGGTTCGAATCTCGGTCAAGGCGAATGATTTTTACTCTCTGAAATGGTTGCATTATGATCACTGCACCTTAAACAGCTACCGGAAATTCCGCTCAGCAACATTTAATGGAGTCATTCACTAATATTCACTAAATTTCAATTTGTAACACAATTTCAAAGTGTGTCAATTAATTCAGTTAATCTCTAGGATGTAAAGTTCACCTTTCTGATGTAACCAGGACCTCTTTTTATGGCGTGTATATCAGTTGAACAGGTTATCAAAGTATGTTTGGGAAAAATTACAGACATCAAGCATTTAATAATTCAGTCCATTAAGATTAGAAAAATATTTTTAATATTGCTTTGGTGCTTCCGGTTAAAAATTGTTCTGTTAATTTTCAGTAAATGCCGTTGATCCATAATTGATCCAATTTGAACTGTCCTAATAAATTCATGCATTTATTAATATATAAAATAAATATTAAAAGTTTCTGATTTCCATTAGCTGCCCCATACCTAGACGTAGAATACGTGCCATAAATAAATTATATCTACGAGGCAAATTCAATCAAAATCAACTTCGTTTCAAAAATCAAATCCAAACTATGAAATTTGTGGTTAGTGAACAAAAATGTAATTTAAAACATTAATGGGGAAGTGCATTAAGTATTTAACGGAAAGTGTGTATATTTCGTCCCATCGTATTCACAGATATTAGAAAATATTTGGTACACCAATTGGTTCATTTATGAGAAAATTACTCAGTTACATTGGACCATTCACTTTTATGACGGTTAAGAGAGGAATAAATATTTTATCTGTGGGTACGGCAAACATTGAAAAGTAGTTGAGACGATAAATATTTGCTGAGCCAATCTAAATCATTATATGTTATATCAGGTATGATTACGTCTGTACTTAATTTTCAGCTTTCGGAGCTATAAATTTAGATTATTGGTTCCTTGATAATCATGCCCTTCCTTATGTGATCCGTGTTTCTTTGATTTCCTGCATATAATAATCTGAGATCTGTATTGTCATAAATAATACTGACAACTAGAATTGCACTTAGGTTTTTGGCGAAAGGGTTCTTCTGCCATCGGCTGCTTCTCTAGATTACTTGCTAAATGTCAAGGCAATTTTTCCACTTAAAACAATTTGAGGAAAGTACAATGATCCTGGTCTTTCTTGTAAAAACAGGTAATATTTAATTCTTCAATCCCTATATTAATAATTGGATAGTTAGTCATACCTTAGTATCATTGAAGGAATTTTATTATTTATTTGGTATTTTTCAATTTCCATGAAGCATGGATTTTAAATAGCGAAGGTTGAATGAAAATCATCATGTATCTACCCCTTAAAATGTATGCAGAATGTATTATATATCTTGCACAATTCTAAATATGTGGAAGCATATGAATAAGAGCAAATGGGCGGAAGACTCATCAAAACCGTACGTATATTTCAAAGCATCTATTTATTTAAGCGATTTTGAGGCGAGTCGGTGAGTTATCTCAAATTGGGAGAGAATTTTCGAAGGTCATTACCCAATTACCATCTTCAGTTTTCAGGTACACATCTCCATCCACAGACGAGTTCCTTTTGTGGCCACTTAATTCGTTATACCTGCCTTTCGCGAAATTTTATCTCCAAGCTCAGAATTGACGTTTTCAGCGAGCAGTCGGCCTACAGCATCGACTTTGGAAACCCGACGTGAGGAAATCTAAAGCATCCTCCAAGGTGATCACCCGGCGTAAGTAATTTGGCTGCTGCTTTCACTCTCCGTTCGCCACGTCCCGACTCCGAGGGCTCTCTCTCTCTCTGCACCGCGTTTTGTTTTCCCATCTATTCACATTGACGCTGTGTCTGGTTTTGTTTGTTCCCTCACAAGTCTCCAAGCGAGCTTTTAATAGCCGTGAGATAAAATCAAGTCCCAAAGTCTTCGGCGGCCGTCACAATCCCACCTTGCAAACACTTAAAAACGTACGTACATATACACATCCATGCAATGTACATGCTTTTGATGGTTATTTAATGAAAATCTTCCTACAGTATGCGAGGTGTGTTCAATAAATAATGCGAGCTTATAGGAAATATTGTTATTTATTCGTCTATATCAATGGTATACCCTTCGAAGTAGTCCATGTTAGATATTATAGACTTAATGCAACGCCTTTTACAATCCTCGAAACACTTCTGGAACTCGATCGTTGGTATAGATTTTAGCTCTCTCAGCGCTCCAACCATTTTTAATATCATCTATGCTTGTAAAACGACGGCCCTTTAAGATTCTCTTTATTTTTGGAAACAGAAAGAAGTCACCGAGGGACATTAATGGCGTATGTGTAGTATGGAGAGCATCATAATAGTGGAGTTTATGGCCAAAAATTTACGAACAAGCAGTGAAGTGAAACGAAGAACTGCAGTGAAGAGTAATCGTTGAACAAAAGTCGTGAATTGTTTCGCCACAAATACGGGTGTTTTCCCAAATATTTTACGCCGACGGCGTTGGAGTTGAAAGTAGTACTCTTTTATTGATCGTTTGAACTTGTGGATAGAACTCATGATGCACTATGCGAAATTACAAAATGCCCGTTTCCTTTTTATATACACCTCATATTCCATGTCAAGGCTAATCTTCTTTTTAGATGTTACAGTTGTCAATCCTCGAAAAAAAACATGTGATATTGTGTAAACATTAAGTACTCGAATTCACCATAAATCGAATATTTTAATTCTGTAAAGAGAAGTATCGAAAGGAAAAATGCATTCAACCTTTTGTTTGAGGAAGTGATATGCGTGCGTGGAGTATACACTGCGGAAAAATATCATATGGTGATTGAAGAACACATGTTGTACCTTGGGGTATCTTTCTATAGCCCAGAGGTTCGCTTGTCTTTTTTTTCCATTCGAAATACGATTGCGCATGCGAGAGTGAAATAGAAATGTGAATTCTCTACAGCGAAAACAAGTATATAATAATCAATTGAAAATTTGCAATTTTCCACAAAATAATATTTAATACGACCGGTGTCAATTAAACTACTAACTACGGTCGTATTAAATTTTATTTTGTGGAAAATTGCATATTGTTAATTACTCATGATATTCCACCATATATCACGCCTGAAACGCCTCTTTTTATTTTATAAGTATTTAATAAATGTATAAATTGAGTTTTGCAATATTGGCCCAGAGTTATACCCCTAAATGGACTTCCAAAGACAATAAGATGGGACGCGGGCTAATGATAAAACACAATGGCACGACCTTTATGTAAATATTCTAAACTATATCCGCGATATTACTAAATGTGGACACTTGGGTAATTTATTTTTATTTTCGTAAAACTTCAAATGTGCGTTTAGTTAAGGCAACATTTATAGTGTTCAGAAAGGACAAGTTGGGTCAGATTTAGAGGATTCTCTTTAAATTTTTTATTTGTGAGACATCATTTCAAAACTTTTCAAAAAAAAACAACAACGCTGGAAATTTATTTCATAATGAGTACGGAGGGGTCTCTGTGGGACTAGATGAGTCACGACGGAGAGTGCTGCTTTACCCCAGAGGCTGCCTGGAAGTAGTGTTTAAACTTGACTCTTGCTTAAAGATATAATGTCGCTCTAAGATCTCGAAATATTTTCTAATTTTACAAAAAAAACTTTGACAAGAGCATTTCACCGTATGAATGTAAAGTTTTAAAGAAGCAGAACATTTTCATTTCAAAAATCTCAAATTTTTCCCCAATCCTACCAAGAACCATGGTTTGACAACCCCTTTATTTCTTGATATCGTCCATAATTTGCTTTTTTCGTTTTATCTTTTTCGCTTTTGTCATTTTCTCCAGTTACTCCTGCTCCCATATTTCCGTGTAACAACTCCTCCCCTGGTTTCCTCTATGTATAGTAAGCAGCATTTGGCTATTGAGTTTGCACACTATTCCGATTATCATTCGGACTGTTCTTCTTTTATGAACGGATGCGTATCTTCTTGCAGTGGAGCGGAATGAAAAGTGTACACCTATTAACATTCAATAGCTATGGCTTTACCAATCTTTTTCTTTGCAGTATTGCAACTGAACAACTGAATTCGGGACAGTATACAAGTTTGAAATCCTACTAATGTTGCAGTTCATATATTGAATATGATATAAACTTGCTACGGGATTCACGCAATTCCATTTAGCTGCAATCTGTTGAGAAAACAAGGCACAAGACAAATATCATCACTTCCGTAAAGAACGGAATCGGAAATTTTTTCCCTCTTCCCCCAGTGGTATTTGAATTTTGAGCTTCCGTCTCCGAGTTTATTATTACCACCTCTGAAAACCCATGGAACCATGGGCCGGCCATCATCGACGTCTCGCGTCTCATGGAGAAAAACGGGGACAGGAGGACCCAACCCCTCTCGTCTTCCATTATACTTACCGTTCCATCCATCTTTGATTATTCCCTTTCGTCCATTCTTCCGCCGCTTCCCGACTTTTTTTCAGCCCTCCTCCCTACTCCTTTCTCTCGCCATCCCCTTACTCCCTCCCAATCTACCCAGCCTCCGTCCTTCAATTTCCTCTCCTTCCTGCTTCCATTCTCCACCCACTCGCATCGCTTCTCATCCGCCTCCTTCCACGCCGCAGCAAAGCCAAACTGGAAACAAGATTTTCGTGGATCCCGTCTCAGGGCATTAACATTCTTCAGCCACCTCTCTCTCTCTCTCTCTCTCTCTCTCTCTCTCTCTCTCTCTCTCTCTCTCTCTCTCTCCCTCTTACGCACACACTAACTCCCACGCGCTCCTCGTCTCCATCTCATCTCGTGACGTTCTCACCCGCCTCGAGCTCTTCTTTTATGCGAGCGAACCAATCGGGCCTATCTCCTCTCCCCCAACTCGTTTTAAACTCGCGACCCGAGCGTTATTTTGTAGCGCGAAACACGTCGGGACCCCTCCTCCCTCACTAACTGAAAAGGAGAATGGCGTTTAAATAGATTGGCGAGGATTCTTGGGGCTCAAAAGTTTGCATTCGATTCTCATTGGCTTCAGTTATTACCTGATTAAAAGTTTTGTTTCATAGTGATACATCCTCGAATCGGTGCGTTGGAAACAGGAGGGCTTCACGCAATGGGATAGTTCGATAATTAGTCAGTTCATGGATAAAAATATTCGTGGTTCGAGATTGAAAAGTGTGGAAATACGGTACGAGTTAGACAAAGAGATAACAGAAGCGACGAGTCGGGTGTCAGATTGGTTTAAAACCGGTTTTCAAAGGCCCATACCCAACTCGATCGTGAAGAAAAGGAAAAATTTTTCCAGTTGGTCTTTTTCGGAGAAACAACTTTTTTTTGATTAAATAAAATTTTAAAAGTGAATCTTTCTCATAGCAGGTGTAGTTCACCAACACATCACCAATGATGGAATTGTTTAAGTTTGGCGGATTGAGCGTCCTATATGCAAATATGGTACAATTCCCTGTTCACATTGCTGTTATTTTCCTTACCATTAATTAAGGTTATTTTAGATTCTTCAAAGAAAAGATTTTAAGTCATATAAGCTGCATTATTGGTAAATATTGCGGATAATTTAATGAAGTAACGACTTCACCCCGGGTTATCAACCCGAAAATTCCTCTTCAATTAATACTATTCTCTGCCAATATCCTCATTCCCTCATAGTTACTTACACTGACACACACACACACACATTAACTGCTTTACAAAGTTCATCTTAGGGTATCTTCAATAAACAATCTTGCCTTACGATTTGTTCAAATAATTTCCTTCTTCCTCCATAGACTTCTCTTTCCAAACACTCGTTGAAGAACTTTTTATTTTATTTATTTGTGTTTCAATTTTCTTTACATAATTCTTCTCTTTTTCCACATGTCTATCGTCTCCAATCTTTTTTCTCTGCTGCAGCTACTATATCATCCAAGTTTCACAAGCGTAGAACAGTAATCCTAATCTAGTATATAACTCCTAACGAATCGCTTCCTTACAAGCGTTTCCTTAGTATGTTTATTGTAGTGTCCTTTTCTACTAGTAGTTTATTCTTCTATTAGAGGGACTTCGTCTTTTCTTTTCTACATAGTATATCCCTCTTGCCTATTCAATCGCCAGTGATTTTGTTCCATATAATAGCAAAACTCTCCCACTTCTTCCAGTGTGTCTTTCACTGGTCTTACCTAGAGGTTGTCTTCCCAACTTTAACTATTTACCTTTGATGTATTTTTAATCTTGTTTTTTATGAGCTTGTCCTATTTCATCCTCTGCACCATGTTGGCTAGTATACATGCACATGTCAGCCCTTCTTTCTTCTCTCTCTTCTTAACTATCTTAACTCTTGTTCTAGCAAGACAATTATATAGACATTTACTATGAGTAGATTGGAACTAAGTAAGTCAAGTGTGGGATAAGCCCAAACGCTTAGAGGATTCGTATATTCTTCAATGATATGACTTTCAAACCATCTGTTATTCTATGATATCAAATAAACATACTTTTTTGGAGAAATGGACTCCATGTATACCCATTTTCCAAAGTAGAGACGACCAACTCAACCGAAACTCAAACAAGCGACTTACAAAAAATTGATATTCAGAAAAAAGTCACAATTTTGTTAATGGTTGCAATTAAAAAATTTCAATAAAATTGCATTTTCATTTTTAGTTGAGGGTACAGACTTTGACTCATTGATTACGTAGCTAGCGTTTCAAAGGATTTACCTAGTTTTTTAGGTAATCTACCGTTTAAGGTAGGTTTTTGGATGGACACAACTATCAAATAATTATTTTGTAACTCCAAGCAAAACAAAACCCAATCCAGCAACCTACTCTACATCAGGTCTCTCTTCATCTCTGTGTACTTCTTTCCTCCCTTCATCCCGTCCAACATCCCTATCCTGTTCCTGCCCTTTCCCCGTTTGCCCAACATTCTCCCCTCTATAACCTTCTTCAACATTCCACTACCGCTCAGTACGCCTTTCATCCATTTTTCCTGCCTCCATAGGATTTCTCTCAACAAACCGCTCTCATCACCCACCATCTCTAGTACTTCCTCATTTGTTTGATTTGCCTATTAATAGACCAAATATTACGTATAGCCAATTTCTACTTGGAAGTGGAGTTTTTACATCATTATGGCGTAATTAAAGACAGCTGTTTATGGTGTGAAGGGGATTCTTTATTCCAGGATTTCAATTTGCCTGCCCTTTAATAAATTTCCCGACCACGCATACAAAACCCTTCTTTATTTAACAGAGGATTGCGAAGCAGCTTCCTGATTGCACTCTGATAAAATTATTGCATAAGAAAAAAGGAAATCCAGAAATTATTGTTTGTTGGTCATTTAATATCTTCACTTGTAACGGACCAATGAATTTATGTTACTTTTTCATTTATATAATGATGATAACTCGCAAATTTATTTAAAACGTTTAAAATCTTTCGGTTGGTTTCAATGTATAGTTTTTTATAAAAGCAATGGTAAAACTCATTTGTAAAAACTGATATATTTAATGATTTATATATTATAATTATTATTATATATATAATTTAATGATAATATATTTGATCACTAAACTATCCTTAAAATAATAATCTATGTAATCGTTTAATGCGAAAGCAGGCTAACGGAAAGGGGTTTACAAAAAAATGCAAACCCTTATGAACGTCATTTATCTTCTGTGATGTAGCTAGTTTTTGTTCGTTTATTTTCATGTGAAAATGGCACTATTACATTACATGTCCTTGTGTCTTTTAACAAAATTGGGGAATTATTTCCCTTTCCCCAAATCAATGAAAGGAGTCTTGCAGATATAAGCATCGAGTGAAGTATCTTTTTTATATTTAAGATCCCTCTGCGCATTCAAACATTATGCAATCCAAACTTTCTCCATGTAGCTATTTGTACTTTGGAATTTTCCGTATTTTTACAGTCATAGAATTGAAGAAGTTATAAGGTGAATGGTATCATTCAGGAGCTATGTTTTTTGCTGTACTTTGATGACCTATCCTGCGAATTTACAACATTGATTGCTCTCGAATATTTACCAGGTATAATTGACTCACGGAGCCATAAAGGCATAGGCATGCTGCATACAGCGCCTGGGGTGATTTGACCAAATTTTGAGGTGCTTCTTGGGGAAATGATACCGTGTATTTGAAGACCAGCTGCCTACAAGTGAAAATCCGAGGAGGAAAAGGCACCGAGACCATTTAATGTCATTTTTCATGTCGCTTAAATTGAATCGAAATTGAATTTCTTCCCAATGATATACTTTCAAATTTACCATTTGGAAGTTATAGATTTTAGACATAAGCATGTTATCAATAGCCAAATAATAGTAACTAACTCTCCATAAAAAAAATGAATATTGATTGAAATAATTCTCATTTTGAATCACCTTCGATCACTTGAATGTTTTAAGATCTATTTCAAAAATTCTTGTTTTGAAAAATGAGTTTAAACTTAAAATGTGAGTAAAAATTTAAATAATGAGTGGTTTGTTTAAAAAAATTCAATTCGATTTCGTCATAGTTAATTGACTCGAGATCTCATATCAGCTCTCAATTCCTGTGTTTCAGTCTTTCGTTATTGACTGAATAAACATAAGACCCCACACATCGTACGTACTGATGCGTGGGTAAAATTGAATATTGATGAATCCCTTCGCTATTACGGTGATCCCCACTATGCCCATTCAGCATAATGATCCACCAATATTACTTATTCCAGGATATCCGTTCGAATGGCTCTATCCAATTACAGTTAACCTTTTTCCATTGAATCACTGCTTTCTGAATAAACTCCACCGCTTATTATCCGTGTTTCTTGCTGTCCGAGCCGTCCAGGCCTTACGTGAAAAAGCGAAAGATTACACAGGCCAACAGTGGTTTTGGTGCCGGAGCTTTTAATGTTGATTTAAAGAACAATTGGGGTGCGGAATCCAATTATGACACTAGTTTTTTCCTATCAGCTATAGTTCTCAAGGTATAGATATGTTGTTACTTACGTAAAAAAATCTTCTACATGATGATATGGGAATATTATATTAATAACACAGGCCAACAGTGGTTTTGGTGCCGGAGCTTTTAATGTTGATTTAAAGAACAATTGGGGTGCTGAATCCAATTATGACACTAGTTTTTTCCTATCAGCTATAGTTCTCAAGGTATAGGTATGTTGTTACTTGCGTAAAAAAATCTTCTACATGATAATATGGGAGTATTATATTAATAACACAGGCCAACAGTGGTTTTGGTGCCGGAGCTTTTAATGCTGATTTAAAGAACAATTGGGGTGCTGAATCCAATTATGAAACTAGTTTTTTCCTATCAGCTATAGTTTTCAAGGTATAGATATGTTGTTACTTACGTAAAAAAATCTTCTACATGATGATATGGGAATATTATATTAATAACACAGGCCAACAGTGGTTTTGGTGCCGGAGCTTTTAATGTTGATTTAAAGAACAATTGGGGTGCTGAATCCAATTATGACACTAGTTTTTTCCTATCAGCTATAGTTTTCAAGGTATAGATATGTTGTTACTTACGTAAAAAAATCTTCTACATGATGATATGGGAATATTATATTAATAATTATCTCGTTGGCCTACAGTATAGAAATATGCATAAAACTTATTGACAGTTTATTGAAAATAAAAGGAACACCGCAGAGTGGTTATAAATGAGTATACTTATAGATTTATTTAACTTTGAAAATTATTTTCCGGAATATATCATATATTAAAACAACTAATCGTAAGATGTGCCATATCTAAAAAAGTAGAGCTTTTAAATAAAAACGGATTTCATATTTGGATTAAGCTCTACAAATATAGTTAAAATCATCACAAAGATTCCCGGCACAAAAAAAAATTTTTTTTGTAGGCCTGTGCTATTAATGTTGATCGAACGGAATATCGTTTATAAATAGCATAGTAGTGTTGGAAGTTCGATTATTGAAGATGTTTCATGTAAATTTGCAGAGCTCCAAATTTCTAGTGATTTTGCACAAAAAACATATATGTTCGAAACTAAAACATTTTAATTACCTATCAATTAGGGGCACTTTGGTGTCTCTTCCGCTTGACTTTATAGAGTCTAAATTTTGTCTATTTTATTAAATAATTAACAATTTTCCACAAAATAAAATTTTTAATGCGACCGGATTCGATGGTACTAGATCATTTTCTGGTCGTGATGTAGTTACATCGAAACCGGTCGTATTAAAAATTTTATTTTGTGGAAACTTGTCAATTTTAATGAATCATGATATGCCACCGTATCACGCCTGAAACGTCTCTTTTTATTTGTCTATTTAGTTGACTGATTGGATTATTTCGATAAAGTCTTCGGTTCCTTGTCTTCAGCATTTTTTCACATAAAAAAATGCATTTTATATCTTTTCTATTTTCCTATATAATTTTATCATACGTAGTGATGTCAGGAAACGCTGACATAAACTCAAACGAAAATCTCAACTCTCACCCAATAACAGATCTCCTCCTTCCCTTTTTCGTAAGCTTTTGCAGCAGCTAAGGGTTTAGCTTGCGTTTAGATCTTAATACTTGTCCTTTTTTATAGATATTCATCCGTTAACCCCACCATGTTTGTGTATGTTATTCTTAGCAGCGATGGCTATCACGTTCCTCTAACGAAACGTGTCAACAAAGCGCCGTTGTTGACTCAAAAGAGGCGCACGATCTCCAAATGAGTTCAGTTTACTATTGGTATTCTCTCAACGCCTTAGGTCTTAATTATTCCAGGCATGGTTCCATCCATATTCCATTCTCCTTTTAGGGATGTTACCGAACAATCATGCAATAAGCCAGGTATAGCCATCCAGTTGGGGTTTAACCTAGTCACGTCATCCCTAAGGGTGAAAAGGTATTTTCTGAGGTTAGTCAGGCTGCTTAGTTCTAATTACTAATTTATTTTCCAGTTTCATCTTCCAATTTCATACTTGCGGTCGTTTACCTATTGAACATACATACATAATCACATACACTTTTGGTTTGTGGTAAGGGAAAAACAACAAAAAAAAAAGGTAGGGAAATATTCGAGTGAGCACATGGGATAAATAAATTTCTACGGAAAAAATATACGGATATATATCCCTTTCTGGGAGAGAGCTTAGCCAACTGCTATTTTTAATCGCTTGGTGCACTTATATATATATATATATATATATATATATATATATATATATATATATATATATATATATATAACAAATAATTACAAACATAACGTTAGGCGGGATTTATGTCTACAGTAATAAGTAGAATCATGTGAAGAAAAGTTTTTAAGGAATAGAGGTGAATTTCTAAATATATTTGTCGGGGAAAGCAATCATAGCTTTAAAACTATTCATTCGAGGGTTGCATAAATCAATATGAAGTATCTTAAAGGCTGGAACAATATACAAATCCCTAGATATTAGTTTTCAAGTAAATTAATGCGCATTTTTTTCCATTTCCTTGAAGGTGCTTCATTCTGCCCTGTTGGGATTACCACGTGATACCGATTATCGAAAAAATTGAGCGAAAATTTTTGATCACCCAGATGGCTATTTAAAATTTGAAACTAACATATAGTTTAACTTAACAACCGTAAAATTTGGCAAACATGTATTCGTTTTCAAACCGACCCTCGGGTTTATAACTGTGGTTATTCGTTATTCCACCATCCGTAGCCACTCTTCGAAATTTTTAAATATAGATAAATCGCTATATACCCTCCGTAATTCAGCCAAAGATTTTTAGTAACTCCAAAAAACATCCTTTTTGCCAATGAAAACTTTAAAATAAACTTTTTACGTTGAATTATACACTCAAAACTTTCGACAATATTCTATTTTACTAAGAGTAGCGTTAATTTTTGCCTTCTGACTAATTTATCAAGTACCAGTTAGTGGTATTTTTAGTAAGCACGTAAAATTAGGTGAATAAATGAAACCGTTCAAAGTAAAATCACACTGTTGGTTAATTGGTCAAAGATATATCTATTTTTGGCAATGCGGAGAGTGTTTACATCCCACGCTTAGCCTTCACACCAGGCATTGAGGCGTGGCTGTTCCTCTCACGGTGTCAAATGTATGCTATTTCTTGGTGCTATTATTGACAGAGTCAAACAAAATTCTCTCTGAATACTTTTATCCTTTTTGTGTGAATATTTTTGACGTCTTTGTTTGGAAAACAAATGGAATTCAAGGCACGATCTCTTGGTTATATTCATTAAATTATAAAATTATCCTACTTGTATCATCTGAATCCTGGTGGGATCATCATCTGACCGATATTAAAACTGTTTCCCATCGAGTTTTATTTAGATAATCATTGTCATTACATCTCACTAGAATAAAATTAAGAAATGTGTCCAAACGTCAAATGTTATCCGTACAGTGCGTAGCCCGAGTGGATGTGGTGGTGGAGATCCAACCAAACTGACGTTATTTCATGCGGCACCGGAAAGACGAGATTCCTGCAATCAACAGTATGCTATAAAAATACTTTGTTAAACATTTCTTATTGATGCCAGAGTCATTCACTAAGTGACGCATTATTAAAGAGTGAACCCATATAGTTATGATGATTACAAATCGCAGTTCAATTGAAATTCACTGTCTAACTTTCAAATATGTTTTGACGTGATGTATTCCAAGATCGAAACTGATATAGAAATACAATTTTACAACAATAGGCCAATAATAAAATACCCCGGCAGTAAAAACTAGGGTCATATAACAATAATTTTTATCTAATGTTTCTCAATTTAGTAACAGAAGCTATATTTCTTTCGCATTCCTTCCATTACAGAAACAGGATAGAGAGTTAATTCACACTAGAGCTCATTACTTATTAAAGTGCATTTTTTAAATTCCATGTTAGCCATTCCATTAGACATTAAATGATTAACACATAGTATATTTCCACTATTCTTTATTTTCGTACAAATAATGAATAATAGATGGTAGCACTTTTACGCTTGATAGAATTTTTTTACGACCGGTTTTCGATGTATTGCCATCTGTCGGTAATGTATAAAATAATCCTATCAAGTGGAAAAGTGCTGTGTTTCAAGGAGAAAAGAACTACTGGGCTGGCATAAAAATTTCGTGTATGTGTCAGTTTTCTAAACTTTTTCACCTAAAGCCATCGTGGTCTGTGCTCAACGCCGAGGTCAAAGAGATATTTTAATTAACACACTGGCAACCCCAGAACATCTAACCCATTAGCCTATTATTAATGCTGAAAGCTAGCGACCCTCAACCTGACAATTTTTACCTAGCGTGAAGGAAATAATGAACATCAGGTTTAAAACTTACAAAGGAATTCCGCAAATGTTAACAGGACACGGGTAGTTTAGATCATACCTCAAGGAAATAGGGAAAAAAGGAGGGGACGTATGATTGCATAATGGAGCAATGAATGAATACGGCAATACACAGAGTCCTTTCCTGCCCAATTTATGCCGAGAAAAGACGCGAACTGGAATTAGCTAGCCTTGGATATTTGTACAACGTCCAACAAAGTGGAAGATATCTACACGAGGAACCGATTAGGAAAATGCTGGATAGATTTATCAACAAAAGATAAAATAAGAATGAGGAGTTAAGCGGATAAAATGATACTTTGTAATTCCACAGATTTATTTCACAAACACACGACCCGGGTTTCGACGTACAACGTCATCTTCAGGTGAATTTTACCTGAAGATGACGTTGTACGTCGAAACCCGGGTCGTGTGTTTGTGAAATAAATCTGTGGAATTACAAAGTATCATTTTATCCGCTTAAGTATGAACCGATTCCATAAAATAACGCCTGAAACCATCGATTATAAGAATGAGGAGAATGACGGAAAGGAATGCCATGTAACTGATATTTTGTATTTTGTAAAAATAACGAATTTGTATTGGGGGTTTAAACCTTACGCACCCCATTTGTGTGGGATCAGATTAGAGGTGGGGATATGAAAACCACGCCCTCTTGCGCCCATTTGTATTCATATAATATTTTGTTTCAGTTTCGGCACCAAACACACACTTCTGCGCACATTAGGAGTTTTAAATGTGATTTCTGTAGGAGAAGCTAGTCTAAAACACAAAAGGCGAGTTACGTTTAGTGGGATTCGTGCCAATTTTGACGTAGGAATCCATGTTTGCTCCAGCTGACAGAAACCCTAATTGATGATCCTCCATGCGCTAAATTCTATGATGAACTCAATGAGGCACCTTTCTCCTCGGCCCTCCTTGGTCTTTCCTTGCCCTTTCCGTCCTGTTCTTTCTCGATCCGCCAAGATTTTCGCTTTGACGTTGCTATTTGGAGATTTTGATGTCATCGATTGTCATCCATTTAACAATGGTCCTTTTCCTCGCCTCTGACAGGGACTTCCTTTCGCTCAGCGGAAGGATTCCCGTCGCTCTTCAGCGTATAATGACATCCCCAACGCGCCTCGAAGCGCAGGAAATGACGTCCGGATTTGTTCGTCGTCTTACCCTGGCATCTCTCCTCCTCCTCACATCGCTACAAACAATCACGCTTCCGCAAAATTCCAACGTTTCAATTTTATCTTTTATTGTCTTCCTTTCTTGATTTCAAGCTGTATATTATGCTCTTGGCACATATATATATACATATTTGAGAGAAATCTTTGAAACCAGGACATTTCTTGGTGATTCATAAGCCGTCTCAGAGACAGTAGAAAAAAGGACGGAAAAATTGAGCTGCTTAGTGACTTTAAAAAAAATGTTTTCGGCGTTGGGTTAATTTTTCTTTCTAGCTTGAGCATTAAAATCTTATTATTTAATTTTGTCGAATGTAACCTCTTCAATTCAGTTTATTTTCAATGTTAAATGGATCCCGTTTGAGACATTTCCACCGGAATACCTTATTTTAGGCGAAGCGTATTCAAGTGTTAAAGAAATAATTAGCGCTCTTACTTCCTTTCAAAGAATTGCACCTGATCAAAACAAGTCGTATTATATACTTTATTTTTATAATTTTCAGATGCTTAATCTGCTGCGTTTATTTCTCAGACGTTTTTGTACTCCATAATAGCGCATGAAAGAGCTCATTATAATCAACGTTTAAACAGTACATTTGTTTTTTTTTCACTTGAATTAAATTCACTGCCCAAGAAAAGTCAATAAATTTACAATTTTAAGGTAGCAAGCCTTCTCCTTGGTCTACCGTTAAGGTTGAAACTCGAAAATTGCGAGTAACTTATTTTATTTTAGTTTTTTCTTATTGAATTGTTAAATGATTTTATGTCATTTAACACTTATTGCAAGTATTAGATATCTTAATGCCCAGAGTCTCAAGCTAGGACGTAAGATTCATGAATATGCTGTCCTATTATGCTGACTTCGATTGGACCAAGTTGAAGAAAACCACCTGGTATAAATCGCTGTCATTACGTGCCGAAAGTGTACATAAAAAGTGTCATTGCGTTTAGAAGATATACTTATGATTCGAATCATGAATTTTGTTAATTTCCCGAATGATCAAATTATTCATCTAATTTACTTGTTTATCTTTATTCTTGCCTTCAAAATTTAGTGAACATTCTTAAATTTGACATGCTTCGCGTAATCATAATGCAGTTTTATTTTCTCGTGCTAACAAATATAACCTACTACAAATTAATGGGCGTAATAGTTGTTTTTGCAGTCACAATATCATTAAAAATTTGACTTGTGGAAAAGTTATTGCGTAAAATGCAACTGTATGCATCCACCAAATAGTCCAATTAATTTATAGTTTTATGAATTGATGATATCTTTCTGACGAAATTAATTCCTTGCTAAATCATCAAAATGTTAACAAAACATCTTTGTGTGTGCTCAAGCGTTAATGTTCTAAATGAAAGTATGGTTTAATTAATCATCTTTTTGCCTTTTTTGAATCTAAAATTTAAAATCTGTGATTTCGAAACCCTTTGGGTAGATTGATAGAGAAGAGATTGATATGAGAAGCTTTCATCAACATCAAACCACCTATTTACTAAAAGCTGAACTTCGGGATGATATTCTTAACCTTATTATAAATATAAAAGAACAGTCCAAAGAGCATTAAATTCAATATTTGTACTTGCGAAATTATTAAACTTAGAAAACTAGTCTTAATAGCTAACATTCTCATATGCTGCTTCTATGGTCTATTTATTAATGATCTAAGGCTGTTTTCTATTGTGTTTCCTAATCATAAAGAAAATACGATAAAACCGTAATCAATAAAACGAAATAATCCGTAATGTACGACTTTATATCTTAAATTTGAGGATATATAAGGTTTTATCTCAATAGGTATAGAACCAGGATTTTTCGTCACTTATCCCAACTGTATGACTGGACATTCTGGATAACTGTATGACCTGAAGACGCAATCACTTCACTAAGTCAGAAATTATCTGCTCCGAGTGGTAGGATATTGTCGTCTAATAATAACGTTATCTGCATTCACCGACAGACAAACGACTACTGAATCAAAATACCAACTTTAGTGGCTTCGGAAACAATCAACAAATGGCGCTACACACGTTCAACTTTGTTCTTACTCGCCAGCATTCAAATGTAAGGAGATACCACTTAATTATCGAATATGCCTCCTGCCATCGACACTCTAAGGACATATCTCAAACTCTCAATTTTCTTTTTGTGGCGTACACAGTTGTCATTGGATTATCGCTTTAGGTGAAATGTGAAAGACCGTAATTGACACAAAAGTGTTTTGTGAATCTTCATTATATACTGTACCGAGTGATGGCTCCAAGGTGCCTAAAGCACACTGTATTTTAATCAGTCTTTCACATATAGGATGGTATTAAGTAGAAAGAGAGAGACGAAAGAGCAAAATTAATGCTTTCAAAACATTAATACCCTATGCATATTGACGAATGCAATTAACCCGAGTCAAACGCTTCAGCAAATGAGCTGTGCGCTGAAAAAATAAGCAGCCCCCTCTGGTGACAGAAAATTGACTGAAACTCCTCAGAATATCTTCCAGTGTTTTAAAATAAAATCATTAACATGCCAGTGTCCTAATCATATAATACTTGAAGGCCCAATGATCTCCTACGCATTTCCTAGATAATGGAATATGTTATATTATTTCCCAAAAGAAAATTTTCTAGCACCAATAATGAATCAAATGAATTTTTCCTCTTTAAGACATGCTGATTTTATAGATCTTACGCAACCTTGCGTGGAAAATTCCATTCAGCATATTTGATGCTTCTCCCTTTTATTATAGCTTTTAGTAAATATTTCCTTTGCGAAATCATATATTTGCTTCTTTCGCCTAACGATTTTTCATCCCCCATTGAAAGCAAAAATATCCAGTTAAACAAGCTTTCTTTTCTGGAAATGAATTTGACCTACATTAATGTTAGAAATATCTTCTATTCTACTAATTAGTTCCGAAGTCAAACAACTCATTAAAATTATATTATCCGCCTCTCAATGCAGCAAGTACACGTCATCCATATGGACAAGTATCTGTCTCTCAATGCAGAAATTAGAAAGTAATTGGACAAGGTAAATTTTTAATTTAAATTTCAATAAATGAAGCAGAAAAAAATTTCTTTTCCTTGTTTGAATTTCAAGGACACTAATTCCTCAGGCTTCTATGGTTTCCACTTCTCCGGTAGAGTATCAGTAGATATATGATTCGCGTTCTTGTCTGTGGTATATTCATGTATTTCTCAAGTACTAATCTAGTATTTGAAAGTGCACAAACTTTTTCCCCTTGATCATTTGGAAAAAAATATTTATGTAACAGGAAACATCCGGCAAAATATAACTCAATGATTTTTTCGGACCCACCTGCTTACTGTTATGATAACATACGTATGTACGTAGTTGAAGCACCTATTATAGTGAACGTATTTTGCCAGTCACGAGCTCAGTTTATGTGTTCCAGACTTGTGATTTTTTTAACTGTTTTATTTTAATTTATAGTCATTGATCTTCTGAATACACGTTTTCAATTATGGATCACACACGCTTGAAGTTTACGCTATTTACGTAGTTTGGGTTTTCAGCTGTGCTTTCCATGCTTGCAGTTTTACGCAAATAGCAAGAAAATATATATTTTTGGCGTATGAATCAAAAATTTTGCATACCGATATACCGGGTCGCACCCTAAAGTGGTAAAACTGATTATCTCTGGCACGAACGGAGCGGTGGAGGGGGGTCTGCCTAGATGGATAAGGTGGGGGTGGGGGGCTCTTAGCAACAGACCGACACCAACCTCAGTCGCCTGCGGGCTGTCGTTGAGTGAGGACACCGTTTTTAGTGAAGCAAGGTTTTTGTCCACGTCGAAAAACAAAATGAATCTGAATTTAGAGCAACGCTATTCCGTGAAGTTTTGTGCGAAACTCGGGAAGACGGCAACTGAGACCCTCGATATGATCAAGCAGACTTATGGGAACACTGCCTTAAGCCGTTCCACAGCGGCACAAGTTGTTCAAAGAGGGTAGGGAGCTCGTTGAAGACGACCATCGCTCCGGACGGCCGTCGACGGCAAGAAACGACACGAATGTGAACAGAGTGAGGACACTGCTGAACACTGACCGACGCTTAACCAGTGAAGAAATTGCAGACCAGTTGGGTCTGTCTGCATCCAACGTCCAACGCATTATTTCACAAGATTTGGCCATGCGCAAGGTGTGCGCGAAGATGGTGCCGAAAATTCTGAATTAGTGCGCTCGTCGTCAGACAGCTCCTGGCCAAATACGGCGTTGCCACGTTGCCGCACCTATTCTCCCGATCCGGCACCACCGGTTCTTCTTCTTCCTCCTGATGAAAATACAGCTCAAGGGACGACGTTGTGACTCGATAAAGGCCGTTCAAGAGGCTTCGACGAGGGTCATCAACGGCATCCCCAAAGAAAATTGCCAGCGGGCGTACGGGGAATGGGAGCAACGTTATACTAAGTTTTTAGCAGCTCAAGGAGCATACTTTGAAGATTATTAAGTCAATTTAAGTATATTGTCATTAAAATTATTGTAAAAAAATCAGTCATACCAGTTTTGGGTGCCTCCCTGTATAACCAGTTTTGCAACATTATTAAACGAACTCTTTTCAATGTGATTATATTTGCTAGGATTTTCACTGTTTCGCTTCTAAATCGACGACAGAGAACGCTAGGCGCACTCACAATAGAAGGAAAACTTAAAATAAGATTCACAGAGAAAGTTTGTTCCACTAGAACGGCTTTAGACTGGACATACTACGTTATAACTAAAGGAAAACCCACCTTAGAGTATTTTACTTTATAAATTCTATTGTTTTCCCTAATGGCGTGGTAGACGTGTTTTCAATTATTTTTTATTCATATCTTGGATAAGTGAAGGGCTTTTGACCTTTGAATATAGTGCTGGAAAGATTGGTTACGAAATTTTGTCCTTAAAGTTCTTCTAAAGCGTACTTTCGAAAAAATCATAAATATGGAGGAAATACATCCTATCTACAATATGAAAATCTCCTGTTAGGTATCATGGGTCTGTTTAACTCTTTTATTTTGTAAAATTTGGTGTACATTCACAAACATGATCAAACTTTCAGAGTGATATTTATGCTTGAAAATAAGACCCATGAGCCGAATATTAATGAAATGAGTTAATTAGTGAGATTCCAACTGTAAACTCCATCGATTAAATCCGGATGGTTACGTGTGTCAATTTACCCTGTGTAATCATTTGGTGTACAATGAGAGGATATGGGAGGTTTATAAGTTCCTATACTGTATCGTACGATATAAATTATATTAGCCTTGTCCAGAGAGCTCCAAGACTTCTGATGTAAATACATGTTGTGAATGCAACTTATGTTATGTGTTTTTAATTTTTAAATTTCATCCGCAGTGTAACTCACTCTGGGAGACTTTTGGACACAATTTTCTAATGAAAAACTATAACTTGTAATTCTACAATATTTTATGCAGACACTGGCTGGTCAACGTCATCATTAAGTACTGACTCTAGCAGATACACTTGTTTATGTATGTTACGATAACGTAAGGGGGAGAGATTATTGGGGGGCCAGGGGAGTTGACGGGGGAGGCATTGTTAATAGGTGGGTCAGTGAGGGATTGCGTGGTGTGGAGAAGGGTAGAAAACTGGAAGAGTACCACCTTTGGGAGCCATCTTGTCAAATCGTGGAGGAGCTTGGGAGGGGGTTTGGCTGTACATTGAAAATAATGGCACAAGAGCCTACATATTTCGGAGATCAAAGGGAGAGGGTTGGGGAGAGGAAGGGTTTATCCTATCCAGACCGTAGGTATTGGGTAGTGGGAGATATTGTATGCTAAAATTCGTTTACAATATTCTCATTGAAGCGTAAACTATTAAAATGTTTCCAATGGTTCTAAAGTGTCCAATCTCTGTCCTCTCCTTTCCAAATGTAAAATATCAAATATATAGTTACTTTTGGGATAGTTTTTGAATAAATGTTTATCAAAATGTGACGCTGACTTGCCGCTTCTCACACGTAATTGATACTCCTTCACCCTATCTAGAAAATGTCAGCCTGTTAGGCCCACATATACACGTACACTGCGTCACGCTTACACCGAAACTCCACATTTTTCCTATTTGGAAATTTTGTCTTTTTTGGTGGGGAAGTATTTTAGTAGGCTTAAATTATTATAGTAAGCTCTTTTAATCAATTATTTTTGTCACGTCTTAAAAGTTTTCACGTAACTTGATCCAGATGTTGGAATCCCTCCCATTTAACAGTGGAGTCTAGTCTCGGACAGGATTCATAAATGTCTTTGACTGCTAGTTAATTTAATTTTTTTGGTACAATTTGTCGATTTTTCCCTTACTCATAATTGCAGATGATCATAAAGTTGCGGTTATTATAAGTATCATATTTGTGATGGAGGCAATTAGAATAATTTTTTTTATTTATGACAGCAATAGCTCTTGCGCCATCCCTTAATAACCGTCCTACAGCCAAAAGGGCCTTAAAAAGTAATATACCTCTCCGCTGACAACCCATCATAAAGTGTGGAAAACAAGCCTGATCTTTCCTTCATTTCATAAAATATGTAAGAGCAAAATAAAACTCCATTGCCGAAAAATGTGCATAACAAAACGATTTGTTTATAAAACAGGAAAATACGATAAATTCGCATTCACAGGGAAAATGTATGTACTCGTATAATACAATTTAGCGTGTACATTACAAATTCATCCTTAAAAATATGTTAATTTGTTTGACATAAAACTGTATTGAAAGGTAGAATATTAACTATTTATAACACTTTTAATGCGCGCTATAAAAAATTGAATTTATCTCTTCTAAAGTTTCCAAGAACACATATATTCTGTTTCCTTTCTCGAAGACTAAATTTGCATTTTCAGTTGACCAATATTTCTTATTAGTTTATAATAATAATAATACGAATTAAGATAAATAATTGGAATGAGGAAATTATTAAAGTTTGATCCACTATCATAAGGTAATTGTACTTCAATAATACGTATAATTTTGAAATTGAAACCTTGCAGAGGCTGTGAATGCATGGATAAACACTACTGAAATCGTGCGGGAACGGTTACTCTTATCTTACTCTTACAAAATGTCCTATTCGTTTTGATTCGTAACATTCTCCGTGTAACGATCCTTCGCGTCACTTTTGTGAAATTATAAGAGGAATGTGCAAAGAAGCAAGCAAGCGCAACGTAAGTAGATTGGAAGTAGCAAGTACAATGCTGAATGTCTCATGCAATTTTATGAAGACAATATCTTGCGCTCTTTACTCCATCTATGAAACATAGCATCCTTTTATATTTTTTCTTATTACGAGTAGTTTCATAATCTCTCCTCATTTTATATGATCTTACTATGAACAGGCATACATTTTTACTGAACAGTTTCGACTTTCGCCGAGGTATGAACACATCTATGAAAATTTCTCATGTAAAATCTTTTAACTTGCTTCAATAGATTCCTCGTAAGGATTAGAATGCGATTTGGTATTGGCTCATGCTATTTTATATTTACTCTGAATAAAATGTTTTTACTTAAAAAGAAAAGTCGAAGCTCGCGAGAGACTATTCATAACCTTGGAAACCATTTTTCCCGCGATATCGTAGCTCTCGCAACGATAAAAATAACAAAGATTTTTCACTGAATTTGATGCCAACTTAGGAGTCCCTTTTCCCATAGTTTTGTCTTAAATCTGGGTGTTTTTTAATCTAATTACGCTGTCTGGTTTTAAGATCAAACTAAGGCTCTTCGATATGTAAACCACACATTCGGAGCTCCCCTGCCATTCCGTGTAGGCACTCTTTTCTTTGAAAACAAAGAGACCTGAATAGGTTTGTTTCAAAATTGATCGCGTGTAATGTACGAGAAAATTCACTCAAATTGAGGAAATTCATTTATCTTAATTTTCCCATCAATCCTTTCTTTGTAATGTACTATTAACGTGAGACTCAATGCTAATATAAATCCATACTAAACGTGGACGTGAACGTTCAAATAATTTTGGCTTCTTCGAGTCTTTGTCTACCTTTTAACATATTTGAAGAAGTATATTTTAGGAAATTTAAAAATCTGTATCCAGGTAACCTAAAGAGATCCTTACGACAAATAACGAGACCAGCTGAAATGAGGAATTATTTTGAGCTCTTTCCCTTACTACTCAGAGACTGTTCCATATTAAAGAAACCACAGTTAGATTTGTGTACCAGTGTGAAGTTCAGTGACCTCCTTTGAGTTTATGTTAGTTTCTTTGGAAGCAGTGATTTGTGACTCGTAAAAGAAGAGGATGACTGGAAGAAATTCAAATAAGGAACTGGGTAGGCATTTTTTCACCAGAATGTCCCTCTCTTAGACAACAGATTATCAAGTGTCCACCCGGAAACTCGTATCTGTGACTTTCGTTACCCGCTTTGGTTTACCCATTTGACATTCAGTGTCAAGGACCTCGGACGTGGTCGAACTTTAGGAATGTAGTCTTGAGAAAAGTATGATCAGGATATGATTTATGTGAACTCGCATTATATTTAAAGTTAGTTAAAGATTGATTTATGGAAAAAATTGTTTGTTTCCTTTGCCATTATTGAAAAAGTAATATATTTTATATCGTGAACACAGAATAAATAAAAAGGTTATTTGATAAGATAATGTTCAGACCAACCAACGAGTTCTTAGAGTTAATTATCTGGGCAGTATCACTAGAGGATTGACAACTTTCTGTGGCTATTGTTACGAGACTATTTCATTTTTTGGTGTTTTATTTTTCGTATTAAATGTTTGAGATACATTTAGTACTGAGGAAGCAGCATCTGGATTAAAATTTTCTTCTTAATAGACTTCAAAATATCTAATAAAAAATGTCTTGTTGTTTCTGGAATAGTTTTAGAACCAAAATGGTGCAATCAAACAAAATAATCAATTATTAGTCAATTTTGGATGGGTAGGGGCTGAGTTTACCCAAAATTAAGTCCTATATTGTGCAAAATTTACACAGGGGAGTCAGTTTCCTCTCTTATGCAACCTATGGTTTTTCATGGAGTTTTGGTAGACACAAAATGGCGTCGCTTAAATGTCTTAGGTTGGGCTTTCCTAAGGTGTTTCCCAAGATTTTAATCTATTGGCCAATAACAGAATGCTTATTCCTCTGTGATAATACACCGAAAGAGGCGTCACCGGCGCTAAGCATCCATATGGGAAATTGTTAATTTTATTACAATATTACTTCTTAACTTCATGAAAATGTTATAATCTGAGTTTTCTTGAACAATTATTACGAGTCGCATTGATGGATGATAGACTCATTCCAATCTCGGCCGATTTCTTCAACCTTCAATCATTGTATGACAAATATTTTTTCCAGCTAGTGATAAAACTCGAGTTTCGAGGAATCGGAGTTTCTCAATACTTGCGGAATTTCTAGCTTGGGCTTGAGTCAAAATTTTTCATTCGACAGGGAGTGGAGAGGGTGTATGAACGGATGGAAAATCGCGAATGGTTGAGTGAAACCATGAATGTTGTGTAGCACAGAATACCTCTGTTTTCAGGAAACCGAGAATCCGGATATTTTAAAACACGCCCACACGGATTTCAACAACATATTGCGCTATTATTTCACTCCGAATATTTTTCCATATTTTTGCTTCCCTCGTGGAAAAAACACGTTAATTTTGTATTATTTTCATCATAATTTTTTTTCTTCCGCGGCGTGGTGCTGAATATGAGAACAGTCAGTGTCATTGTCATCTTGCTACGTCCCCCTCCTTTCGTCACCTAATCTTCAACGCTTTCTCTTTTTATGATGATTAATGCCTTCCGAATGATGATAAATCGTTGAGAAATGACGGCATTCTCTAATGTGCAGGACATAAAGTCGATCTGGTAAAATTCTTTGAAATGGTTTCTAAATACATACCTCCTGGATCGCATATCTTCCCATAGTTTTCTTGCCAACTGACAGGCATATAGATTCCAACTAAGTGCGTCACTAACCGAGTGACTATTCGCAGGAATATTAAAGTTTCGATCACATCAGGAAAACTAGGCGAAGGTTAATGAAGAATTTATGACCATCAAACAATCTCACGTATTTTATGGCGTGTCAGCGATTGTTCACCGCCTCCCACGGGGTGGAGGGGGGTTAAATCTCGAAACCCGTCACCGATGGATCTAACATTCATGTCGAGAAGTGGAGAGTGGTGGGGGGAGGGTCGCGTGTGGATGTGTAGTATATGCTGTGTACACCAGTTCCGGAATCAATTTGAGTAACACCCGGAACTGCTTCCGCTTAAAGTAAACTCCAAAATCTATTTGAGTTTTTCCCTTCTCCAGCCCCTCCCCCGCTCTCCCACTCATCCCTGCTCTTCCCTCCGCCATCCTCTGTCTTCCGTTCCACCCACTTCCATCCCTCGGCGAATCCGCCTCCGCGCCCATCTGCCTCTCCTCCTGCCTCTCCCTCGCTTCCGGGGCATATAAAGGAGGAGTAGGGCAGCGCAAGGGGAAGATATGCTTTATCTTCCACCTATCTCCCCGCCCGCCCCCCCTCTCTGTATCTATTTTTCCTCTCCCCCTTCCCCGTCGCTCGCGATCTTCGGGATTTGGCGGTGAAAGCCGTGGCGAGGAGCGGTTACGAAGGAGGCAGGGGTAAAGAAGGAATAGTTGGTGCAAGACGGGTGGGAGACTAGCGTATGTGTGTGTGTGGGGGGTGGGGGAATGGGCCCGGGTATATCTCTGTCTCTCTTTCTCCTTTCTTCTCCTCCCATACCCCTTTTGGATGGAAGAGAGGAGAAGGCAAACTTCCCACGCCGCAGGCCGTCTATACGAGGGAGAGACGGGGTGGCCCCCCTCCTCCTCCATAAAGTCGCTTCCTGCCCACATCCTCGTCTCTCCTCCTCCTAGATAGTCCCTCGAATCTCCATACTCTCTCAAAGTCCATCTTATAGCATCATCTCCGACTCAGTGTCTCATCGCCTTCCCACCATGGACTTTTATCGATTTCAGCGACGGATACAGTATGAAACTGAGCACGTCAGCGAACACATTTTGTAGTAAAATTGCCAAACGTATTAATCTCTCCAAAATATTAGTAGTCATTTGTAAAATTTTCTATTCTGATACCTTTGTGGAGTAGATGATATAGATTTCACACCGACGATTAATCTTTTGATACAGTTAAGACGAGAAAATATTTTATCAAGCGCTTCAAATATAAAACATCAATAAAGCTAGGACAATATTTTTTAAAGGTGTTAGAAAACAGAAATTGTTGGAGTAGGGTTTTCTTTGCCAGTGTGTTTATATAATTCTGGTTCTCATCGTGTGCAGCCAAATGTTAAATTTCGTCAGTTACTCTTCTTTTTCCTAGATGGTATAAACGGCTCTTTATATACAGTACAATGTCATAGAGTGTCATTATTTTATCTTTCATAATCCATAGTATATGAGAGATTGCAGAGACATCTTTTCGGAAACCTTTAAATGGATGAGACTGAAATAGGGTAGAGGTTCTGGAATAGTGATGGAGATTGATGAAAGAAAAACAGTGTTCTACGTTATCGTTCGTATATATATATATATATATATATATATATATATATATATATTTACTTACAAGCTGCCTTGTTGGTTTGAATCACAAAAGATAGAGGAATTCCTTTCCATAGTAATTGGAATTAAATTATACAGGAACGTATTCATTCAGATTTTCAGATGATGGAGCGTGGATTACAATCATGCAAGGTATTCCTGGCATTTTGAAATGCATTACAAAATCGGCATCAGAAGCATAGAATGCGAGGGATTAGTAAAAACACTATTTAAGTTCTTATTACCAAAGTATGTAAGTGAATCATTTCAGCAGGAGAGTTCCAGGAGAGTGCAGAAGAATGAGGGTAGAAGTGGAAGTTGAGGTAGTATTCTGGACGGAAATGGGGTTTTGAGGAAATGCTAGAGAGGGAAAGTTAGAGAAAGTAGTTTATGGTGGGCAACGTTAATATGAGTAAAGCATATGAATAGCAGAAGATAAATATCGTGTAAAATAAATAGTGAAGTTACATGATAAATCCTCGAAAAAGAATTTTAAATAAACACATATCAGATAAAATTATTTTTCTACGCTATTAAATAAAATAAATAAATGAACATGAACTACTCTAATGGCAAAAAAAGGTAATTTTTAAAGTTTATTCATTTCTCTCTTCTAAGCAGCTTAGAAAAATAATTTTATCTAAAAAAAGTTTATTAAAATTTTTTTCGAGGATTTCTCATGATTATATATATATATATATATATATATATATATATATATATATATAGCTTAAACAGCAACACACAGCACGAGAACATATAAAATGTCACAGTCATATTTTCTCTTCCGAAGAAGACGGAGTTCGAGTCCGTAGAAATTATCAAGATATTATTGTGAGTGTTCTTTTTATGTGTTCTCGTGCTATGTGTTGCTGTCTAAGTTTTTTATTCAACACTTCCGTGTTACTTCGAAGAAATAATCTTTTCTCCTCCCTCTCTCTCTCTCTCTCTCTCGATTTTGTGAGATCGGTGTTAGTTCCTATACCAAAAAAGAAAAAGGCTATATCATGTGAGGATTACAGAACAATAAGTTTGATATCCCACGCAGCTAAAGTTATTCTCAGGATCATCAACAAAAGGATAGAGAGTAAGGCAAATGATTACTTAGGGGATGATCAGTTTGGGTTTAGGAAAGAAAGAGGTACACGTGATGCCATTGCAGTAATGAGATCACTAATCGAGAGGAATATAGCATACAATCAGGACGTATTTGCCTGCTTCGTAGATTTCGAAAAAGCGTTTGATAGAGTGAATTGGGAAAAATTTATGCGTGTATTGCAGAAAATAGGAATAGATTTGAGGGAGAGGAGACTGATCCGCAACCTGTACATGTCTCAGACTGCTCAGGTGAGAGTGGGGAACGGAGAGTCTGGATGGGCAGTGTTAGGAAGAGGGGGTGAGGCAGGGTTGCCCATTGTCACCGGTGCTTTTCAATGTATGTGTGGAGGAAATGATTAAAGAGGCATGGGATGAACTGGAGGTAGGAATGAAAGTCGGAGGGGAATTCATAAAATCGGTTAGGTTTGTTGATGACCAAGCATTAGTTGCTCAGTCAGCCAAGGGGTTGCAAGCATTGCTGAGTGTATTGGATGTTCAGTGCAATAGATATGGGATGAGAATCAATATTAATAAAACAAAGGTTATGTGATTTTCCAGAAAGAAAAAGGCTAAGCTAAACATTAAAATAGGAGGGGAAAAATTAGAGCAGGTAGAACAGTTTACATATCTCGGAATTGTTTTGCACCAATACCGTCAAAGTAGTAGGGACCTAAGGAGTAGAATTGTGCTAGGCAAGGAGGCTTTCTCAAGGAGGAGGGAGTTGATGACGGGGACGTTGAGTAGGGATGTTAAGACAAGACTCGTAAAAACTCTGATATGGAGCGTAGTTACGTACGGCGCGGAAACGTGGTCACTGAAGCAGGAGGATAGACGTAGACTGGAGGGTTTTGAAAGGTGGGTGTGGAGAAGAATGGAGAAGGTGAAATGGACCAAATTTGGAAAACAAATGAGGAAGTACTGGACATGGTGGGTGAGGAGAGGGGTTTGTTGAGAGAAATCCTATGGTGGCAGGAAAAATGGATGAAAGGCGTATTGAGCGGTAGTGGACTGTTGAAGAGGGTAATAGAGGGAAGAATGTTGGGCAAGCGAGGTAAGGGCAGGAACAGGATAGGGATGTTGGACGGGATGAAGGGAGGAAAGAAGTACACAGAGATGAAGAGGGACCTGATATAGATTAGTTTGATAGGTGGGGAGTCACAAAATGTTTATTTGATAGTTGTGTCCATCCAAAAACCTACCTTATACGGTAGATTACCTAATAATAATAATAATATATTAATATATATATATATCGATGATGCGGAAGTACTCAAGGTAGCAATATAACTTTTGGACGGCACAATATAACACAGAATAAAACAGATAACACGTAAAAGGACACTCACACTGTAGATGATTTGAGCTTTCGGCCTACTCCGAGGCCTCTTCAGGTCAGACTCTATATATATATATATATATATATATGCACACAATACTACAATAATATAATTGGACAATTATTCTAATGATTGTACTTTTAAAAATGCAATGGTGCCTGAATAACTGATCGTAGCACTTTTCCACTAGATAAAATTTATTTAACGACCGGTTTTCGATGTGTTACATCATCATCAGGTAACAAAATGAAGTTGTATGCCGTCTTGTATGCATTTAACATTCCAGAAGGAAGGGAGTGGATGTGGTAGGAAACGAGGGAGGTAGAGAGAGGGGGGAAAAGGGGAGGTCAAGGGGGAAAGGGAGGGGGGAAATAGAAGGGAAAGGTTTGCAAAGGATAGCAGAATACTCAGTTTCGACCTTTTTAAAAACAGTGCATATAGTCTTAAAGTACGAAGTGGTCCACTTGGGTGAATGGCGGTAGTCACTAATAACCCATCGGCAGCCGGGACGATGTCAGTAGGCGGGCCGAGGGTTGGAGTCCAGGCCAGGGGATTTTGGAAGGGTGGCGGCGAAATACTCCACACTTAATTCACACACTGGGGACGGGGCGGTTGTGTGTCACTCGTGGTCGATGTTTACAAACGAAAGTTGATGGAAAGGAGGGGGGAGGTGAAAGTGAACTACACCTCATTGAGGAGGGAGGTTTACTTACTCTTTACTCGTTAGACAATTTCCAATTGTTCCAACGGGTCTAATTTTTTGCGTGGTTGGCTTCGAGTATGTGTTTGGCGATCATTGAAGTGGTGTTTCCTAAGATCGTGCACTTCTCATGTTCTTTGGAGAAATTCGGGTGGAGAAATTCCTACCCGTTTGGCCCACATATCGCACTCACACTGTATCGCATATACACCACTCTTTCTTGTATTGTCAATGGCATATTCGTTTTTGCACAGGAGTTTCGATCTGTTGAAGGGGTTGTAAAAAGAGACTCTAAATTCCTTATATTATATTAGAGATAGTCCTTCAGGGGAGCATTGGCTTAACTGGTACTATGTGTTTTTGATGAAAGGGATTTTTCACCATTTTTTGGTTTCCGTGGTCCGTTCCGTTTGCACGGAGGTGGTTATGTTGGTGGCGTGCTTTGTCCTTTTCTTACGGAAAAAAAATAAAGATATATCTTTTTTCAGTAGATCAAATCTTCCTTGTAGTCATTGTTGACGGCGATGCATTTGATTGTATTTAGTTCGTGGTCAAAATGTGTTTTAGGCATGGGGATTTTGATTAACCTATTTATCATGGAGGGGAAGCTGGCTAGTTTATGGGTAATGTGGTGGCATGAATATGAGGGAATCACCAAGTCTGTATATGAGGGTTTTCTGTAGACTTTCTGTTTACTTTCTCGAAAATCTATAATAAGGTAAGGTAAATTCTTCTATTGACTCCTGGGGCTCCATTTTGAACTTTAAAGAATTATGCATTGTGTTTAAATGTTTAAAGAATTTTTCCAATTTTCTTATATTTCTCCGTGTCCAACAGCATAAGATTTCATCTAAAATAATATCGAATGTTGTCCGAAAGTTTTTTTTTTAGAATTCAAATTGTTTTCCTTTTCTTTTTTTTTCTTCCTTCTGCTCCTACGATCAATTAATCATTATGTTCGATTTCCACCATATCACGCCTGAAGCTACTCAATTTGCAATGGTGTCTCTTTTGTACTTTTATCTGTTATATCAGAAAGGTGATAAAATATAGATAAACAAATTTAATGAACTTTCAAAAGGGAAAGAGCTTAATGTTAATACAGGAATTTACCACAACTCAGGTTTTACAGCAAAATAATTATTTTTAAGGTTTACAGCGTTTGAATTTTACCTTTAAATTAATTGTTCGAGTTCACTTCCGTATTAAAATTTCCAGTTCCTAGACAGTTATACTATCATTGCAGACGAGAAAGGAAAAAATAAGACATACTTAGCCGATCCAATCAACTCTAATTAACTCCGTGTATGTTGAGCTCATTTCGATTTTTTCCTTGATAGTTCTATTCACCCATACACCATGAATGAATGACCTATTGACTACTTAATTGGCTCTTTATACATTCGCTGAAATCAAAATTATACTAAAAATTCTTCCTTTTCACACTTCTAACTGTTTCAATATCTCATTTTGTTGGTATACTGTTCTTCAATGACTTTGAAACCAATTGACGATTAAGGTTGGGTAACGTAAATGGAAGCTTGGAGCTCCAGAGTTTTCATCCTCTGAAAAGCAGTTACGTTCATCCAGCCTTCCCATTTTCCCCCTTTCTCCTCCCTATTTTCCCTCCATCTCCTAAAATGCATCAACCGAAACGCTATAGAGCCTTAACATACGCCCTTTGTTTGAAAGAGGTGTCAAATTAATGCTATGAGTTCCTAAAAGCTTCCTTCTTCTTTGAAGGAGTTAAACTCCACGGATAGTCTTTGGACGCTGAGCGAACTTGAAAGTAATTTGCTTATAGGTTACGTTTGCAAATAAAAAAGGTTCAAACTCTTTGAGTGATAATGACAGTAGGAGTTTGCCTCCTAGCCTAATGGGAGTCTTCGTGATTTTGTACGCGTATAAAGGTTTCTAACTTTTGATGTTTTAGTTTGATCATAAGTATTCCTAATTTCCAATTTTTCGAGTATTCAATATTTTTTAATTCATAGTCGATTTAATATAGTTAGAAATAAAAAATCTCTGCAGATTAAACCTATATTCATGCAACGGGATAATAATCCAAGGTATCTTAATAATTAATCTAATTTCATGAAAAAAAACAATTAATATTGCAATATTTGGGTGCTTTTCCTGGACTTTACCCGGAGTATTTCTCTCAGCTAATTATGAAGTATACATTTTATGGTTTATTATTTATGGTTTATTATTTTATGGTTTATTAGCCATTTTAAACCCTTTTATGCATTTTATTTTGGAATTCGTTCATCCTGTATCGGATTTGATAGATTTTATTAAGGCAAATAATAATTACTCAATTTCCAAATTTCTCAATAACAATTAGTCAATAATAATTACTTAATTAATTACTGAATTTTCGTTTTAACTTAACATGGGTTGAATAAAAATTGCCACAAAAGTCACCGCACAAGTTTTAACTGCAGTATCTCTTAATTGAAAGTTACAACTTTGAATGCATATGTTGAATAAGGCAGTTGCTAGGGGACCCGGGTGGATAGTGGTTCCGAGGTAGTGTGTTCCGAGGGTTGCAGGTTCAAGACCACAGCACGGAGAATATTTTTCTCGTTATTTCGTCGGAAAATTTTTACCAGCGGTTGACAACTTTTACACGCAACATAAAATGTCCCCACTACTGAGAGGAAACAGATCTCAGTAGAAGGTATTGATGGTCTAGATCAAGGAGATCGTTTTGGTATCAGTGCTCCGGGCGAGAGTGTAGTTCACGGAATTGGCCGATCGAGATCGATGGAATCGAAGCACTGCGATGCGAAAGGTAACGGGAAACCACCGCATTAATCTCCCGAGGAGATGCAGCCCTGTATCCAACCTATTTATGGCATGATGGTACCCTTCCCGGTAAAATAATCCCAGAGGTAGAATATTTCCCCATCCGGATATCCGGGTGGGGACTACTGGGAAGGGTACATCGGTCGGGTAAGACAGATAGACAGATACAGGATAGGGACATGGAATGTAAGATACTTAGGAGTGAGCGGAAAGCTGAAGAATGCCAAGGTAGAAATGGAGAGGCTGGGTATAGACATCCAACGAGTTGTGAAGTGAGATCTGTGATTAGGTTTTTACTGGCAAAAACCGCAAGCCAACTGAAATTCATTGAGGACAACTTTGGGAAGTCTACGCAGACGGAATAATGAGTAAAGGAGGAGTGAGGCAGTAGTGTAATCAGTTTAAAAATGGCCGCAATAATGTTCACGACAAGGATCGCAATGGTCGGCCCAATCTTGTGGCAGATGAACAGACGGTGAAAATCAACGAAAATATTCATGAAAATAGCCGATTGTCTTTCCAGCGATAAAGACACAGCATTAGTACTGACTAGCGAAATCACAATACGTTCATAATGACCCATAATTGCATGCTGATGGAAACAAGTGTTTAAAATGCAAGGCGGAAGATTTCTAAAAAGACGAAATTGAGAAGCTTATGTATCGTTATGATTAATGTCTCAATTTGAATGGTGACTATGTATAAAAATAGTTAAAGAATGTGCCTCTCAAATGCATTGTGTACGAGGTGTGTACAAAAATTAACGGTAATTTTAATTTTTCGGACAATAATATTTATTTATTCTTATACTTTGATGTTTTCATCTTCAATTTAGTCCCCAGTGGAGATTATGCACTTGTGCCAGTGCTTTTTCCAATCACCGAAACACTTCTCAAACTCGAACTTTGAGATAGCCTTTAGTTCTTTAAGCGATGCGCTTTTAATATTATCTACGGTTCTCTTAATTTTTGGAAATAGGAAAAAGTCACACGGAGCCGCCATATCTGGCGAAAATGGAAGCTGGGGCATCGTTACAGTATTGTTTTTGGCCAAAAATTCACGAACAAACAATGAAGTGTGAGCTGGTGCATTATCGTGGTGGTGCAAAAGCCATTTTGGAACTAAATTTGCTGCCACGCGTTTCATACCCAAAAAATTGGAAAAAATGTCATGACATGATCCAATCGATATTCCAACATCATCAGCGACCTCTCTAATTGTGATTTGGCGATCGTTCATAACCATTTCTTTCACTTTTTCCACGTTTTCATCGATTGTTGATGTGCTGGGGCGTTCGTCATCTTCAAGGACTTCACGGCCTTCTTGGAAACGCTTATACTACTCGTAAACTCTTGATTTACTCATAGCAGACTAACCATAGGAATTTGTTAACATTTCACACACTTGGTTACACTTTATTTAATTTTTTACGCAAAATTTGATACAAATTATTTGATCCATTTCTTTAAACAAACGATAATCGCCGATCTCATAAAACACATCAAACCTTAGTGCCTATCAAAGACAAAGTCCACAATGAAAACAGCTGAAAGTCTTATCATACTTCAGGGGCATGTATACAAACATAATAAAAAAAGTTTGACAATCAGACTCTCTTAGCCAGCGAAATGAAAAAAATCCCGTTAATTGTTTAACACACCTCGTATACTAAACTTTGTCTTGTCACTTTCGTCACTCTTTCGTCACTTTATGTGTCTTCACAGACACAGGTTCATATTTTATTTCAAAACGTTCAAAACAAAAAAAGGTTCATATTTCATTTACTTTTTGGATCACCCTTGAACAATCTGGAGTTTGATGCAGGGTAAAGAGGCATGATATGTCATCAAAAATCGCTCACATTCGTATTTCATCGTCAATCGAATGAGGTATATTCCTTCGTCACCTTGTTTTTGCGACTTTCACGCGGATGACAGGGATCACCATTTATTTCCCTAACTGATATCATTTAGACCTCTGCTTCGAATGACGTGAACAAGAGCGTGGGCGCTTGACACCAACCCAAACTCTTGTTATCATCCAATATTATATTTCCTGTCTCATTTTTAAGACCGTCACCATCTTGTCACTATCTCTCAAAATATCTCTCTCTCTCTTCCTTTGCTCGCACCTTCCGTCAACCTTACCTTCCATCTTTGGTCCCTTAAGCCCCTGCGATCTAAACCCTGATAGCTGCCTCGATAAGCGGGGCCTCCACCACCGCCGAGCCGTCTGCTGTACTAACAGTCTCACTCGATCCCCTAAAATGTTTTCGACCCGCGGAACAGCATTGCAATGCTGATGTTATAACTTCAAGGATGTGTGCCGTTAACCTTCGCTTGCCCAGCTGCGATTATCGCCTTTCTTAACGTACGGATAGTTTTAATCCAAATTATGTTAACTACAGCACTATAGTGTTCAAGATTTCTTGTGTTGGGTACTTAAGAAGTCAAAACTCAAATTAAGGCATTCTTATTTCTCTTACCTCGGTTATTCTCTGGTTTTTCTTCGATAGCATAAGTAGCGGCATGAGATAGAGAAAGTAAACTCACGAATTCATCATGGATAGATATAGATGCTGTTTACATAACTTTAAGGGAATTCTTAATAATCGGTTTGAATAAACATATCAAATGGAATATTGTATTCGATAAATGAATGCCAAATTCATCTCTTGCATGTCCCTTTGAGCATTATATTCGTCGAAATGTTTGTGATTACTTGAGCCTGCTCTGTTTCTATATTTATATAATCACAGTTACTGTTTCCTATAACTATATTTGTGATCTTCATAGTGCCAAACCAATTGTAAGTGTTATAGATAAGCTAAATAATGTATCAGACAGGATATATTCATTTCATTCCTTTCTGTTATATAGATTCTTCAAATTTCCTTTCTTAGCCTTCTAAACATCTCCTGAGGAAGCTTTTCTTGGCAATGAAATCTCCTTTCTGAATGCATTCGTCAGTGAATCTTAATTTCCCTTTCTTCTCACGAATTTACGAATAATCTTGGGAATAAACCTGAGATTTCCGGATATTACCTCTTGTGACATCTTCAATTTGGAAAACTGCTGGGCATGAGTAGTAATTTATTTTAGCATGATAAGTCTTACATTTGTTTAGGCAGTCAGACCTTTACGAATTTTCCTGCAGCAAACACCGAGCAATAAATAGTAAATTTCCCCTGAACGGGACGTCAATCTCTGCGTTATCTGAGATACGGGAAGATGATAACAGTACCGTAAATTGAACTTCATAAATAAAGCACTCTATGTAGAGTGCAATCTAGGTAGTGGGAGTATGCGCAACAATTTACGAGAGACAGTTAATTATAAGTAACTCCCACTAAAGAGAAATTTTCATTCCTGCTTGAATGCTACGATATACTCTCGTCTTGTGCAGTAAATTTAAGAAACTGATACCGGGAATTCGTATCCATACCAATAACTGGGTTGTATGCTCAGGGCCAATAATATACGTGGGTGGTCTGAAAAGTTTCCGACTCAGAAAATTTCAGAAAAAATGTCTTGTCTTACACTACTGCTTGATCGCTACTCTCGATATAAAAAATGCCTTCAATTCGGCGAAATGGAAGTGTATCTTGGAGGCTCTAAAGAAGTTAAATGTTCCATGGTGTCTTCGGAGGATGGTGGCGAGTCACCTTCGTGACAGGTTTCTTATGTACAACACGGAAGACAGGACCGAAGACGTATAGAGTGACTGGAGGGGTTCCTCAGGGCTACGTACTGGGGCCTCTTCTGTGGATCATCCTGTAAAATTCGCTATTGTGGCTGAGACTTCCACGTGAGGTGCGCCTCGTGGCATTCACAGATGACTAAGTGGTGGAAATTACCGCTAAACTTGTGGAGGAAATCGTAGCCATATACTAGGTCGGAAACGTTTCAGACCACCCTTGTACGTATATAAAAAAATGCGTGTTTATGAAAATAATAATTCTGCACATTGCATCTAGGCACTATCTTTGAAACAAATTTACTGCTTATGAAACTGAAAGTACAATACTCATTACGAGTTTTTGCGGTTTAAATAAATCAATGGATTTTCAAATCTAATTTCCTTAAATTGTTTCAAGCATTAAGACAATCAAAAATGTCAGTTCTCTCTTATTTGATTTTCATGAAATTATTCCGAACTAATATTTGGAATAAATGTTAAAAAATATGAGGGAAAAGAGCGAAAACAATCTCGTAAAGTTAAAATACAAACCGTAAGCAATAATATATTTTTTTGATCGACCTATATCGAGTCATTTATTTAAAGATTTAAAACAACAGGACAATACTTAAGTGTAGAAGAATAAAAGGTAAATTGCCCTATTTAAACCACCGATTGTATGAAAAAAAGTAATGACGGGGGATAAAAATTAGATAAAAGTATTATCTTTTGTTAAATCTTTTAGTTATCACGAATCGATATCATTAGGATTTACGAATCAATCGTAAACAGAAAGGTCCGGTTAGCAACATACTGATTTTCCCTGTCCTAGATATGCATTATGATGCTACTGTTGCTAGTGTTGTCCCACTTGTTAAAGAGGTCAATTAGATAAGACAGATATAAATGCTTGAAAACCTGAACAGAAAGGTAAACTAACAGTTAGAAAAAAATGGGATTCTAGCTTCATTTTTACATGACACAGTTTCAAGCGTAACATGGTGGAAATCCTTCATGATTTAAGAAGACACTTTGCTTTTTCACATAGATTTTTTTAAGATAGGATTAAAAAATTCTATGTGGAAAAGCAAAGTGCCTTCTTGCTTTATTTTAATTGGTTTAAATTCTTGGCTTTGGTAGAACCAACTTGAAGAGACGAGAAGTCGTGAAGGTAAAATTTCTAAAATATTTCAGACTTTTGATATTTGATTGATATAATATTATTTATTTATTCGCAAATCTAAAATCCATATAGTTGATATTAAAAATGATGAAAAATAGTATCCACGCTCTTGTTGAACAAAAGACTGTACAGGAGATATTCAAACTCACTGCATGCTATGGCGACATAGCATGGGATTGCGTCATTCTGAAACCATCGAGACCGGAAACGGAAAAGTGTACCTACATAGAAAGAAATGCAAACGAACACGTGTTTACAAATGCGAAAGAAAGGAAACTGGATTGTGAGAAAAGTTTTGCACATAAGGGTGTGTTATGAAAAAACTAAAGCGTAAGCTGGTTTAAATAAACAAGGAACATAGCCACGGTCGTCAATCAATGCAAACAAAAAATACCGGGACCGTAAACTTGATTGGAACTAAGTGATAATTATCACTTAGTGCCAATCAAATTTACGTTCCCGGTATTTTTTCTTTACATAAGCTGGATTTTTCTCTGAGGAATGTAAATTCGGAATTTAATACCTATCGTTTTCCGTATAATGATTTGAAAAAAAAAATAGTTCATCTCACCTTTTTAATGTGCAAAAAATGAACGCCCAGGAGTTCTTTTTGCTGCCTCAGATTACCTCTCTCGGAACAATTGTGGATAGTGCGCTAATTGCGATTTGTAAATGGGCACTCCTACTTATTATTAGGTATTCAGGGTAATTTTCCATCCGAATGTCAACTCTCTAGTGCTATATTACTCACCTACACTAAGGAATTCAGATAGCCACTGCAGTTGGGAGGTTACTCATTCAAAAATGTATGGCCCACATCTCCCTCTTTCACCAAATACCCTCGTTCAGGCAGTATTGATCCGTAATACTCCTACAAAAATATCTATTTGCCTTAGTTCATTTGCTCCTGCTTTCATTTGCTTCACGCATGCCACTTGGCGCGTCCATTGAAATTAACACGACCCCCGGCTAACCGCCTTGAACCAAATTCTTACCTATCAAATAGTTTCTCCCTTGTTGAGTCGCCGTTTTTAGCTCCTGAGGGACAAGTGCCTATTATTAGGAGATCACAACGCCCGAGGGAAGTTGTGCCAATTTTTATATCACTCTTCCTTCTAGAAGAAAAAAAATCCTTAGATGAAAAAGTTTCTATTGTCCCGTACGGTATAATCATGATATCAATATTGGATTCTTCTCTTCCGTTCTTTTCTCCCCTCCTTTCTTGCTTTCAGTGGCATTCGCCTACGTTTTCTCCAACGCGAAGAATAGAAGAAACCCAATTTTTGATGCTTGAGATGAAAAAAACGTATCTCCCTTTAGGCTTATAGATTTTAATGTATATTTAGACTTCAATAATGCATGAGATGAAGACAGTTATCTTTAATTTGGAATGTCGACACGATAAGGTATTGAAAGTCACTTCACCCGCCGTCTTAGACGTCATATGCATGGTATACTAGTTAAGGATATACTTTGAAATGGCTTTGGATGGCAATCCACATTAACATTTTCTTTTAAAGATAATACAAACTTTATAATGTTGATAAAAAAAGAGATTTAGGTCCAACTCCAGTAAACTTTATAACCTATATTTGAATCTGCAGTGTAAATGAACGTATTATACCTTAAGTCATCTTCATTCATTCTACATGCATCTTAAATCATCCTGATATTACCTAGGTAATCACGTCCTAACTGGTAGTCCGTCCATATAATGTAAGAAGTTAATTCCTTATAACAATGTTATGTCTAGTGAGTTTCTACTAGCACACTCTCTTGTTTTCTCCAAGTTACTAATTCTGTTATTCGTACTTGTACAAGTCTTTCAAAAAGCTCATTCTCTTCCTTTTACATACAATACATTTTCTCCTCGATTGCACCCTTTAGAATTTCACTTTTCTTCGTCATCTCCTTTGTATTCCTATTGTGCCCTTTTCGAATTTAACTCAGCAGTTTCCTCTTTTTTTCCTTCCGTATTTAACACTATTGTTTGCATCTTTCTCTCTGTTTAGTCTTTTTTTTTATTTTTCTCCATGTGCAAATTTTTAAAGTCTATCACATGCTCTCTTGTTTTCAAGATAAAACTGAGAAACACGACGGCACTTTAAATCAAAGTCTTTATAAAATTTATTTTTCGTAAGCCAGACCAGGTCAACCCGTGGATAATATTTGGTCCAAGATGCTTCATTAACGGATGTACTGTGTACTAATGAGTGACCAATTAAGTTTAGACGGCCTACTTTAGGTCTTTTCTTAGCATACAGGTATATTAGCATACAGATATTAGTATATAGTTACAGAAATTCTTATCGCTAACACCAAATCAATAAGTATCCTTATTCTCCAAGTCGATTTTCCTCCAAAATACTTCTTAAAAATATGATATTATCCACTTTCTCTTGTTTTTCCATCCCAATTTAATGTTCAGAGTAACTCTACGATTTCATGAGAGCCTCATTACCTTTGTTTTCCTTCGATCAACTTGTATGCCATGCCTATCTTACTTGTCCTAAAACACACTTGGCATTCTTGACACAATGGCAGCGCTTTCCATCATTTGTCAGTTTTCCTGTCATGCATGAGTTCAATTATATGACCAACTCATCCTTAATTACCTACTAAAGTCACTTAATTAGCTATCCGTCAGCCTTTATTTCAAAGTAAAGGCCCTCCCATCCCACTCTTAACATTTCCTCAGCATGTAACTCGCAGCCCTCCCTAACGGCTTCCTTACTTGTTTTCAAAATAGAAATTAAAATTCGTATAATGAAGACTTCTGACCCAACTCATTCCTCATAAAGCCAATTTCTCCTGGACTCATAAGTCATTGTGCGGGTTGATATATCTCCTCCAAATACCTTATTCGTCTTCACTCAATGCTTTCTACTAGTTAGTATTAATTAGCATACCATCTTTTAAATTATAAAATCGTTATTTACGGCGCTCTGTCTCACAATTATGTAAAATGTGCATCATACCAGCCACAATTACTTCAATGCTGTAGTAATAACTTTTTCAGTGGCTAAATAAAACAGTTTCTGGCGTAACTTGGTGGAAAATCTTCATACTGACTTTTAATAATCAAACCACTTTACTTTTCCACATAAACTTTTTAATTTTTACAACCCAGGTTTCGTTATAGAATAACATCATCAGGTTGACCTGATGATGTTATGCTATAACAAAACCTGGGTTGTAAAAATTAAAAAGTTTATGTGGAAAAGTAAAGTGGTTTGATTATTAAAAGCCAGTTTTTCAATGGCATTAGTTGAAAGATACCGCCTTAGCAAACAAGTTTCAGGGCAACCGCTGGAAAAGATTAAGAAATATTTGTAGTTGTTTTTAGGTCTACTTTTCCACTAAATTTACTAATTCCGCGCTCACGACTCGTGTTGACTGACGTCACTTTCTCGTTTGGCCATCTGAAAAAATAAGATCCGTTCATCTTATTCGAGGCTTTTTTTTAAGTTTGCTTTCCCGTAATTTGTATCAATCTGTCCTACTTAAAAGAATTATTTTCTCTCTCTCCTAAAAAAGCTTCAAATTGCTCGTCCCAATGGCAATTCCACTTCATTTCTTCCGTTTTTCAGCGCAGCACTTCCTTCTACATTCCCTAATTTTCCTCCTGAGATGAAAATATAATCTTTTACGTGAGAGGAGGTTTTATAGACTAAGCTAGTAAAGTTTAGATGGTGATCTTAAGGACTATATAGGTTTTCTTTCTTTCCCGCTCCAGCGATAGCATAGAAGATGAATGACCAGCTATTTATTTGTGTACGAAGGAAATAGTAAACTCAAGACAAATATTTAACTTTACCATTACTTCTGTCCACTATATTTTTTCTATATCACTATATTATTTTCAAATTTACTGTTTGTAGGACTTTTCTGGACAGACATCAAAATTATTCTGATCCTTTTCAAAATTTTATTAAATCCTCATATTTTCCTAATTAGTTGACCACCACCATACGACACTTTTCTTTTCTATACATATGATCTCGCATATTTGCAATGTGCCCTCATTTTTATCGCCAAATAGAGCTTGTCAATGTTTTTTTCTTGAAATGTGACATAATATTTGATTCTAAACGAATTTCTGTTCTACAATGCTACTGCTTCTATGTTCAAAGCTATTTTAAATTTGCTCAACTTTAAATTCTTCACTGAATGATAGGAAAATCACTCAACTTATAACTAATATCCCGTTGCTTATTTATGAAAAATTCACGGAGGGTTCGTGAATAGCGCGTCCAAATTCTACGTGGAAGGGTTCACAGTTTCTATTTAGAGTGATACATTTTGCGGGATTTTTTTTAAATGAAAGTGATTAGCCTGTTTGTATATTAAAATTTCGAGAGAAATCGCAGAAGGTATGAGGAAAACAAGTGGCCCCTCTACTTCTTATGGAAGAATTGCACACATTTCAGGGCATGAGGTGAACTTTAACCTCACTTATCAAAACTGGCCACAAAATGGGTTAATTCATATGATACGTGAAATAATCCAGAAATTGTATATTAAGTTACTTTCTTATCAATTTTCTCTTTACTTTTCTATAAAAAAGTTCTACTTGAGGATATCAATGGAAATACTTGATTTAACCTCTCCTGAACACTTACCTCCCGTTTATGGGTTAAATGGAAGAAGGGACCATTTCGTCTCAATTTTGCCCAAATAAAGATCTCTATCTATCTATAACACGGTTTAACCCTTATTCAAATGAGTTTTCTGAGAGTTGATTATAGTACGATTACTCTAGAAGCAGGAAATTGTATAGTTATATATAGCTACAGTAATGAGATCACTAATTGAGAGGAATATAAAATACAACCAGGACGTTTTTGCCTGTTTTGTAATAATGTGAATATATTTACGTCCGTTGAATCAAAAGCAGCAAACAGAAGATGCTGCCTTCTTGGAACAATTCGGAAATTAACCATTAAGAATAAACCTCGAGGAAAACAGGTGATAGGCACTTCGGAGATCTTAACACGTATTTTCCAATACATTTGGTCACACTATTATCCCTAACTATCATCCTGCCGTTAATTCATCGTTAAGGTTATTTGTTTTCATTCTATCGGATATTTCCTGTGCAAGAGAGATGAAGTGGTTTTATATCACCTCACCTCTACCCGTAACAAATAAATTGATAAACATGGTATAAAGCTATACATACAGGGTTCGTCCGGAAAATAAGTGTACTGAGCTCAGGAAAAAAATTTATTACACTTTTACATATCTTAAGCTAATATTCCTCAAAATAGGACCCTTGTGAGTCGATGCACTTGTTCCAGCGGCGTTCCCATTCCTGGAACACTCCCGCGAAGGCATCATCGGGAACCTCTCGAAGACGCGTCGTCACGGCCTCTTTGACGGCGTCCAAAGTCCCTATCGCGTTCCTTTCAAACTCTTTATCTTAGGGAATAGAAACGTTCTCTAAAAAATGTGGATCATTTTTGCAGTGATCCGCAAGTTGTATCGCGATTTCCAAACGATTGAGTCTTTGATCATCACTGAGCACTTTCGGCACCAACTTTGCACAAATGTTTTGCATCTGTAATTGGTCCCTAATAATCTCGTGCACTATTGTTTTTGGCACATTACACTGCTCTGCTATCACCCGAACACTAAGACGACGACCAGAGTTCAGTACATTGCGAACTTTTCGCACATTTTCGTCGGTGAGTGTCGTTGATGGGCGTCCAGGCCGTGGTTCGTCGTCGACCTCTTCTCTGCCCTCCATGAACATCTTGTGCCACCGAAAGATCATGTTTCTGGACATGGCTGACTCCCCGTAAGCCTGGTTAATCATACCGACAGTTTCGGTAGACGATTTCCCAAGCTTTACCACAAATTTGATGGAATAACGCTGCTTCAGAAACTTCGGCATCGCGTTCCGTGACGTGGGTCGAGCGTGGAGGTTCGCGTTAACAGAGCTCCTCACTACACCACAGCTCAGAGCCGACTGCCTTTTTCAGCGTCGCTTGCCAACATACCCGCCTCCAATCGCAGCCCGTCAGAGCGGTGCTGGGCGCGCCTGGAGCGGCGGTAAAAAATCAGTATACTTATTTTCCGGACGAACCCTGTATACAATGTCCACTAAAACAGTAATGCGCATTCTATGGGAAACAGATTTATTGACCGTACTCGTACAAATGCTTAAAATTCTCCAAAATACTCTCCTCCTACATCAATACACTTGTGGAGACCTGTCTGTCGCCTGAAAGATACCCTGAAACTCCTCGACGGGAATGTCTCTCAGAAACGTTCTAACATACTTTTGCATGTTTTCCACTGTCTCCCAATGCTTTCCTTTCAGCTCTCTCTTCAGTCAGGGAAACAAAAAAAAGTCGCACGTAGCCAAGCGGGGACTTTAAGGGGACTGGGGAATCACTGGGGTGGTGCTCAGGGCCAGGAAGTTGTTAACGATGAAGGACGTGTGGCTGGGGGCATTGTCATGGTGGAACTAGACCGTGTTTTTGACGTCAACCCTCACGCGCGCAACCCGGCGTTTCAATCTCTTGAGCACCTCCAGGTAAAAGGCTGAGTTGTTAGTTTCTCCCTATGGTACAACCTCAAAATGGACGATTCCTTGGACGTCAAACAAGACAATGAGCATCGTTTGAATGTGAGACTTGCTCATTCGCGATTCCTTTGGGCGATGATTTTGTGTACCACTCGCTGCTCTGCCTTATCGATTTTGGGCCGTACTCAAACATCCAGGAATCGTCTCAGGTTACGACAGAGTTAAGAAAGTCCGGCTCATTTTGAATGAAATCCATCAACTCTTGACAGCGCAAAACTCAAAGTTATTTCTGGTCTTTCGTCAACGCTTTCGGCACAGGCTTGGCGCAGTCCTTGTGCATGTCCAGATATTCGTTAATTATCCCATGTACTGTAATTGTAGGGTGTTATCAATTTGCTGAATTCTCACTCAATGGTCAAAATGCAACTTTCCCGCACACGATTCACGTTTACTTCGGTTCTGGCCGTTGTTGGGCGTCCAGAACGGGGTTCGTCGGCGACCTCCTCCCGGCACTTGATCGCCTTGTGCCACCTACCGGAATGTGACCTTGAAATGCAGTCATCCTTGAAGGCCTCTCAAAGCATCTGGTATTGTTAGATTGCATTTTTTCCAAGCTGCACGCAAAACTTGATGGTGTATTGCTGTTCAAGCGAACGCTCCATCAAAGTATTGCAAATAAAAGAACACGCTTCACGCAAAGGCACGTCTTTTGTCGAATTCCAGGGTAATCGTTCAATTTGAGTTTCCATTCTTGCAGCATAGCAGTTATCAGAGGACAGCATAGAGATTAAACTACGCTTAATGATGACGCCACGTATTTAATTTTTCTAGAGCCCATAATTCTAAACAGTTCTCCTTGACTTGGAATTAAGCAGTAATTTTTATTAGGGTACAGTATAGGTGGGTACATTCAAAACGTATTGCCATATAAATAAACCAAAAACAACGGAAACGTATCATTTAATACTTGTATTTATTTTCTGGTTTCCTCATAAAAAATATTGCAAGCAAGGTTGCAATCTCCATGCTAGCGCATTGTTTACGTTGGAATCCTGGTGCGTATGTTTTTATTTGCTTGGATATACTCCTAACGATGAAAAACAGCATTAACCAAGTCTTTCTCTATGTAACCTCCAGTTCAGTGGTTTTTCACTGATGTGAACATATTGTCCAGCCCTACGTTTCAATGTGGAGGCGTATACATAAATAGTCTATTGCGGTAAACAACAATATTTATCTGTTTTACCTCTTTAACTTCTATCTTAAAAATCGTGACGAGGTTTTAGCATGGTTTCCATGTTGAGGATGTTAATACCGAGGAACTTATAATGGACGAGAGTACTCTTTCATCACCATCCTTGGTTTGGCATCGTCTTCTTCTGAAAGGAAAATAACATTTGTGGATATGAAAATGATATCAAGTTGAACTGCGTCCCGATCGTCTTAACTGAACAGGTCCACCTTCCCCTTCCTCCCTGTGTGCTCTCTTCCCTATTCCTTTCATCCCCCTTGCATCCATTACTCCACGTCGTACGTTAGATAATAGAACGCATCGTACTCGAAAAAAAGAGACCTCTGGCTCTACTCAATACCGAGGGTCAAACCACATCTTCCATCGATGTAGGGAGGTGGCTTCCAATTTTTTCCCGCACATTGTGTTGTGCATTTGCGTGTGTGTTTGTGCATATATATATAAATTCATAGATGTAATTTTTTTGCCCCTGATTTTCCTATCCCGTTTTGTCGTCTCGGGAGGGTTCCAACCTTCTCGCGGGAATCGAGAGATCATATCGACCTCGCGCACCGACCGGATGATGGAGGAAAATATTCTCCCGGACGATCCCTGGGAGGGCAATATGCAAGCGGAGTAGAGAATAGCGGAGGAGGAGGTGGGGAACAGGAAAGCGTGGAGGATTGGTCGAAGGCGTAGCGATGGCTTCCGATAGCGTTCGAAGGATTTCGTGGCAATCGGTCGCCGTGGAAGGATAAATGAGCTGGTTAAGACATAATACCCCCAAATAAATAAAGACGTTTTATGAAAATTTCTCACATCTTTTGTGGTGAAAATAATTTTTACTTTCACCTGTGTCTTAGTTGACGCGGTCAGCAAAGAGTTGTCACGATAAAATTTCATTTTACTCACTATTTACATCGCTTTTGCATGCGTTACAGCTATACTACTTCAATGCTTGTTTAGTAAAGTATTACCATATTTCTTTTGAAAAATTCCTAGCCAGCAATACATCACTGTTCAGTGGTCCAATTTACCAAATTTGATATTGCTCGAATGTTCGCAAACTTTTACGCAACAGAAGGTGAAGAAAGAATGTAATCGTATAGGATATGGTAGTGTGTTTTAAACCTACTACTTATGGGTACAATATGATAATTATATTTTTATAATATTACTTGGTAATTTTCCGTTCAATGGAGAGTTCGAACGGACACAGAATAAACATCTCTGATCTTCTTAGCCTCACCTAACAGACAAAATCTGGCACCCGACACTAAATTAAACTGTTTAAATGTTTGCATACTATCAATTTCCCTTCACTCCTCCCAGCATGCCTATTCTTTTTCCCAATCTATCTCCTCTGCCTAACATTCTCCCCTTTATCACAGTCTAACGCATTCCGTCACCAATCAAAATACTCTCAACCTACTTTAATGGACCTTTTGATTTCCCCCAACTATCCTTTCTCCTCAACCGCCATGATTAGTATGTACTTTTCATCTCTTTTTCCCCCCGTCCATTTCACCTTTTCCATTCTTCTTGACACCCACATCTCGAAATCTTCCAAACTAGACCTGTCATTTTGTTTTTCCGACCATGTTTCCTCGCCGTACGGAACTACTTACTATATTTTTACATATTAATATGGAAAGATGAAATAAATAAATAGTACGATAAGATGAAACGGAAATAAACATTATGGAGCCTCATTGAGAGAAAAATATCAGCCAAGGGAGTATATCTGTATGCTGCAGATGTTTTGCTAGCAAATTTAAACATTAAAAAATCATTCAATATCTCAAGTTTTTGGTACGATCTCATATTTGTACAATTAAAAATATAGTTATGAATACATTGTCGTTGAAATTAACCATCTCAATGAACAACGAATAAAATATTAAGATTTTCGACGATTTCTCAAATAAAAGCATAACCATCCTTATCATTTTTAAAGCAGTTCATATATATTAAGGGCATGAAACGTTATGAAATATAAAAAAAATATGAGAATTAGTGTGTAGTCCTTTGCTCTTTCACTCTTTAGTCCTTTTAATTTATGTGAAGAATTTAATTTTTTTTAATTTAAAGTAATTTCGACCCCTTCTTTCATTCATGGTATTCGATGTATTGAAGATAGTTTTCAATATTGGATAATGCTCATTTAGTAATACGTATCATGAGAACTTATTTGCCCTACATTATTCCTTTTTCCATTTCTTAGTGGCTTCTGCTTGCCTTTATTCTATAAAGAAACCTACACTACCCTTCCTCTACTGTGCTTACCCAAACTACCCTCTCCCTTACCCTCCTATCACGATCTTTAATATACCATTCCCGTTCGATATTTCTTCCATTCATTTTCTCTGCCTTTTTCCTTCTACCTACCTATTATGGTTTAAATATAAATACTACCGAATTCAAATGAAGAAGTAGTTGTGAAATTTTCCTTTGGTTAGCATATGATATTTCTATTAGTGCTGCCAAAAATCCTGTAAATTTTTAGAATTGTCAAGTCTGATAATACTCCCTTTAGTCTTAGGGTTTTGAATACAAGAGTAGTCTGAAATTTTCTACCTAAAAATACAAGACATTTTATCTGAAAATTTCAGAGTCGGAAACTTATCAGACCACCCACGTATTTTACGAAATATGCTCAGTAGATAAAGAAGTAATTCTTGCTGGATTTGTTCGAATTTTTAACATAAGCGTACGTATTTCGAGAGTTTTTATAGTTTTTCCTTTAAACTTTGTCCTTTTTCATCAAAGGTACACTCTTTATCCTTACTATATACAATTTTTGTAGTATTTTTTACTATATTCATAGTTTTTTTGTAAATGAAAAACACTCATTTTACTAATCGCGTGCACAAAAAAACAAATTTCTGTTGATCATTTAAGTTAGATTTTTTATTCTTACCATGTAAAATTTTTTTTAGTATTTTTCATGATATATGTAGATTTTTGTAAATGAAAAACACATATTTAATAATCACGTGCACAAAAAAATAAGTTGCTGTTGAACGATCACTGAAAATGGTGTTTTCATACTTCGTTATCCCTTTGGCGACTTCTAATATCTCTTATCACAATGATTCCCTTTAAGCTCCAAAAGTACGAGTAGCTTATAAGAAATCAATCCTAGAAACGCAATGTCGATATTTACTGGGACTTAAAAGAAGGAAGTGTTGTCAAGCGTATAACCAATCAGTTCATCTCGGCCAATGAGCAAGATCTGCCTTTCATAGACCAAAATTCTATTTTTGAAAAGAATAAAATACTTATCCACCGAAGGAAATGGGGTCATAGGTTTTATCTACTTACATTGAACCATGAGAAAGTAAATAAATCGAATCATTGCGCGTCATTGGCTCGAATCTATTTTGGATTCCTGGAAATGCTAGGATACCAAGTACAAATGAGGTATCGATTCGAATGAGAAAATCATAGGTAAAATCAGAATCTTGGACATTTCTCCACTACAGCTGATGTTGATACTAGTACCAAACCATTTTCTCCTGGCAATTACAATGAACACTTGTTTATCCTCTTCTAAATTTTGATTTCAGATCTGAAGCTAGTTTTTCACGGATGTTGATGTATTTTAATTCAATAGTATTTTCAATGGGGTTTCAGGGGTTTTAATGGGGCTTCAGTCGCATATGCATCAATCAAATATGATGAATATGGTTAATTTATTATCAAGTCTATTTTGACTCAGAGAATATGAGAATTTTTAATTATTATGTATACTGAAAATACTTTAATATTTTACGGTGAAGGCTCTTGAGTTGAGAGTTTTGATAAGGATGAAAAAAGTGAAATCGACGGGAAAGAAAAAAAAATTAGAGGTACAAGACTTAGTGAGGGGTGAGATGTTGTTGTAGGAATAAATCTAAAGAAGGCAGGAAAGGTGAATGTGGAGCACTTTGGTGAAGGAATGTTGAAGGTTGTGGCAGTAGGGAAAATGTTAGGTAAGCCAGGATGAAGAAAGAAAAGAATGGGTATTTTCGACCGAATGGAGGAAGGTAGAATTTATGCAAATTAAATTAGAATTAAAGAAAAGTTAATTGTAGTTGTGTCTTGAGCGAGTCTAAGAAATGTAACGATGTTAACTGTGTGTCCATCAAATATCTACCATTAACGTTAGACTAGCAATTATTAATAATTTTTTCGTTTAATGTAATGAATTTATTTGGCTAATAGGTTCTAGTTTTTAAAAAACATTTTGCGTAAGTAACATTGAAATTATTACATCTTGGTTAAGGGTAATCCATCGCTGATATGCATAGTAATTAGTTACGGTTAGCATGTCTCTTCAGTATGAGGGATTGTCGGGTGTTGTAATCTGAGGCTTACGCTGTTGTGGTATTAATTCAGATAATTGGAAATTTGGGAAATTCTCCATCTCCTTCCATCTTATCATACTCCAGGAACCATTTAACAATCAAACAGTGAGCTCTGAACAAAATAAGAGTCCAAAAATAGAATGTGTTTCTAAAATTGGTTTAAAATTGCACCAAAAACTAGTATTAAAGGCAACAACATTTTAATCGTCAAACAAAATATGATAAAAAGACAAAATAGTAGAAAAATAAAAGACAAAATACGTTTTCCTAAACTCAAAATAAATGCGGCCTTCGTCCCTTAATTGAGGAAACTATTTTCCATTTCTCAAAAATATTTTTGAAATTAAATAATAGCTGCACTGATGTTGTCATCAAAACCTGTAATTCTTTGATGCCTCCTGTGGTGCCTCAAGAAATCGAAGTCTAATAAGTATTTTATAAATTGATCAAAATATTTTGGAAACCTTAAGCACTATATTTTTCGTTGGAACGTGACCAAAATGCATATTTTTTCTAAAGCAGTGGGTAAATTTAGAACGAAATTACATGGAAATATTGCAAGAAATGGCCTGGGAGCATGAAATTGCCGTTATCATCTTTGCAAGTAAAGTTTAGTGAACGTTGGGTATTGGAATTGAGGAACTAAATGTCACCAGCCATCTTCCAGCATCGTTTCTACCTTTTAATACAGTTTAAGAAAAAGTTTTCATTACTTGAATTGTATTGTTTGTCATGCTGAAAGAGTCTAAAATAACGTGTTCTAGATAGCTATAAAGGATTTGAAGAAAAATTATTGGCAAAAATAAATATTTGGTTGACAATTATCAATTAATACTATATTAATATTATTTTTACTCAGTCATTCAAGGGGTTGCAAGCATTGCTGAGTGAATTGGAGGTTCAGTGTAATAGATATGGGATGAGAATCAATATTAATAAAACAAAGGTTATGCAATTTTGCAGAAAGAAAAAGGCTAAGCTAAATATTAAAATAGACGGGGAAAAATAGAGCAGGTAGAACAGTTTACGTATCTCGGAAGTATTTTGGACCAACACGGTCAAAGTAGTAGGGACGTAAGGAGAAGAATTGCGCTAGGCAAGGAGGCTTTCACAAGGAGGAGGGAGTTGATGACGGGGACGTTGAATAGGGATGTTAAGAAAAGACTCGTAAAAACTCTGATATGGAGCGTAGTACGGCGCGGAAACGTGGTCGCTGAAGCAAGAGGATAGACGTAGATTGGAGGCTTTTGAAATGTGGGTGTGGAGAAGAATGGAAAAGGTGAAATGGACCGAAAGGAAAACAAATGAGGAAGTACTGGAGACGGGGCGTGAGGAGAGGGGTTTGTTGAGAGAAATCCTATGGAGGAATTATGTCTAATCTAACACACATTACATATCAGATGAATTTATCTCTAAAATATTCCCAAATTCATTTGTTAGAAGTACGTTTCTTCAAATAGGTTGATGAACCTCGGTTTATAAACTTTCGGAAGATTGTACACCACTTTCGAAACTCTTCTTGATTTTAAAGTTTCCACAGTTAGCGCTGAAGCGAAAAATTAAATTTGAACGCATAGTACATCGCGATTTAGCACTCTCTCTAATATCATGGATTATTCTCTTGAATTTCAACAGGTACATATTTCTATTTGTGAATAAATTTACACTCCTCCTTGGCGATACATACGTAGTATTTCTTCAGCTAGATCATCAAGAGTTATATTGGAAATTTTCAAGTATATGATAAAATTACTGTGGATTTCGGAATAACTGTGCTGAAATGGGGCAGTGTTTTAACATCCAACCTAGCCAAAAGACACAAAAAATCAATTTTAATTCAAATCTTATTTGTAGTAGACCAAGACAGATGGAGTTGGCAGCGGATAATTTTTATGGCAAATACGACTGGAAAATTTAGGAAACCCCATTTTTCTTTTTTTACTCTCCCGGGTTGACGAAATCGGAGACTCCATAAGAATGTATGAGCAATGCTACAGAGATCACAAGGAAAGAAGAAAGTCCTATAGCCAATAAAAAATGAAGAACTCCAATACCGGTATTTCGGTCACCAGTTGACCATCTACGGGGAGAGAATCGAAAGGGAACTTGAAAATTGAAAGAAGACTATGCACCAGGCACTATCCAAAGTCAAGTGGGTGTTCAGGTCGGGGGGTGAGGTATATGTACCTGGAGGGGCAAGGGGGGAGGGGTTAAGCGATGGTCGGTAGGTGGGGGGGAGTTTGTTGAGGTCACGTGGGAAGGAGAGGGGGAAGAGTGGTGGCTATTAGGAGGGGGCTGCCTATTTTTGAATTGACTAACGAAGTTAAAAAGTGAACTGTTGGTGATGCCTAGTTCGTTGTTCATACTATATGTTTATTCTTGTTTAAGTGAATCTGTTGACCGAAATACCGGTATTGGAGTTCTTCTTCATTTTTTATTAGCTATATGATTTTTTTCTTTCCTTGTGACAACTTGTTCAACAGCCAGTAGCTCCACATCCTCTATTTTCAATGCTACAGAGGAACACAATAATTTCCTAAAGCAGCTGATTTGGATATTGTATTGGCCACGTGAACAAGAAATATTCTGTAATTTACCCATGAAAGATCGAATATTTCAATTTTTCTGGTGATTACTTCCGTTCCTGTGTCATAAACTGGATAGCTCGGACTTCAGTCAATTGATTGATTGGTTGATTGGTGTTTATACACGCATTTAAGCATTCAAAATGAATTAGAAATAGTCGTTTCTTTTGAAGCTGCGATTCAAGATTAATAACATTGAGAACGAAAAAGAAAATGAAATCAATTAAATTTCATGAATAAATCAATGTAATAATGAACACATTTTTAAATAAGAAATCAAAGAAGTGTGTTAGAATATTTTAAATAAACAAAGTTTGACATATGAAAATTAAACAACTTGGCTTTTTCACTTAATTTTTTTTATTCTCACGACTTAGGTTTCGTTACTGTATAACATCATTATACCATAACGAAACCTAGGTCGAGAGAATTTAAAAATTTTTAAGTGGAAAGGCCAAGTTGATTAATTTTCAAATGTCAATATGAAGATTTCCCACCAAGTTGCACCAGAAAATTTTATTTAAACAAAATTTAACTATACATTTAATAAATGCGATATACCTACAACCAGCTATGGTTAAAAAACGGATCCCATAAAAAAATGCACCATAATTGGCTATCCTCATTCTAGAGGGACTTTAGACCACCGAGAACAAGTAGAATGTGGATAGAAAATGAAGCAATTAAGATACTCGATTAATGATATCCACGCCATTTAAGTTAATTGACCATTACTGAATTCTCGTGCTGCTTTTCAGGGTTCGGAGTGCGTTGGACAGAGATTCTCCCAGTTACGTGGGACTTAATTGATATTAGAAAATTCTGTTAACTAACCAACGCATTTCACATTATCGCATAATTGCACGCTACACAACTTTTATGGTGCTCTCTAGAAGCAAGCTTAACTATTTTCCCTTGTGACTGTTCAGGGAGTTCTTCAGTTTCATATATACGTTTACGGAAAGAGGAATATTAAATAAGATATGTCAGAGTGATCCAAACGAAGAACGGTAAAATCCATCTAGTTTTTAGTAGAAATTAAAATTTACGAATTATATTTAAGTTTTAGATTAGCTTAAAAGTCAATTCTAGGTTTGCGATACTTGTAAAATATTCATTCGAACAAATGACAAATGAATTTTGCTCTCTTGTTTTAGTTACGTACCTAACGAGCTTTGATATATAATTGATGTTAGCACTTTTCCACTTGATAAAACGTATTTTACAACCAAGTTTCAATGTATTACATCAGGTAACCTGATGATGATATAATTTATCGAAACCCGGTCGTAAAATAACATTATTCATTATGTTCGACTTCCCCCATATGATGCCTGAAGCTACTCAATTCGTTCCTAAGGAGCTTTATTTATTGATAATACTCCCAATTTTATTTATCTGTAACCTGCTCCATCGATCATAAACCTCTTAAGAATTATTCCATCTCTTGTTCGAGCACTGCAATGGTCTTACATTTAAATTCTGAACGTATTACTCACTGTCTCTTATTCATCAGGTTGCTAAATATAATGCTATACAAGCAAATTCTTGAACATGACTTTATGTGTTAATTTGTCTTTCTTGAACTTATCCCCTATATGCATCTTCAAACAAGTTCAATTTTTCTAAACGTCCTAATAAAATAGCAATGTGGTACCCATTCATAAGGAAGCAGACTTTCACTTTAATGATTCACACTCATTTTTCCCTTCCTTTTTAAAGTGAATTATCTCGCTTATTAGAAAAGAACTGAAAAAAGCGTATCGTAATAAACGTAATTAAAGGTTTGAATTTCATGAGCACCTGGTATCCGGATCGTTTTCATTATATGTGATGATGGTACCGTCATCAAAAAACCTCTGCCAATCTTCCCCTCATCTTTTAGATTTCGCATGCCGTGTCAAATTCTTGTTTCACATTTCAGAGATTTCATGAATTCGACCCGCAGTTCCTGTTGCCTTCGTCCGGAGTCAGATAAAAAATAATGCTTACTGCCTCGATCACAACGAACTACCGACAGAACAGGCTTATGTGTACACATTTGCAGATACACGAGAAGAAACCTCAACTGATTTAATCCAATGGAGATCTAGAATTTGTCCTAAACATCCAGAATATATAACATTGAAGCTGAAAGTACTCTTGCAGTATGAGTGGAGGGTAAAAATGAAAATCGAAATTATTCCGCTGTGCGTTACACAACGGAATGATTTCGATTCGGTACAGGCACAGAAAACTGACCAGATCATAATAAAGCACGATTAGGTAAACCATAGGCAGTCCAGAAAGCATGTTTCTATGTAATTATCTCTCGTTCATTTCCTATGTCAGCTTTTTTATGTCTTAATCTGTGTTTTCTTGACTTATCCCGCACAAATAAACCCGGAGCTTGGTTTCAATAGGTAGGATAGTGGTCATCTTATACTAAGCTTTATTTTTGCTAACAAAATTTAACTAAGGTAAACCTGTCTTTTTCTCCACGCTGCCTGTGGTTTTCTGCGGAGTTCTGATGTCTAAAACAACGCATGACTTGGATTTCTGATGCTATTATTCGAAGACATCTGCATGTTCAATACAAGTTGAACTGAAATTGCTCTCTTACTTCCATTCCTGCCGCAGGCTCTTCCCATGCCTGTCCTAACATTTCGTTTGCATATACCTTAAGAAGCTCGAGTATTGTTGGGCAGACCACTGTCTAACACCGGGCATCCCAACTCCTCATCCTACCAGTCTCCCCTGTAGAAACTTAGATGCCTTCAGGTTTCAGATAAGTCATCTATTCCTCAAGCCTATCTTCTGCAAAAAATTCATTAAATGCGCCCAATTTACGAGAAACATAGACAAACTTCTTGAACCCTATGAAACAAACCTATGTATCCTAGTTTTACTCTATTTTTCTATAGAGTTCTCAGTGCTCTTATTTTTGCTATGGCAACACGCATAATTACAGTTTCTTAACCCAAACTGATTAGTTATTACCCTAACTTCTTTTTCCACCAGTTTGATGATGATCCACAATACTACCTTTCTTGTGAGCGAAATTATAATTATCTACATCTACTTAAATACCCTGCGAGCCACCAAAAATGACGTTACTTTCAGGTATTCTAGATAAATGTGTGACTATGAAGTGATTATTTTTTTATTTGTGAGGATTTGTGATGTCATTGTGAACTCAGGAGATTGTGGGAGCCGATTTCAAAATTCTATGTTATATCAATCGAGTAATTAGATAATGTTTGGCAATAACGGGCAAGTTTATCACATTTATTTACTAATTGTACGAGTCGTATGCTAATTTGAAACTATTGAAAATATTAATTGCGTCTGGAATCATCCTCCTAGATCAATAAATTATACTTAACGAAAATTATCAAACGTGATAGTTACGAGAAATTAAATAAATAGATACTGCATCCTAAAAGCCTTGTATACTTTTATGTATTTAGTGGTCCTATTTCGCACAAAAAACACGCGAAAGACGCAACTTGAACTTTCAGCTCATGAGCTCATGCCCTTAAAGCACATCTCCATAACCTATCCTTCTCCTGATGCTCTTGCGCCCAATGTCACACACTGATGGGCATTTTCAGGGTACGTTGTAGCTATTTATGATACAAGCATTAGGGATATGTTGAAACTAATAGGAAATGGGAGCGACTCAATACAAAGACAAATTATAACGCTGTATGGTTGACTATCTTTGATAAACGATTTTTTGGGAGTAGCCAATATGAATAATGGTAATTTTTCAAGGAGCATGTTACGCATTTTTTACTTCCTTTAATCATTTACTTAAATTTTTCCTAAAATAATTAATATCAAATTTCAAGAAACTGCGGGAGACGCCGCAACACTAACTTTGAACGGAGTCATCCGCAAACATGAATTGCATTGCAACAATTTCAGAGCGTAAAAATCATTCGCCTTGACCGTGATTCCCCTTGCATTTCATTGCAACAATTTCAGAGTTACACTCTGAAATTGTTGCAATGTAATTAATATTAGTTGATATCTTACAAAGATATTTTCGATTTTTTCCTTGTGAGAATGGAAAAACACCATTCCTACCATTCTGATGTAGCTAGTTAAAACCTTCATTATCGTCGGCTCGTATTGATTTTAGTATTAGAACAACATACTAATTTCAAAAGTCGACTTTTTGTCGCTCCTTTTCATATTTTCAGCCCCTCTATGTCTAATATTTGACGTCCAACATCATCTGACTGTTCCAATTTATAAATTTATGATCTCCTTTAATTGAATTATTTTTGTATGTCCTATTAACCTCTGCCAAAAGTCTGTTTGTGGCTTACTGAGTATGACGTGGATGTGGATACGATAAAATGGACAATTTACGAGAAAATAGCATAGCCCTGGAATTCTTTTCAAAGAACCCTCTTGCTCAGTATCTTTCATTCAAGGTACTTTGCCTCTCAGATAAAAAGGTAAACTTTGGACGCTACCAAAGACTATTTACTTCTGCGGATCTCAAGAACTTCAGCCGCACCTACTTTACCCTACATTATTCCTATCTTCATTTCTTTACGTGTCTCCATGTTGTTTAAAAAGCCTACTTTCTTCCTTCCTATGCCTAACATACCCAACATTCTTCATTCTATCAAAGCTTTCAACATCCCACTACCTTTTAAAGATATTTTATCTGCTCTTTTTTTCTGTCTTTCTCAGATTTCCCCGTTTAACTTCCACACTTCGCCCGCCCTCTTTAAAACATGAGCATTTGACTCGGCATCATATTGTTCCACGTGATAAATAGTACATACTACTGTGCACCTGAAATAGGCCACCAAAAACTAGTTGGATCCTAACGAAATCCTCTTGGGAATTCAACAAATCCCTCGAGCTACTCACCTCGGAAAATGATCCCAATTCTTCAGGTTCTTCGTCCTTCTCTCTCTCTCTCTTTATCTTTTTATTTTTTACATTTCCGTTTGCCCATTTATTTTGGCATTTCATTCATATTTCATCATTCACTGCATGCCACTACCACATCTGAATATATGTTCCTAATTTAGTTCCACCATTTTTAAACATTCTTCCTGAAATGGATGTGAAGGGATTCCCGACATATTTCACTTATTTCCCGCTAAAACCTTCCGATTTATTTTCTTTACTCCTCCCCAAGTACCCATAGACATTCATCTTCGTTCCTTTTCCATTCACAAAATTTCAAGTTGTTTTAGTGCCATGAGTGTTCCGTTCTTTCACGGCACCAATATTTCATATTTTGTTGTGACTCCAGCATCTTTATATCTGGAGCTTTGAAGAGAGCTCTCCAAACCTACCCCTCTAATTTGAAAGATAGCGATTTTTCCCAATGTTCTCTTATGGAATTTTCATATATATATATATATATATATATATATATATATATATATATATATATATATATATATATATATATATTAAATATATATATATATATTTTTTTTTAAAGCATTACTTGTATTTTTGGGATCACAGTAAGTTTTTGTCGGTACTCCTTTCGAGATGAGATTATTGTTTCGTCATGCCTAGGTCGATTCTGTCTCTCATATAATCTTGGAAGGTTATTTGGTAAGGCTTACATATTTTAGGCAATCACATCATCCTTTTCTTCTCCTTCTTTTCAAGAACCTATTCAGTGCAACATTAGGCAATAGGTTGTGTGTATGTATATGTATGTATGTATATATATGTGTGTGCGTCTGTGTATGTATTCTGTAATATCACGCATTTAGGTAGCGTTAAAACAACCAATATCTTATTTTCAATCGATACGCTTTGGAGGAAAATACTAAAATTGCTAATGTGCATGACTTGGAAGGATTATTGTAGAATTTCCATGTCTTTTCAATTTCGGAAGAAAATCCTGTGATTGGCATTGAAGTACGTCTTTCTTGGTTGCATTTTTGAAATGATATTGAATTTTTGCCAGTCGGACGGGACTGGCCGCCAATCGTGTAGGGAGGATGGCAAAAACCTACGACCTCATGTGTCCACTCTCCATTTGATTACAGGTCATTATCAATTCAAGGTTTCAGGACCAGAAAACGGAAATTGAAAATAGTCAGGTTTATTGAGCAAAAATATCGAAACATTCTCTGCAAACAATTAGCTGGCTATTTTATACCTATTTACAAGATGTTAGCTAACAGAATCACTTTTTTTAAGATACTGAAAACGCAATCTGCATGCATAAATATACACATGTGTCCTCGGAACCTCAAAAAAAGTGATTGGACATTTCTCTGATTTTTCGTTCACTAAGGAAAATACGCTGCTTATTTGTGATTCAAATTTCAGACGGAAGAATTGTGATGAAGACATTTTCACGCATTAGTTTTTTTCACAGTTAAACATGATTTTCATGTCGATTTGCGGTAACTATTATTTTAATTATTTATTTATTTAACTAATCAGCCAAAAAAGGCAAAAAGGCTTTTACATTGGCTGACATATGATATACACTAAGAAAAACAACGAGTAAGAGCAATAAACAATAATGAAAAGTTAAGTAATAATGTCAAGAACAGATATAAGAAGTTATTAATTAAAAATTGGCAATTTTTCAGAAAATAAATTTTTTTATTAATTCGACCGGTTTCGATGTAACTACATCATCTTCTGGTAACAGTCATTTCTCATTGTCTACTATTTATGCTGAAAAGCAAGTAAGGGGAGGGTAGTGGAAAATGGAGGAAAGAGGGAGGGGAGGTGGAACGTGGGCCACGTGGGTGACATGAGAGGGGGAGGAGAAAAGGTGGGGGGAGGAGACAGGGGTGTTTTCCACCTCCCCTTCCTCTTTCCCCCATTTTCCACTACCCTCCCTGAACTTGCTTTTCAGCATATATAGTAGACAATGAGAAATGATTGTTACCAGAAAGTAATGTAGTGACATCGAAACCGGTCGTATTAATAAAATTTTATTTTGTGGAAAATTTCCAATTTTTAATTAATCATGATATTCCACCATATCACGCCTGAAACGTCTCTTTTTATTCGATATAATAGAGCAGAAGAGCACATATGCAACCAGAAAGAGCTAAGTTACTATCTGGCGTTTACGGAAGGAGGTGAAAGCGGTGAGTGAGGAAGAGAGGTCCAGGGAAGGATGCTGGATGCTCAGGGAATTAAATGTAGCGGGAAGTCGATGGAATAGGGAACGTTGAGAGACCGAGAGACGGAAATTTGGAATCTGCATCAGACTCAAGTTACGTGTTGGCCGAGGGGGAACTAGAATTGAGAAGAGAGGAAGAAGGTCGTTGGTACGGAGAGTTCCGTTGAGGATGCTATGCAAGAATTTCATATCACATAGTAATCGACGGCGGTGGAGAGGGGAAATACCAAGGGATGAGATATTTTACTTTAAAAGAAAGTATGTTGCCGTTTCCATCACTCTGAGACAATATGGCAATCAACTTTTGTCGAGAGTATGTGATTTCCTCGCTCGATAAACACTTTTTTTGTTCATAGTATTAATTTTGTCAAAATCCATGGGTGGATTAATTTTAAAAGCTCAACTTTTCAAAATCTCTGTGATAATATTGATATTGTTAATTTTCCTAGCCAGTACACAATAAAAAAATAGGCCTACAAAGTTAGATTAGTTAGATATAAGCTATATTTTTTCCCTAGATATAAAATTCGTTTCAAATAAGACCACGTAAATAACACTGGCATGCAAATTTTACGGCATTTATGCATTTTTTCGCATCGCATATTTTTTCCAATCGGTCTTTTTTCATAAAACCGGTTTTGACACATGATGTGACAACGCCTTCCATCCTTCTCACCTGATGGCCTGCGAGCAGCGAGGTCGCTAGGGAAAAGTGCTCCGAGTTCCCTTAATCATAGTTCTCCCCATGTTCCCCAGCCAAATATACGACAAAAAGAAATTATTTCCAATTGTAAAAATCTAAAAGTTATTTCCAAGCATGAAAACAATCTCGCATCCATCATTTTATCACCAAAATCAAAATTTTGGGATTTATGACACAGATGAAACCACCAACGTAACAATCCCACGAAGCCATCATCCCAGAAAAATCGATATGGAAAAGACAAGTATGACTGGGTAAATCATAAGCTAACTGGAAGCTATTATGAATTCTATATTAAGGACTCTAATATCAACGCAGAAGGAAATCGTGCTGGTAGTATTTTATATCCTTAGTATCTTGGGAAAAAAGTACGATATCTCCATTTATCTTGCCGGATTAAAACCATTACCTTGGGAGAATTTTCGTTATCCCAGTTCAGTGCAGGTAGAATTATTATCCCACAGAAATACCCAGCAATACAAGGAAGCCGCAATAATGTAACTGATAGCTACGTTTGCAACTTCTATTTCTTTTAATCCTTAGGCTTCCGCGACGTGTATCTGATGAAGGATTTATGCTGCTTCCGGGTATTACCGTCGTGCATGTGACTTGATGGACAACTGTTTCGCCCCCAATCCTGGATGAGTCTTCAGGTCAAAGTGATCTGCGTCGCGATTTGACCGCTATATATAGTAGACGTTGACTGGCCCGGAGCTCCCCCATTGGCTCTTTCTTGGCGGTGAATAGGAATCACCCTTTTCCATGTGAAATTCGGAAACGGACGACTACAATCGAAGCTGTCATCGACATAACGGATCCAAAGATATGGTTTCTTTTGGTAAGTCTATATTGCTTTCTACTCGAAGTTCTCCATGAAAATGTCAGTTACTACAGGAGAGAGAGGTGATCCCATGGGTTCACCTTTCTTCTGCTGAAAGTACTTATGATTCCAAAGGAAGTATGAGTTCCTGAGACAGAATTCTGCGAGGTCCGGGAAATCCTTTGGCAATCCCTCCGAGGTGGGTTCTTTAACGAATAGCATGAAATCATTAATGGATATATTCGTAAACATAGAGACTACATGAAAGGTCACCAGCTTCTATTTATTTTTCGTGACTCTTTTTGGACCCCTCTTAATATCATACAAATTATGGTAAACTTATAACATCTCCAAAACGGTGGGTTCATACCACCTTGAATTTACAACAGCGGATATATATTATTTGCTTAATATATGCTGACGACACTTTTAGACATTTTATTATTAGGTAATCTACCGGTTAAGGTAGGTTTTTGGATGGACACAACTATCAAATAAACATTTTGTGACTCCCCACCTAGCAAACTAATCTATATCAGGTCCCTCTTCATCTCGGTGTACTTCTTTCCTCCCTTCATCCCGTCCAACATCCCTATCCTGTTCCTACCCTTACCTCGCTTGCCCAACATTCTCCCCTCTATTACCCTCTTCAACATTCCACTACCGCTCAATACGCCTTTCATCCATTTTTCCTGCCTCCATAGAATTTCTCTCAACAAACCCCTCTCCTCACCCACCATTTCCAGTACTTCCTCATTTGTTTTCCTTTCGGTCCATTTCACCTTCTCCATTCTTCTCCACACCCACATTTCAAAAGCCTCCAATCTACGTCTATCCTCCTGCTTCAGCGACCACGTTTCCGCGCCGTACATAGCTACGCTCCATATCAGAGTTTTTACGAGTCTTTTCTTAACATCCCTACTCAACGTCCCCGTCATCAACTCCCTCCTCCTTGAGAAAGCCTCCTTGCCTAGCGCAATTCTTCTCCTTACGTCCCTACCACTTTGACCGTATTGGTCCAAAACACTTCCGAGATATGTAAACTGCTCTACCTGCTCTATTCTTTCCCTGCCTATTTTAATATTTAGCTTAGCCTTTTTCTTTCTGGAAAATCGCATAACCTTTGTTTTATTAATATTGATTCTCATCCCATATTTATCGCACTGAACCTCCAATTCACTCAACAATGCTTGCAACCCCTTGGCTGACTGAGCAACTAATGCTTGGTCATCAGCAAACCTAACCGATTTTACGAGTTCCCCTCCGACTTTCATTCCTACCTCCAGTTCTTCCCATGCCTCTTTAATCATTTCCTCTACATATACGTTGAACAGTACCGGTGACAATGGGCAACCCTGCCTTACACCTCTTCCTAACACTGCCCATCCAGACTCTCCGTTCCCCACTCGCACCTGAGCAGTCTGAGACATGTACAGGTTGCGGATCAGTCTCCTGTCCCTCCAATCCATTCCTATTTTCTGCAATACACGCATTAATTTTTCCCAATTCACTCTATCAAACGCTTTTTCGAAATCTACAAAACAGGCAAAAACGTCCTGATTGTATTCTATATTCCTCTCGACTAGTGATCTCATTACTGCAATGGCATCACGCGTACCTCTTCCTTTTCTGAACCCAAACTGATCATCCCCTAAGTAATCATTTGCTTTACTCTCTATCCTTTTGTTGATGATCCTGAGAATAACTTTAGCTGCGTGGGATATCAAACTTATTGTTCTGTAATCCTCACATGACGAAGCCTTTGCCTTTTTTGGAATAGGAACTAACACCGATCTCACAAAATCTTCCGGCCAGATTCCTTCCTCATAGATACTACGAATCAGTCCATATATGGCCTTTTTCCCACCTTTCCCTAACCATTTCAACATTTCTACAGGAATATTGTCCACCCCCACAGCCTTATTTGCTTTCATCTCCTTTAATGCCCTTTCTATTTCATCGTCGAGTATGCCTGGACCTAAGCTATCTTCTTCTACGTCATGTTCCTTTTCTATGTCTAACCTTGTCGGCCTAAGTTCTTTACCATACAGTGTTTCTATATATTCCTTCCATCTCTCTTGGATTTTTCCTGGTTCAACTATTATCTTACCCCATTTATCTTTAACTGTTAGCACAGCTCTTGCCTTCTTACTTCCCGATAATAACTTAACCTTGCTGTATAGAGCACCAATTTCACCCTTCTTCTGTAAACTTTCCATATCCTCGCATTGCGTTTTCCACCATTCTTCTTTTGCTTTATTTGTGGCCCTTCTCAATTTATTGTTCAACTCTTTGTACTTCATTTTGCCTAACTCTGTGTTTACATTTTTCCATCTTCTTCTCTCATCCATCTTCGCAATCATCTCATCCGTTACCCATGGTTTCCTTATCCTTTTCCCGTTAACGGTTCCTATAGTGTCTTTAGCGGCTTCCAATATCCCTTTCTTGATACATTCCCATTTTTCTTCGATAATACTCAGTTCTTTACCGTCATCCATCATTTTCTCTACAGCCTCCTGATACTCCTTCCTCGTTAATTCATTTACTGCTTCTAAATTCCATTTTTTAACCCGCCGCCCTTGCCTTATCTTCTTGAAACGAACATTACATTTCATAACAACTAAATTGTGGTCAGAGTCCGCATCCGCTCCTGGGAAACTGTGCGAATTTATCACACTGTTCCTAAACCTGTGCCTAACCATAATATAATCTAACTGATACCTTTCTGAGTCACCTGGCATTTTCCATGTATACCTACGCCTTTTGTGGTGTCTAAACCATGTGTTAGTGATGACTAACCCCTGTCTCCTGCAGAATTCAATTGCTTTCTCCCCGCGTTCATTCCTCGTGCCTAACCCATAGTCCCCCACCTCACCACCATCTCTTCCTTCGCCAACCGTCGCATTCCAATCCCCCATCACTATCAAATGTTTCCCTGCAGGAACACTCGCGATGATATCCTCTAATTTTAGACATTATTTCCAGTGTTTTCCAATTGGACTATATTCAGTCTTGAAAACATTAAACATCTACGCAGCTTCTGTTCTTCAGTGTGAAGGATGAAAGGGCATCTGATCCCAGTGGGAAGGCTATTTTAGCGGCTTGGCATTTTTAGACAGTGGGAAGTTATCTGATTAATTACAAATTGAATTTGAATGTTTATTTAATTATCTTGATCTTTTTTTTCAGAAAAATTTGATGCGTTGGCATCATATATATGGTAGATTTATCTTTATTCTGGATTCAAATGCACTCTACGTCTTTCTATCCTGAGACTCAAGTCTTTAATGTACATTTTACCTAAGCCTAACTTCTCCATCTCTTCGTGTCTATTCAATCCTAGCCTCTCTTCCTCTCCTTCCTCCAATTATTCTTAGATTAATATCTCCGTAAAATAGGGGGATCGAGATGGTGCGGTGGCTAGCATACTGGCTTCCCACCCAGAGGGATTGGGTCATAATTCTGGAGATATTTTTCAGAGATATTCCAATCCCTACTTAAGGTGCTTTGTGGAGAACATTTTGAGCGTGGGATGAGACTTAAAACAACGGACCCTCCTTGGCGCTTTTCGTTATGAGTAGGCTAATGCCGACACCGGGGTTCTCTCCATCCTTACTCCTTTCCCATCCATACCTAATGGAAAAAATGACCTCAGCTGTCGGTTACCTTCCCTAAAACTACGTACCTATACTCTGTACAATATTTGTCGCAATCATGATATCTTTCTTTGCCTTATCATCTAAAACAGTTTCTTCTGCTATTCTCCTCAAAAATCCTTATTTCTCATTTCTTCAATCCATTTAACTTTCTTTTCTCTTCTCTTTACCCACAGTTTAATGCTTCTGAATACTTTATCTTCTTGTCTTTCTTCTCTTCCTTTTCTTATCTATTTCTCTTTTGTTTATTCGTGTATCAATCCACATTTTTGCATCCTGTTCAATAATTCTTTTGAAATATCCTTAATAGTATGATATACGATATTTCGTATAAAGCTGACAGCCATGCAACCTAAAATCCCGACTGCTGGCATTATCAGATTATAAATACGTCTTTCTTTGGAAGTCGTTAACGCGGATAATATAGCAAGAGAGCCGCTTTCTTGAGAAGGTCCATTCGAAAGTAACATCGACATCTACTTGCTCGTTCCCACAGCCTCCGAAAGTAAACGATCCCTAAGTCCCAGCGGACTCTCCGCTGCCATATTCGCCTGTCACTTGGTGTTATGACCTGTAGGTGACCACCATCACTTAATAGCGAAGCAGATCTTCCAGAGACGTCCAAAAACAGCTAGTTTCTTCGAGATCAAAATTGTGCGAGGAAAGGGAATGATGCAGGAGCTACCGAGAAAACGATAGTACTCACTTAAATGTCATCATACAAAAGTGTGGAGGGCAAAGGGTTTGTGGTACTGTTGTATTACTTTCGAAATAAACATTGCTATTAATGGTTGTACTAAAAATTAAACCGTCCGAATTCTGTCTCCTAATTTCCTGAGCTTGACTTAGTTACTGGTCACCAAATGATCATTCCATGAATTATAAAAGTGTAAATTATTGTGCCATAAAAATTTAGATAAGAGTTCAATTACTAGTAGATGCTGCCTCTAAATACGCACACTGAGCAAAGAAACTCTAAAATATTATAAAGTATTGTTGTCAGTGTAATAAAATGGCGTAGAATATTTTATATTTAAGATATATATTGTTTTTATAAGAATAATACTTTGCAGTGAGCGTCTTTATGATATAAGGTATAGATGGTTTTACTAACATCGTATTCTTCAACTACATGCATAGATTACGTATTTCAAACTTATTTAATTAAAATGGCGCAGCTTGTGGATTTTTGCATTTATTTAGAGTTAAAATCAAGTAGCTACCCATTTGATAAAATAGACTTACCTTAATATACTCATCATCTAAAACTAGGAATTTCGTAAACAAAATAATGTTATTCAAATAATCTTTCTCAAGCCGCATGACTGTGGTGCATATTTTTGACTTCTGGACAGTTGCCGCCTAATGATTTGGTATTTTGTCAGAATTCATTAAAAAAACTTATGTTTAAGGCGTGGGAATTTTTCCCTAGTGCATAATGTAATTTTTTTAAAATTCTCAATTATACCTGATATTTAACCCTTTATCTTTAAGGAGATATTTCTTAATGAGCCAAGCAAGGTGAATAAATAGGTTGGCCATGTGAATCAAGATAAAAAAAAACTAGAATTAATAGCCCTCACTGAATTTACTCAAGCAATAATAGGGGTTCATCTTATGCATAGACTAACAAAAGACAGCATAATGAGCTCACCAACCGAAAATCAATTAAATTAAAACGAATGATGAAGAAATTTATATCTTCAATGTGATATAATGACATATGTGATTGCAATTATGGCAGAGAATTGGCATGACCTGGGGGAATACAATTGGTCAAGAGTACCAGACAGTCAATAAACTATAAACTAGCTATTAGCTTATAGTATGCGTAATGTACAAACTAAGGACAGAAATTAAGGGAAGATGGAGGACATTCAAAATAACAAGAAATGGAAGAGGTTTATGAGCACAAGGGTATATAGCTAAGTTAAGAAGCCGTTTATATGGAGGAGTCAACTTAGTATTCTAGGCCATTGTAAAGGCACACCAGTGAGGAATAGAGTAACTAGAGTCCTGGACGTGGAGGTGGATGTTGATGGAAATGGAGATATGATACAAGGAAGTATTCAGAGGATGAAGTAAACCCAGTTAGGAGAACTATAGAAACAAGAACAACCAGAAAATGGGCACATTTTGAGATTCCATGAATTTGTTAGCAAGATAATAGAAGGGGTCTCTTTTGGAAGATTAAGTAAAATGCCAATACGTAAACCAAATAAAGAGGGATTAGAAAAAATAGAAAACAAGTATTATCAACTTCATGGGAAATTCGGGTTACACCAACGGTCATAGTTTGCTAGTGTACATCTGACAAGTCTCAACGGAATCATTATATAAAATCTTCACATTCTCTCCCATGAGTTTAATGTATTTAAAACATGAATAAAATGATACGTATGCGGGCTTATTGGTTGAAAAAACAGTTTGAAATACAAAAAAAGAGACGTTTCAGGCGTGATATGGTGGGATATTATGATTAATTAAAATTGGCAATTTTCCACAAAATAAAATGTTATTAATACGACCGTTTTGGATGCAACTACATCACCTTCTCACCAGAAATGGGTAGCTGCTTGATTTTAACTCTAAATCAATGCAAACATCAACAAGGTGCGCCATTTTTAGCAATAATATTTGTCCTAGTGCTACTTTCAAAGATATTATACCATGGTACTTCAAACCTAGCATATCAGGTATTTATATATATATATATATATATATATATATATATATATATATATATATAGGCAAAAACGTCCTGATTGTATTCTATATTCCTCTCGACTAGTGATCTCATTACTGCAATGGCATCACGCGTACCTCTTCCTTTCCTGAACCCAAACTGATCATCCCCTAAGTAATCATTTGCCTTACTCCCTATCCTTTTGTTGATGATCCTGAGACAAAAGGATAGAGAGTAAGGCAAATGATTACTTAGGGGATGATCAGTTTGGGTTCAGGAAAGGAAGAGGTACGCGTGATGCCATTGCAGTAATGAGATCACTAGTCGAGAGGAATATAGAATACAATCAGGACGTTTTTGCCTGTTTTGTAGATTTCGAAAAAGCGTTTGATAGAGTGAATTGGGAAAAATTAATGCGTGTATTGCAGAAAATAGGAATGGATTGGAGGGACAGGAGACTGATCCGCAACCTGTACATGTCTCAGACTGCTCAGGTGCGAGTTGGGAACGGACAGTCCGGATGGGCAATGTTAGGAAGAGGTGTAAGGCAAGGTTGTCCATTGTCACCGACGCTGTTCAACGTCTATGTGGAGAAAATGATTAAAGAGGCATGGGAAGAACTGGAGGTAGGAATGAAAGTCGGAGGGGAATTCGTAAAATCGGTTAGGTTTGCTGATGACCAAGCATTAGTTGCTCAGTCAGCCAAGGGGTTGCAAGCATTGTTGAGTGAATTGGAGGTTCAGTGCGATAAATATGGGATGAGAATCAATATTAATAAAACAAAGGTTATGCGATTTTCCAGAAAGAAAAAAGCTAAGCTAAATATTAAAATAGGCGGGGAAAGCATAGAGCAGGTAGAACAGTTTACATATCTCGGAAGTGTTTTGAACCAATACGGTCAAAGTGGTAGGGACGTAAGGAGAAGAATTGCGCTAGGCAAGGAGGCTTTCTCAAGGAGGAGGGAGTTCATGACGGGGACGTTGAGTAGGGATGTCAAGACAAGACTCGTAAAAACTCTGATATGGAGCGTAGCTATGTACGGCGCGGAAACGTGGTCGCTGAAGCAGGAGGATAGACGTAGATTGGAGGCTTTTGAAATGTGGGTGTGGAGAAGAATGGAGAAGGTGAAGTGGACCGAAAGGAAAACAAATAAGGAAGTACTAGAAATGGTGGGGGAGGAGAGGGGTTTGTTGAGAGAAATCCTATGGAGGCAGGAAAAATGGATGAAAGGCGTATTGAGCGGTAGTGGAATGTTGAAGAAGGTAATAGAGGGGAGAATGTTGGGCAAGCGAGGTAAGGGCAGGAACAGCATAGGGATGTTGGACGGGATGAAGGAAGGAAAGAAGTACACGGAGATGAAGAGGGACCTGATATAAATTAGGTTGCTAGGTGGGGAGTTACAAAATGTTTATTTGATAGTTGTGTCCATCCAAAAACCTACCTTAACCGGTAGATTACCTAATAATAATATATATATTTATATATATATACACGGACCGAAAGGAAAACAAATGAGGAAGTACTAGAAATGGTGGGTGAGGAGAGGAGTTTGTTGAGAGAAATCCTATGGAGGCAGAAAAAATGGATGAAAGGCGTATTGAGCGCAAGTGGAATGTTGAAGAAGGTAATAGAGGGGAGAATGTTGGGCAAGCGAGGTAAGGGCAGGAACAGGATAGGGATGTTGGACGGGATGAAGGAAGGAAAGAAGTACACGGAGATGAAGAGGGACCTGATATAAATTAGGTTGCTAGGTGGGGAGTTACAAAATGTTTATTTGATAGTTGTGTCCATCCAAAAACCTACCTTAACCGGTAGATTACCTAATAATAATATATATATATATATATATATATATATATATATATATATATATAGATGATGCGGAAGTACTCACGAGAGCAATATAACTTTTGGACGGCAAAACAGAACACAGAATAAAACAGATAACTCGTAAAAGAACACTCACATTGTAGATTATTTGAGCTTTCGGCCTACTTCGAGGCCTTCTTCAGGTCAGATACCGATAGCTCAGGTGGTTAGAGCATCCGCCCGGCAAATGGAGACATCCGGTGTCCAAACCCGGTCGAGGAAAATATTTATACATTTGTGATCTGCTCAAATCCGCCTTCCCCACCTCTCCTGTGTTCGTCCTTTATATGTGTTCCTTTCCCCTTTCCTTATATCTATTTCTATGTGTATGAATGTGTTCGCCGTATGGCGGGATTTCGTGTTTGAATGTGTGTATATATATATATATATATATATATATATATATATATATATATATATATATATATATATATATATATATATATATATATATATATATATAAACTTTAACAGCAACAAACAATATAAGAATACATAAAAAGAACACTCTGACGTTACATCTTAATAATTTAGACGGAATTTAGCTCCGTCTTCCTCAGCAGAAACAGTAATACTCAGTACTACTAAAGTCCGTGTAAAGTAAAGATGTGTTCTTATATTGTTTGTTGCTGTTCAAGATTTTTATTTGACACATCCGTGTTACTTCGTATTAAATCATATACGAGTATATATATATGTATATATATATATATATATACATACATGTACACATGGTTACCATTTTTACATTATGTGAGGTTAGGTGAAAAATGTTGAAAAAATGGTCATATCAAATGGACAATTTAATGACTTAAAAGCACACAGTGTCTAGATGGAAGCCATTTTCATTATATTAACCTTATGAAGAGGCTAAGTTTTGGCATAAAATCATTTCTTTCTCTTTAGTTAAGTGTATTTTGCAGTGTGAAGGGCATCGTTTCTGGATCGATAGCTCCGCGGCGTTATGTTTTCATGAGTTCGAGAGTGGGAATATGGGCAGGCTTGTCCCGGCGAAGTCCCATCAAACGCTTCGAAGGGCTGGAGATACCTTCCCTCGGGGTAAGGAAGCTTTCGCGCAGACATTCTTGGTAAAAGGTGAGAGGAGCAAGCCAAGCAATAACATAGAAGAAAATCTTTTCTCGTGGTTCCTTTGGACCGATCAACTCAATCCCACGCCGATATGCTCGCCATATACTCCTCTCTCGGAAACGGTGCCTCGACGTTCGCGTTGTCTCCGCTACGCTGCTAAGTGTTTTCCCCTCGTGCAGGTTTATAGGAGTCTAAGGGGTGGGAAATACGGTCGTTTATTTTTGCTCCACCCCTTCTAAGGCAAGTTATTTCGTGAGGGCATATACTTCGTTAAGTGCACGGTACTTGACTGCGTTGATACTGTTCTGTTGGAAGTCCTAGAGCCCATTTGCCTTTGAGTTACTCCGGCGTAAGGGATGGGATGTTGCCCTTGGGAAAATGTGAATTCGTTTGCACATCTTAGAATTATACGGAAATGTAAACGCAATTCAAAATTAATGTGCGTTGTTAGGGTGCAAAAATGGATCATCATCATATTAAACGTGTGAAAAAAAGGACATATCATGAAATGAATTTTTTTTTATAGGCTGCGTCACTTGGAAAATTTTTTCCTAATTTTTCCGAAGGATTTTATTCCAGGGAATAAGATAAATTATACTAAATATTCACACAGGTTAGTAACATTGTTCCGTCAAATACATATTGAAAGATAAATATTTATTTCAAATCATAAGTCATCAATCATTGAAGCATTGCCTCCAGGGAAGAATCACAGATTGGTAGACACATGAATTAAGGTATACCTTTCCTGACGCTTCATGTGTTTATAAATATTCAAAATGGAGAAACATCATATTGTCAAAATAATGCCTGTTTGTTTAAATGAACATATTCAACTGCATTACATCAAAAAGAGAGATGGCATTTGGCAAATGAGTGCAGTGGAAAAAACTCGAACAACTTTTGTATTAGATGTTTCCCATAATCATGTGATTATTCTTATTCCTTCAATTGAAATACAGAAGAGTGCTCTAATGAGAGAAAAAGATGAGGAATAAGGCAAACTTTGTAAATTACAAAAAAATTATTGTTACGGCACTACCAGTTTCATCACATAGGTGACATCTTCAGGTACTTGAACGAAAGGTACCTGAAGATTTCACGTATGTGATGAAACCGGTAGTACCGTATCAATAAATTTTTGTGTATTCAAAAGTTTTGTCTTATTTCTCAAGAAGAATATTCACTAGATTGAGCTCGATGGCATTGAAATGAGAGTAAAGGTTTTTCTGCGGTGCAAATGAACAAATATCGTGGTTAAAATATCTGCAAAACCTCACATTAATCATAATTGAACAAGTTTGCATGCCTAAAAACGAAACAATGATAATAAGATGTAATAAGTGAGCTCATTGTCACGAATTTTATAAAAATCTAAGCATGAGATGAATGTCTTATGTACTAAATAAGACTTCAAAGTTTTTAAACAAGAAAATCAGTTGATGCAATAAAAATTACTTACAGACTATCGCGAGAAATATATCTAGGGATATCAGAAAACATTAAATAGGCTGAATGTATATTTGAAAAGCATACAATTAGTAATCAAGTAAGGATCTAGAAAAGGTGTTCTGACACTGATACTAACTGTGACTACAATTTAATGCTAATAAAATATCAACTTAAGAAGCTAGTTACAACAATAAATAGTTAAAATACCGTGTAGGATAAATGAAGGATAGTTTGAGACTTGAGTGTCTGCTTGTACTGGAGAAAGGGCCAAGGGTTGCGGGTTTTAGAAAACTTGAAAAATATATATTCCTTTATAATCAAATGCTTATTTGATGTGTACAAAGATATAAGTTACATCTGTTGATGAGTTATTTCATCACCAGTTTAAGTAATCTAGCAATAAACTTATTTATTAGAAATTTAACTAGCACTTTATTTGAAAGAAATATGGTGAACCTTATTCTTTCACATTTAGGGAGGAAATTGGTATTACTATTTTAAGAATCAAATATGCAATATTTAAATTTGTTGGATTTTCATTCTCTTAGTTTCGAATAGGATCGGATTATTAAACTATTTCTCAATAGACACCAATATCGAATCTTTGTAAGTCCCAAGTTTGCGTGAAAAAGTGACACCTGTGTTTACATGTGGCTTAATTTGCATACATATTGCCAACTGAAAGCCTTAGGGGGTAGGCTTGTATTAGCAATTACCCATTGTTCCCCACTCAAAATTCGAAGCGGAAAAGAACCACGGGAGGAGTGAAGTGTTGAGTTTCTTTTCTCTACACGTGGAAGCCCCTGTAAATCAGTAACATCCCAATCCCCATTGCAGGGGATTGCGAAAGTCCGCAGCTCAGCGCGTTGAAATAATCAGCCCCTTTCAAGTGCTTATCCTCCCTGTAGCCGTAAGCTCATTTCTTCATCGACCGGTAACATTACGTTCAAGGCTATCAGAGACACCTTTCAACGACTTAGCCCCTTAGGCATCAGCTTTAAAATTTCATTTGATCATGCGTGTGCCAGATCAAACCAAACAGGAAGATTGTTGTGGTGTTGCGAGAACCGAAGGGCATCTCTGATCAAATGACTATTCATTAGACACGAGGGTCAAGGATAATCCCAAAACCTAACTCGCCATCAATAGCAGAAGCCTCTGTTACTGGAGTTGCTTCCCTGTACATAACGTTTCTAAAGGTATTTCGATTAATATTTTCTCTTTGAATATCTCATTTCATTGCGTGTTTTAATAGTACGAGTACTTGTACATTCTAATTTAGATAAACCACGACTGCTCTGTGAATGTTAATTTCGCCTCCGCATTTAAAAGTGTTCTACCTAGATAAATTTTATTTCTAAACACATTATGTATGCGACATATTGTTCTGCAGATAAAATATTAAAATAGTATTTTAGTGTATTCTCAAAGTTTCCATTTTTTCCTATTTTCAATCGTTAAAAATGGCTTACTGTACACCAGAACGATATAATAAGCATTGTTTTTTCTATTCGCAGCTTAATAAAGACCAGGAGTCCTTTTTAAGACAGCGTCAGCTCACGATACTTTGCACAGAAGTTTGTCGTATGAATTTATCCCATTACTCACTCAGCCACACTTAAAGTCTGCTCTCTTAGCTTAATTGAGGCCTCTTAACGCTCCATATTTCAAGATGATCCCTCTAATGAGAATGGTAATAACTACAAATACTATTTAAGTGAAACCTACTGTACTTAGTCTACAGTCTGTTATCTTTTCGACCTTTTATCCAAGACTTTGCCCTGGAAAGGTGAAGTACTTGATTTAAATCATTCCAGATTACTCTCACGAAGTCTGATAATGCAGTTATCTAGTACTTGCATTTAATGTAAACGGAAATGAAAGTTTTTAATTTGTGACATGCTTAAAAGTTGGAGACTACTGTACAGTAGTTTCAACATCCTCAAACTTTACGATTTTTTCCTTAATACGGAACATCTTCAATTTAAATTATCTGTTCACCATTCTAACCAAATTTATAGATATGCAAAGCATATTGTTTTATTGTAACAAAACAATGGCCATTTATTTTGTATGTATTGATAATTAAGTAACTTCATTGGTAATAAGCTGGCATCTTCATTGCGATTTTGAAAGTACTCTACAGTAAAATTTCGTCAGCGGCTCAATGTGCAGTTAATTATATTTCAAACTGACTTCATTTGCACAATAGAAAATTAATTAAAAAATAACATATAAACAATAATTTAATTAATTAAATTTTGGACGAATGTTGGTTCACTCCGTGGTTTTTATTCAATTTTTCCGGAATGATAAACAACATTTTCAACCCTAAATTATATGAATGTAAAGTGAATCAGAGTCCGTAGATGGTTGTCCATTCATGATTGGTTTTACTACACTGATATTTAGAAATTTAAAGAATTATTCTCTGTTGCCGTCCTTTCTTAAATAAAACTTCAGAAATTAAGCTCTTCCAGAGCTGAAGTTCTAAAGCCATTTGTTGTCAATCTTTGGCAATATAAAATTCTAAGTTAATTCGATTTAGTATTTTTTCCAAGCAAAAGGAGGGAGGAATTAATGAATATTTTTTAATGCATTATTAAAAGGGTGTACTAACTCAAAAACTGTTTTTTATATTTCCTACATGTAAGATATATCTTATCTTAATACGGATTTCATAATTTACTAGATTAAGGAAGGCTCGTTTTGCATTCTCTTCCATCTATTATAAATAAGACGTTATGTACCGTTTTAAAGGCACTTTAAAGCACATAAAAAAGGTTGAATTAACAGAACTATTCAAATGATGAATATAAGGCTATACGAAACTGGAGCACGAATAATATAGTGCTTAAGGACAGAGCCAACATCTAAAATACGCCAGTTCCGCGATATTAACTATATGCTAACAAAATGCATCATTATGCGTTCAAGAATTTTACAGTTTCAGTATTTGAATCATAATTAAGCTGTTCACTAGACTCTGATGTAATTTCTATCCGTTTCTATGAAATATAAGCATATAAAATGTACTCCCCAAATTGAAATATGGATATAAAAGATTTAAAAATACCGTACACGTATACTAAAGAGGTTTATTGTAACAACAATAAAATTGCCCTGAATTTCTTTTCATATTTATTGAGTCAAGTACGCTTTTTCTTCATTAAAGATATTTTTATTTAATTTTTGAATTCATCTTTTGTATTCTTCTATCTTTTCGTTGGATGAATAAGGAGAACACACTTGACTTACTTTTTCCAATATTTTTCTGAAATTCTGAACAAAATATCGATATAAAATTACGTCCATGTAGTCCAGTCATAGTTTGGACCTCGTAAATGTGTAAGAGTCTTGGTATAGGCCACCTAAACATATTATTTCCATTCTAGGATTTCGTTTATTTGGGCACCATGAAATTGAACATGAATTATTTGAATACCTTCTTCACTTGTTTATTACTAATTTGTCAAATTATAGGAAAAAAATACAATTTCTTTTTTAATCAGTCTGCTTATTGTAAAATTGCAAGCAGTAGAGTACTAGCCATTTTTTGACAGTGTTAAGTAGGTATTTGACTCCACTGGATGGAATTTCTTCATGCAATGTTTCATCTGGAATAGGAATTAACTGTGAGATTCTGAAGGGACATCAAGTTAAATGTTATTACTTTTCGTTCTAATTCTTAAACTTATTAATGGGTCATTAAACTTTGATGATGTTCATGAAAATCAAATTACCATCTACATAAATATACGTTTGATGAATATTTGAGATACATGCTACATTTAAAGGCAAACGAAAAATATTAATGCTTATTAACTCACCAAGGTAACGTAAGTAAGGTAAGGCGTAACGACGTCGAAAAATGGCAAAACAATTTAGTTCTCCACAAAATTTTTGAACGAGTTCAACAAATATCGTCATCATCTGGCAATTACGATGTTCGCCCACTTTATTAGGTTACTGCAAATAAACATTTACATTGGAAAAATACATTGTTTAAAAAATAATGTACATTTTTTAATCATTGTCATTTATTTTTTAAGGTAAGGTTGGTACATTAATCATTAGAAATTGGAATTGGTTTCATTAAATTGCCTGTCATGTGGCCTTCTATTGCTATCTGTAAGCTTTACTTCGAACTTTTCCTCAGATCCACGTAGCCCTCTCTCTATTCAGCACTTTTTTCTTTTATAATTACTTCCAGGTCATCTCATTCATGTTAAATGATTACTATAAGGATATTAAAAATTCCTTAATTTGTTGAAATAATTTCGATTGCAAATATTTTTGAATGTCACTCTTCCTTTGGCATCAATTGATGAATTATTTTATGAACTCCTACAAACTGGGTTGGCTTTATACGGATAAAAGATTCTCCCCTTTCAACGATTTCGCGTCACTTCGGAGGATCTTCTTGAAACAAAGGCCGCTAATGCGTAGTCATCTTGACGGGGTGCCTCCATGCTCGGTGGTGAACGGCGATAAGATCGCACTCGCGGGCTCCGCGTGGTGAAATGTTCAGTGTCATCCGGAACGGCGTGACACTGGGGCCGAGAGGGGGAGAGAGTGAGGAGCGAGAGGTTGGTGCCACGGGAAGCGTCTTCCGACAAGAAGCCGCGATTGGAAGGGAAAGGGCGAGGAGATGGGGGCACCATGTGAAAGGCTCTTCTCCCGAGGGAAGTCTCGACCGTAATGGAAGGTGGGGAAAGGGTTCGAGATTGGAGTGATCTTGGGGAGAAGGGATGGGTGGGGGGGTTAGGGGGAGAGTACGTCTGGTGGTGTGTGGGAAATGTTTCGCTTCCGCTTCGATTCGCTCCGTGACTGCCTTAGGATTCCGGACCCCCTTTCCCCCCTCCCTCCCCGAATCCAGCAGTGTGCGTCGTTATCGCCCGAGAGTTGTTTTTTCCAGGGGCGAATCTCGATCTCCCTATGACGCGTGATCATGGGCACCCATTTCAATAGGATAGAAAGTCACCCGTGGAGAAAACGTTATTGTAAAAAAATTGGTGGGAAGGCGCATGAAGATCGATTTTTTTGGAGTTCACTCACTTGATCGAACGCTAAGTAAGAACATTGTAGAAATGAACTGATAATTATATTTAAAAATTATAAAAGCTTTTTATATTTTCAAAGATTTTGCCACAATTTATTTCAATTAAACTAGGAAACTCTTCACAAGTTCTCTGTGTTTACAATGCTTCGGGAGAGACCCTAAAAATTAATATTCCACTAATATTCTATGCTGATTTCAACGTTAAACAATATCAAAGCCTTTCTAGCATGTGCGTGGGTGATCTGAAAAGTTTCCGACACAGACAATTTCAGAAAATTTCAGAAAAAATGTCTTGTAGCTTTTTTAAGTCGGAAACTTTTCAGACCACCCTTGTAATTGACGTTCGTAATGGTATTTATATTATTATTATTAGGTAATCTACCGGTTAATGTAGGTTTTGGATGGACACAACTATCAAATAAACATTTTGTAACTCCAAACAAAACCCAATCCAGTAACCTAATCTACATCAGGTCCCTCTTCATCTCTGTGTACTTCCTTCCTCCCTTCATCCCGTCCAACATCCCTATCCTGTTCCTGCCCTTTTCTCGCTTGCCCAACATTCTCCCCTCTATTACCTTCTTCAACATTTCACTACCGCTCAATACGCCTTTCATCCATTTTTCCTGCCTCCATAGGCTTTCTCTCAAAACACCCCTCTCCTCACCCACCATCTCCAGTACTTCCTCATTTGTTTTCCTTTCGGTCCATTTCGCCTTCTCCATTCATCTCCACACCCACATTTCAAAAGCCTCCAATCTACGTCTATCATCCTGCTTCAGCGACCACGTTTCCGCGCCGTACATAGCTACGCTCCATATCAGAGTTTTTACGAGTCTTGTCTTAATCTCCCTACTCAACGGGTATTTATATATCATACATTTTTGGAAAACCAAAGAAATGGGATTATTGTCTTCTTAGAGATACATTTAACAATAAAGTGCAATAAAATTTTCCTATAAAAGGCATCTCATAATATTAAGCCATAAAAATCCCATATTTGATTCAAATTAAAGATGAAGTTCATGATAATATTTAATTTTACTTTGAGGATAACAACTATTTGGAAACATATTGGCTGATTTGATAAGGAATGAAAGTGTGGAGGAAAAGATTAAATGTAGTTGGGAATTCTATATCATCTTGATTTGAGTAATCATACTGCTACTTCAATGGCGTAGACCTTAAAAAAATTGATTTCTAAACCACCATCTGGATATTATTACAAATTCATCATATTTTGCGCTCTTCAAAAAATTATCAATGAATTATTTCGGGAAATGGGCAGGAAAAATAGAGTGGCGACCCTCAATTGCCTAAAATATTCTTTGTTCTTTAGAATATCATTAGTTAAATAGTTATTAGCAATCTCCAATGATGGATAGTTGATTTTTATTACACTAATCAAAATTCAGTTGTAGATGAAAAGGACTGGAACGGAGAGGAATCGCCAGAAAAATGTCCAATTGCCCAAGAAAAGGACGCTAATCCTTAGCGGTATGATCAGTCAGCTAATTGGTTGACGGGCGCACGTCTTCTCGGACGAATTACGTCCTATATCCTCAGATACATCGGGTGCCTTTCCCTTATTTAGATAGGGTGTTTCCGAAGCTTACCTCGTGTCACATGGGTACGCGTTAAAATTGCTATCCCATGACGTAATCTGCGCCTTTCGTCACACTGCTACGCTTGTCTTCGTTCTATGACGTCATGGCCGACGCAGGTACTTGATTTCATAATTATCCAGCAAGAAAATCCTGTGGAACCTTTCACCAAAAATTGTTCTACGTAAGAACAAGATATTATTAGTTAGGGGAAGTTTTTCGAGTATAATTTTAAGAACTTCTCCCTTAATTTTAAATCTGACACTATCGAAATGCCTAATTCCAAATAAAGCACTCGTTTGAATCAATCTAATGTCATATTATATCAAATTTGTGATGATTAATGCGATGTAGTCTACCTATTTTAAATGATGTGTAGACTCAATAATATTATGTTGGGGATTTTTACTGGATTAATTTATTAATCCACATCCTAGTTTAGATTAATATTCAGTAAGAGATAGCGTACACTTTTTAATTTTTTACTTGTACAAACAGGACAATTAATATGCGATGACCGCCGTGATATAATTCGAATCTACCCTTTCAAAAAGAGTTCATTTTACCGCTATGTCTTGTATCACAGATATGTTCTTGATTAGCTAACTGCAATGTTATATCTTTTCTTGCGGCGATTGCGCATGCGCTGTTTTATTTAAAATTTTTAAAAAGGAGTCGATTTGTCAGCAAGACAGCTTACAAATATATAATGCAGCGGGACTAAGACGGATGACTGATTTCTCTCTGTGGATTAGATTGAGTACTATATGCCTCCAGCCAATTAATAACACCGATGTAACATTAGCGTAATATAAGTTTAATTCAATTGTTTTTTGGTAGCGTAGTTTATGGCATACTGGAAACATAAAGATTATTATCACTCACTGCTCATAATTCAATTTACTATTCTGTTCGCCTTATTTACGAGAAATTTGACATGTACAAGAGAATTTCAATTTTACCTTATTTCATTAAAGTAATCCGACGCATTACTAAACGTTTATTATATTTAAGGATTTCTCTGTTTATTGCTGATACCAGGAAACTGTTACTCAAACCCCAAGCAAATCTAAGTAATTTCACGGAAATCGTAAGAGTTCGTTATGTCTTTGTAATTTGTGTATTCCGGCTCTTATGACTAGCCTCGGTTATATATTCTGGTTTATTTATTTAACTTGGTGTATGTAATAATTTAATTGTGTAATCTTTCTAATTATTTTCATAGAGATTCAAAAATTTTAATCTAATCAATATCAGTTCCATTGTAAATAATATTGTGGTAAACTTCTCAGAAAAACATAATATTCTAGCGAATTATCCGGGGTCAAATTCCCCTCAGCGCGTAACCAAGATACGATTGATTCCATCTAGCGGATTATTTGGAAACTGTTACAAAACCTACGGCCATAGTTTCAAAATGCGTTTGTCAAGAAAACTAAGATTCTTCTCGCAATACCTATCTCTCAAAAATCTTAATTTTCTACCGCGTATTTTATTGCTGGAATTGATCCAGAAATTCGAAGGTCCGTGGTTCATTTCCGGATTCATCGACGGTCTTTTTTGGTTTGGAATAATCTTCCTTCCATCTTGTACAGTTACATTTTATTTCTCCTTATAATTTCGAAAAAATATTTGAGGCAATGGGGCTGTCTGAACTGTCCTGAAGTATGGGAAAAAGACCTGTAAGTGAATTGGGCACCTTTTCTATAGTGAGGAAGAAGTAAATTCAGGTTCAACGGTATATTGGTGTTGGATTTGGGGCGAGATGTGGTTAAGGAGGAGGAAGGGATGATGAGGCGATTAGGAAGGGAGGTGGATATCCGCGTTTCTCGGGGGAGGCTTTGAGGTTATTTAAATGAAGTAGGAGTGATTATTTCAAATGTGATGTGCACAAAACGAGAGTGAATAAGAGGTTAGGCGTTTAGTCTGTGGATGGTGACAGCTGTTAAAGTGGAGGTACTGTTTATGGTTGGTGGGCTTGACATGAACTGAGGTGAGGAACTGGTCACTGGAACTGGAGGTTTTGATGAATGAAAAAGATATATTGGTGCTGGATGTCAAGCAGATAAATAAGACGGAAGAAGAAAAGAGAGTTCGAAAACAAATTTTAAAGAGGGGATTTTGGACTTTAGATCCAGATTAGAAGTATAGTATATCACCAACGTAGTGGACCAAAATAAACTAGTTTCAGTACCTTTAAGATGAGGAATACTTCTTCAAGAAGGCCTATGGACAGGTTTTTGTCGATGGAGCAATTCTAGTACCCATGCCAGTGCATTTTATCTGCAGAAATAATTTGTCTCTAAATAAGGCATTTTTTTCGAGCTCGAATAGAGTCAAATTGAGGCGTAAATCGGCAGAAGAGGTTTTGGGAGTGCCGTGGGGCACTAAGTTTCCCCACACACGACCTTTACCCTGGGGAATGTGAGTGCATAGGGAAGTTACATATATTAAAGCCATTATTAAATTGCTATTCAAAGGAAGTTGGAGACGACGGAGTAACTCGAAAATGTGATACGTGTCGCGGATGATGGAAGAAAGTGCAGGGATAAGTTGTGTAAGGTGGTCATCCATTTAAGCAGAAATGAACAGTGTGAGCAAATTGATATTTGAAATGATCGAGCGGCATAGGTTGTTTTTTGTGTATTTTGTAAAGCAAGTAAATATAGGATATACCTGGGTCTGGATAGAGAGAATGATGATAATACAAGTAGCTTATGTATGCCCTTCCTTCGGCCCCTGGGTTTTGAGGTACGAAGATATTTCTGATTGAAATTAAAGATTTGAATCGTAGGAGAGGAGTTGATGAAAAGAAGTATCATTAAGAAGACTTTCGCGTCGGAGTTACTGGCATACATGACAACAACTCAAGAGCCATTGACCACCAGAGAAATGGCGATACTGTAGTCAGAATATTGTAATTGTTAATAGACCGGTTAAAATAGATTTTGGGTGGGTACAGGCTTTACAATGGTACAACAATAATTCCCAGAAAAAAATCCTAACTTTCAACACTGCATCAAGCCCCTCTTCAATTCTGCGTACTTTCTCCCTTCATGCTCTCCAATATACGTATCCTATTCCTACATTTACCTCCCTTGTCTAAAATTCGCCCATCTGTCACAGTCTTTAACACCGTCTGTCACAGTCATTGCGAATCAAAACGTTCTGTTCCTACCTTCTTTGGATTTCTCGGAGCAATCGTCTCTTCTCCCACACCATACCTAGCACTTCCTCATTTGTGTACCTTCTTGTCCACCTCATCATCTTTTCCATCCTTCTCCGAACTCACATTTGAAAAGCCTCCAGTCTATTGCTGTCATCTTTTTTCATTGACCTTCATTCCTCCACACACAAAACCATCAGTCACGTCAGATAATTGCTTTTGAATTCTCCCAAGTTCTAGAATGGAGATATTGTTCACTGTTTTCATTTAGTTGAAAAAACGGTGATAGGATAATTTACGAGGAAGTTGCTCCATGAAAATTTCTAAAAAGTGGTAGGAGTGAAGGAATTTGAGTTCGTGAGTGGAAGGTGACTGGAATTAATGCAGAGCAGGATGTACCATAGGGTGAAGTTGGATGGAGTATGTGTTTTAAAGGAGGCGTCTTCGAAGGTTATGATAAAAACAGAGGACATTCGATATTAGCACTATATTATTGAATTCAGTGGTGGGAGAGAATACAGAATACATTAATAAGAAAACAGGTTAATGCAGAAAATTTTCCCTTGCTGACTTCGATGGAGGAGAGGTTGACAACTTCATAAGGTAAAGCGGGTGGTTAATTTTTGCACTCTTTTTGATAGTACTCGCTTGTACTATGAAGGAGGTGGGAGGCTAAATAAGGTAGTGAGGTAGGTGTTATCTGAAATTAAAGGTAGTGGAGGAGGGGGTGAAAGATTAAACTCTTGAGGCAACTTAGGTCGGACACTAGGTTGCTTTGGTAAAATTAAGATATTTTACGAAGGATTTGTTGACGTCGAATGCACATATTTTTGGAGGAGAAAGACAGTAAGCGGTCCACGCGCGGAGTTCGGTCTTTAGAGTATAGCTAAATCGTTTGAATAAAAAATGACAATTGGTATTTGTGGAAATTAATCAAACAGGTGCCCAGAGTGAGTAGAAGCGAGTGAATACGATTATAACAGAAAATGTATGGCTCTGGTTGCGGAAAGATTGATCAATACAGGGAGGAATAGAATTAATCAAAAAGCTTACCATGATAAAATTAGATACGTATAACTACCTGGGATAAACAGGTCCAGAAGAATCCAGCATGAGCTGTGAAATTTGATATTTTTCTGATTAAATATTAATTTTCTATATCCATGACTCCGCATAGACCGGTGCTTGTGTGTAATTTCTATGTATTTTGTATTTCAAGGATATAAAATATATACAGAGCCAAATACACGTGGTTACTTCAGTCTTCTACTGAATAAGCTACTGTTTCTCGGCCGCGAGGGTCGTGAGTTTCATTTTAATCTTCATTTTTCTTAACTTTCACAAGACTATATTTTTAAGAACGAGTTTTAATGTAGTTGTATGAAAGTAAAGGAGAAAGAAGATAAAATTGATACCTACAGACAGTTCCATGCTTTAGATTTGCGTGATCCCTCTCCGTTACGAGTACGTGCTTCATTTTCGTATCAGTGGTAGGTAGAGAGCATCTTCTCGCTTTTGAAACATTAGCCCCGTGAATGTTTACCACCCGCTTGTCATTTCTTGTGTGCGGGTTGCGTCATGCCAGTTTCCGTCATTTCGCGGAGTTAAAGGCGTTACTGGCGTTACTAATTTTTATTCACTTTCTTTTGCACTTATTGCTTTGTACTAAATACTTTGTGTATATTAATTTATAAAATTAACTGCAATTTTTATTGGTGGTAAGGTAGTGCGGGGACAATAAAAGCTACAATTTCTAAATAATATTTAAATAAGAGTAAATAAATGCTTAAAAACAGGTCACATTTATTTGTCTATTAATTCATCTATTTGATCTTGGTGTGCATACTTTTTGCTAAAACTAAATTCACTGGTCTATTATTATACTGTTCAACAAGATGTAAGGGTAATGAGGGAAATAAATAAATTATTTAAACAGAAGTAACACGGAGAAGTAATAATGGCCTACGTTGTTCAATTAAAGTTAAAACGGCATATAAACAAAATAAACGAGGGAAGCAGTGTTAAAAGACAAAACCATAAAAAAGGAACGTAAAATACAAGATTGTATGACATACATGGGGAGCGCAAAAAATAAACATAAATACTTGGTGAGAGCCAATTAACATAGAGAAAATATTAGCATTGAAGAAGGATACCATACTTTGGAGTTTGACGAAAATCTCTGTGTCGCGTAAGCTGGAAAAAATTAATCTCATATATAAGAAGACAGGTGAGGATGTTATGAACGTTTAGAATATGGAGAGGCTATTGGAAAACTTAAGAACATTACAGTTGGAATGGGGTATTTCAAATTAGGAGTTGCTGGTAAATGTTAAAGAAGGGAGAACATGCGAAATGGTGATCTCACAATGAACGCACAGAGTTTTAGTGGAAAAGACTTTAAAAACTATTCAAAATACTTTGAACTATAGTATTGGGTATATTTATTCTTAGTCTTCTCATAAAATCATTAGTTTTAATGATCGATACTTGCCTCACAACTCCTACTGCCTGCCCCTTAAGATTAGATGAAAATTAATGTTTCACGAGTAGAAGTTCTTTGTAGTGCTGTATTTCAATATTATTCGGGAGATGAGTATCATATTTACTTTCCCTTAAATTCTCTCTTGAAATTATCCCTTCTAGAAACATGAATTTAACTCTTTTCGATGTAAAATGTGACCTAGGAATGAGTTGAAGTATGATGTTTCACGCCTAAGAATTACTCTCTTTGGAGTTTCTTGCAACGTTGCTTTGGGCACACTATAAAAGCATAGAGGAGAGTCATTCTTGTCACTGTCTTCTTATTTGTTTCAATTCAAAAGCCCCGATGACGAATCGGAATACTCTCGGGATTCTTCTTGCGCTTATTTTTAAACGCCGGGTTCCATAAATGTCGCAATAAAGAAAGAAGCAATCATTTAATGCAGGAGAGGTCGTCAGAAAAAAGTTTGCGGAGAGAGAGCGTTCTTTGAAAGATTTTTGGATAGGTTTCTCTCATTTTTTTCAAAATGGAGACGGAAAGAAATGACTCTCGGCGCCTTCCATTTTGTTGCCCTCTGAACGAAAAATCCCAATCCCCTCGGAAAAAGCACTACTCATCTTCTCTGCTTTTATTCTTCATCGTGGTAAACACCCACCTATATTCTGCGGCTGGAAGAAGAGCGACATTAAAAACCTTTTTCTCGTTCACGTTCCCGTATGAAATCTTTTACGCCTTCCATGCGAAAGAAAAATGTGCCATTCATTTGGCATTAATTGGTGATTAACCATCATGCATTTTGATCTCATGTGCTTAATGAGATTATTCTTTCAATTTATCACAAAATTGTAGCTTTAAATTTTTTTTCCGATTGGTCATAATTAGGAAACTTGAACGAATTGTTAAGACGGTTATTCACACGTAGTTAATAAAACTGCCGATGATCACATTTACTGCGATTTCTTAGTCATTTTTTAAGAGAAAATCGACTAATTTTTCACACAACAAGCCAGTAACAAAATTAGCACAAAGAAATTGATACCCCAGATATAAACATACAGTTAAAAAAGCAGAAAACTGAATGAATTAGTATCAAGCTTGCAGAATATCACCAAGCGACTCGTCCAAACAACTATGGCTATGAAATTATTAAAATCTAGAAGCAAGACATTTAACGTTTGTTGATTGCAGCGTTTTCCAGGAGATCTTTTGATGAAATTTGCTTGTCAATTATTAAATCATTTACTTTTTGCCATAATTGGTCATAAAAAATCGAATAAACTACCATATTAGAATTCTTAAAAAAGAAATTATATTTAAAAGTGATATTTAACTGTATATGGTTCTATTTTTGTAAATTCCGTCAAAATTGAGTATTATGCGATTGATCATCCTAGGTAATTTCTCCGTGATGTCACCTCAATGTTGGGAAAGAAGGGAAAATATTGATGATCCAAAAGTTTAAAGACTAGTGTAAATACAATTTAACTTTCTTTGAATTGATAACACGATAACATTTGAGTGATTTAACGGTGCTTTTAAGGCGAGTGAGCAAAAATGTCTCTTTCCCGTACAACAGATTTTGTCAGCTAATAAAATAAATTGGAGTCGATAATAATCGCTTGTCTGTGATGACCTTAAAGAAGAAGCGTCATTTGAGGGAGATATCACTATTAGCATGTAAAATTAGAGGTCGGGAGTTTCTATTAGAGATTTTGACTCCAGGATAAAACCGTTCAAGATATATTAAAATAGCTCCCGAGTGGCATGGTAACCGTGGATTAGTCGACAAATGCTCCGAAAAATGCGAAAAGAGGGGATTGATTTCCTATCTCCTCCTATGTAAGGCAATAGTTTGTGAAATTTTCAAACCGCTGGTACTTTTAATTATCATGTAATCATATTTGTTTCTAATCTAGTCAAAGGTTGACCCAATAATGCAAATTGTGCTTTTCCCAGTAAATATTGAAGTTTTTCTTACTTTGGCGTCTTAATCAAATTTCAAAGTTTGCATGCGAGAGTATGGAATCATTAAGCAATTGTAATATAAGAATTTTCAACAAAGATAGATTTCATTTCTAAGGAAAGTAATGTCGTATATGCATCTAATTTTGTATCATACTCTAAGATTATCCAGGTAAAATTTCAATAAAGTGTGTTGAGATCGACCATTAATAATTTAATCGTGGGATCTAAGAATTTAGATTGCATCTAAGGGAAGAGCTAAGCGGAGTCAAGATCCGTGCATTATCAATATTTGCGTGATTGATTTCGTTTTGTTGTGTCTGCGAGATGAGCAATGAAAAAACAATTCCATATTTAAATGTGAAAGTTTGGGTATAACTTGGAGGGAAAAATATTTTACGTGGTGTTGCGTCGAAAGAAAGAGAGAGAATGTGAAACGTTGAGATCACGAGAATGTCGAAGTCTTTGGCACATGGATATAGGCACTTTGGCATTAAGTATAAGCAATTCTTCAAAAAAGCATTGGAATTTGATTAATAGTAATTTTTCTAATATGAATTTGAAGATATTAACTTTTGAATACATACCCATTTTCACGGTTCAATAAAATATTAAGTTATACTAATGGAAGATACATTATATATTAATACATTCCATTTAGCGTCAGATTTACTATTTTATATTTTTTGTGACTATGCTCCTCCCAATTTAACTCCCAAGGACCTTCGCCGCCTAAGTGGGGTTGCGATTGCTTAATAGTGGAGAAAATATCAGGTTGATGAGGATGTGATTATATGAATTATATATTACGATATGCAGGTATCAATGTTTATTTTAATAGTCGACCAAGGTTTAGCATAATATGTAATCACTCGTCCTTCCTCGCACAATTCTCAATCACATAAAAATATCGTTGTATGCATTTGACGGCACCTACCATTTCCCAGATTTATTTAATTGTATTCCATTGTTCTAACATCTCCTGCCGTACACCCTCGAGTAAACCGTAGATGCAGATATAATCTATTAACTCATAAAATATTATCTTCAATAAGTGATTATTAATAATAATGTTTCGTTTCTATTGATTTCGTATCAGAATCGTTTCTGTTATTAGTACAAATCCTAAATCAAACTAGAGAAAATTGCCCCTATCATTTTTGCGAATCGACATATGGTAATGCTTAACAGAAACTTATGTTAATTTCAGAATGTAAAGATTCTGTTATTTCACATTGGCGCGTTTTTGAAGATCGAATACCTTAATTCTGGTGAGCTGCATTACGTGAGAAAAAATTCCCCCGTGGATGTTTCCAGAACGGTTGAAGCCAGTTAGCTCATCTCTGGAAACATAACGGGGCTTAATTATATAGTTATTCCATATTGCTTCTTCCCATGCGCGAATGCCGTACGAAACGTTTTAAGAAGATCGATGTGAGTAAAAAAAGAAGAAGCATTGCAGCGATCGTTTACTCTTTTCCAGGGGAAAATAGCCGTAAGGTCTGCTTCGTACCACTCCCGAGCGACAAAAAAAAATGCGCCCTTACATTCTTAATGGTGATCGATCTCGCATTTTAAGGGAAAACCACAAAAAAAAATATCTCTTGTCTTAAAATCTCAAAATCAATATCTTATTACCAGAGTGGCGCGTTAGAGTATGTGCGTCAAAAGTTGCATTGATAAAGAATTTTGTGTTAAAGAAATAGCTCTTCATTTTTTCCGGGGACTACGTCCTCTCTTTGCTTATATGTAATCCCTCTCACCCCCGCTCGTCCCCTCTTTTGTCTCAGGTTTGTCTTTGACTGACTTTTGTCCTTAGAGCCTCCAAGTTGTTTCCCCTCGCGCAAAACTTTCCTCTCCACCTCTTTCCAGCCCCCGCCTCCTCCAGTCCTCCCCCCAACCTCCCTCCTTTCCTCACCGGTCGCCCCATACACTTCGAAACCACCTCCTCCTCCTGCACAACGAACGAACGCAATTTCCCTTATGGGTATCTCTTTTCTTCCTCTCTCCCTCTGCCATTCCCCCCTCTCTCTCTCTCGCTCTCGGTATTTCTCTCATCCTCATTCTCTCTCCCTCTCGCACGTCCTCCCACGCGACCCCAAGAGATGGGGGCGTCACCTAAGCTGGGAGCGAAGGCCGCGCGGATCGTCCCCTCTCGGGCACTCCCTTCCACCCTTGTCCCTTCCCCCCTCTCCTCCTAACCCACTCCTCCCAATCCTGCACTCCCGCCCCACTTTTGCACCTCTCCTTTGAGACTGTTCCCTTCGCGTTTTGCATTCATCGACACGTTCTCACTCTCTCTAAATCCTTTAGTAGCGAGTCGGCTACGTGGTGGATGTAATTGAGGGATCCCCGAGAGTTTTATCTTTGGGGTCCTCTTCAGTTGCAATTGGGTTTTGGATTAGTTGATTCCTCCCCCATTTGACATTTCAGTAGTATCAGTAGATTTAGGTATTTTGGTGATACAATTTCTGGTGACTATGGACATGTCGTTTACTGAGCTGATGTATAAATAATCATAAGACAAACATAGCGTTCATGTTCGAGACAGGATTCAAACCATCACCTTTAATTAGGCGGGCTGGATCATTAGCGTTTTCTCTCAATGGAGTGTTTATTAATGTATTCAGAATTTTGGAGGAAACCGGCGACGTAGTAAAAAATTTGCTCGGAAGTTAACAAATAAATGACTGTGTCTGAGAAGAAAGCCTCTAGGAGTGATAGGTCCAACCATGCCCACAGCCGATGACAATTTAGAAAGTATGTTTCATCATTTGGTTTTAATGAAAATAGCTACGCGTTCACCAATAGAAAATAATATAAATATTACTAGTGGTCTTTAAGAGCATCACCACGTTCCATGAATTCAGTATATGACGGACTCCCAAAAAATTACTGGAGCTTAATAGTTTGGGCAACCTCCAAAACCTATTGAACAGCTATGGTAGCAACGGTGAAACTTTTTGACGCGAATCATGACTGGATATAAAATGACGATTCCTCCAGGCCTGAGGATATACATCGTCGTGTGGAATGAAAGCATTTTTATTCGTCCAAAAACAATTCAAAACTCGGCCACAAGTGGGGCAAAATATTCCTCAGAATTTATTTGGATTCGTAGGGAGTAATTTTAGAGTCTAAAGAGCAAAGTCTTAATATTACGGTGCCTGTTAGACCACAATTTTAAGCGATAATCTTCGTAGTGAATTCCGAAGACATTAGACGAAAGAAGTTGTATTTTTACGCAACAAACTCCCAACGTGAACTCGCCCATTTCATTCTTCACAGCTTTAAAATGCTCATTTCAGCGCTATTGAAAAAATCTAGGATTCCTCAGAGTACTGGAACATCCTCTATTTTCTCTATCGCTCTTCTTTACTCTACAAAGAGACTGTCCATTTTTCATGGACCAAGAAGAGAAAGAAACGGAATATCCGCGCCTGCTCTCACAGCTGAAAGCATTTTTTTATGTCGTCTTTAAAACATGGGAACAAATTACGACGAAACTCAATAAGGCTGCTGAAAATATTGTTATTGTCGAATTTAAATATGTTAAAATAATCTGAATTTCTTTTTCAATATTTTCCCAAGCATACCTTTTTATCTACAAACCCTCTGATCAACACTAGGAATTTCTGTATAAAGCGAACGGTAACTACGGCCGTATAAATATAATGGGAAGAGTCAACACCAGCCGTACTCTTATAAATGGGCAAAGGATGGGCGAGGGAAATTAGAGAATATATATGCAGTAAATCAATAAAAGTTAACTAAAAATAAATATAATAAAAAATACTAAAAATAATTTAATTAAATAGATAACGCAAACTGTTAGAACCAAAGTATGTCTGGCTAAGGTTTACTACATAGCATTGACCCTTTTCAAACACTCGGGGCTAACGATAGAATTATCTCTGCGTCAGCTGCCCGCCGGTCGCACGTAATGAAATTGAAAAAGGAAATAAATCATGTACACTCTAGCTTGGATATACTATACAGCATTAATCCTTGCTAGTCTCAAGCACTCGAACTCTATCAGGGCACTCGAGAGGTTTCCCTCTGCGCCTGGGGGGGCACCAATCACACGTAATAAAATAAACTTAAAAATTATACTAATAATAAATGAAAATTACTCACGCACTCTCTAGCTTGGATGTAATATTGATCCTTGTTAGTCTCAAGCACTCACACTCAATCAGGGCTTACGAGAGGTTTCTCCTTGCCAGTGGTCCGTCAGTCACTCACTTGCTTGGGTATGCGAAGACGCCTTAACCCTCGCAAAACTCACTCACTCACTCACAGGTCTACCGTTGAATCTCTTCCGACGTTAGTACTGTGACTTAGTGGAAAGGTAAGGGGAGTGCCCAGAAGCTGACACAGTGTTTCGACTGCAAAACAGTCCTCTTCAGAGAAGGAATCATTCATTCTCTGAAGGAAGGAGGAGGAACAAGGCACTGAAATATACAATGTACATTTTGTTTTCGTTGATACTCGTATATAACCCTTCTTATTGACAGAGTCCTCAGCTATCAGAGGGTATCTCGGTTCACATTACCTCAAAAAGTTGAGATTCTAGGGCCAGAAAAACTGTACACGAAGATCTCTTAAATTGTAAAGTTAAAATTTCAATTAACGTAATAGTGCGTGGAATAAAATTTAAACAGTTATCTCTAAACGTCAGCCAGAGTTTTCTTAACATGAGGAGTCGATAAATTATAAAGTTCTCTACTCTGAATCTGAAGTGTTCTTTGTAAATTTATTTATTATTATGGTAGTCTGCTTTTGGAGAAAGGCGGATCCAAACAAATTTGTTAAGTCTCGTTAATTTCTTAGCGTCGCGCGAGACATAACCTAACCCCACATTACCTTACACCCTTCTGCAATTCCGCATCATCATCATCGTACCTTGTGAATTCTACCTTCCTTCATTATGTTCAACATGCTTATACTTTTCCACCTCGTTCCACGCTTTTCTAAAGTTCTCCGATCTATCAGAGTCTTGAACATTCTATCACCTATATGCACCTGTTCTGCATCCATATCTCCTGCCTTATTCGGATTCTCGCAACAATGATCATTACTTCCCGCCATACCTCTGCTTCTGACCCATACAAAACCACGCTCCGTATCAAATTTTTCATAAAAATGTTCCTAACATTCTTACTTTGTGTATCAGTCACCAATTCTATTCTTGTAAAAGCTTCTTTGCATAACACAAATGTTTCTTCTGTTTTTCCTACTACGTACTTCGATCTTCTGGATTGAAAACCCTTTGAAGATAGATCAACTGATCTAGCTCCTATAGTTTGTACCGTCCCATTTTAACGTTTACCTTAGCCTTCTTCCTTCTTAAAAACCTCAAAATATTTGTTTGTCTACATTGATCTTCATCTCACACCTTTTTACACTGAGTTTCTAATCGTTCATCAATGATTGTAACCTCCCGACCGCCTGTCTAACTAAATCTTGATCATCCGCAAAGCCAACTGATTTTATGAGTTCCTCATCTACTTTCACTCCAACCTCTACCCATATCTCCCCTACTAGTAGCTCTGCATTATATTGAAAAAAAGGCAACAGTGAGCATTTTTCTCACATCCC